>BTHU01000001.1:78572365-79120646 GCA_036184795.1 Tokudaia tokunoshimensis
GGGAAAAGAGTGATCACTTAGGGGTAAAGGGATCACTTTTCAAAACAGCATTCTATGTGCCTCACCTGAAAATTCTGGCTCTGTGGGCAATGAAGCAGGTCCTGGTGGATGGTGCTTGCAACTATTTCAGATAATTAAAAAATCACCTTATCTATTTGGGAATTTCATACATGGGCACATTATCTTTTGATCATATTCATCTTCCTCCTTCCCTTCAACTTCTTCAAGACCCCTCCTTCCCAATTTCATATCAGATTATTTTATTAGGGGAGATTGAGAAATGCTACACAGACTTAGACAAAACAGCCTGTGTTGAAAATAGGCTCTATTGAGTTCCCATTTCCTGCCATACATCAGACTATGATAGGCCAAAGGCAATCAGGTACCAAGCTTCTGGTTTTGGACCTATACCTGACCCATGCCCAGATTGTACCAGAAGTGACACTGTCAGAATTGAAGGTCTGTCAAGACCCGATGGGGTGTAGCTAAGAGTCATGGCCAGGCCAGCAATATTAACGCAAAAAAAAAAAAAAAGATTGTTCTAAGTGTTTGGAGAGGAGGCATTCACTTATATAGATCAACAGAATGGCATCAAAAGTTTCTTATGTAGTGCTGGAACTTCAGAGGGTCAGGATGAAGTTTGGGATGATCAGAGATATGTGCATAAAAACAATGGCTTTGGATCTGGTTAATTTTGGTGTGTGATTTTTTATTTGCAAATTTTTATAATGAAGTTTATAAAATTAAAAATAGGAAGAATGAGAACAGAAAGAGGTGAGGGGTTAGGATACTCTTTTTTTATATACTAAATATTTTTTGATTTTTTTTTTACTGTGACTACTCTAATTTTTTTTCTCATTAGTTCTTTTTTTTTCTGAGCCATAACTGAGTACTGTTTTTTCTTTTTTCTTACCCAGTCTCTGAATCTGGCATGCCACAGCCCTTGGTCCGTCTCATTGCCACTCCAAACGGAAGTTTGGCTCATCCAGCCCACTTTCTACTGGTAGGCATCCCTGGCCTGGGACCCAATATCCACTTTTGGCTGGCTTTGCCCTTATGCTTTATGTATGCAGTGGCCACACTGGGAAACCTGGCCATCATCTTCATCATTCGTGTGGAGAGGCGCTTGCATGGGCCCATGTACCTCTTCCTCGCCATGCTTTCTACCATTGACTTGGTCCTCTCCTCTGTTACCATGCCCAAAATGGCCAGCTTGTTCCTGACTGGCATTCAGGAGATCGAGTTCAACATCTGCTTGACCCAAATGTTCCTTATTCATGCCCTATCAGCCATGGAGTCTGCCGTCCTGCTGGCCATGGCTTTTGACCGCTTTGTGGCCATCTGTTACCCGTTACGCCATGCTTCTGTGCTCACAGGGCCTACCGTGGCCAAGATTGGCCTAGCTTCCCTAGCCAGGGGATTTGTATTCTTCTTTCCACTGCCCTTCCTTTTGAAGCGTCTGTCATACTGCCAAACACATACTGTCACACACTCCTTCTGTCTTCATCAAGACATTATGAAGCTGTCCTGTACTGATACCAAAGTCAATGTTGTTTATGGGCTCTTCATCATCCTCTCAGTCATGGGTGTGGACTCCCTCTTCATTGGCTTTTCCTATATCCTCATCCTGAGGGCTGTGTTGGGGCTGTCAACTCGAGGGGCAGCACTCAAGGCCTTCAACACCTGCATCTCCCACCTCTGTGCTGTCTTGGTCTTCTATGTACCCCTCATTGGGCTATCAGTGGTACATAGGCTGGGTGGTCCCACATCTTTGGTCCATGTGGTTATGGCTAATATCTATCTCCTGCTACCTCCTGTAGTCAATCCCATTGTGTATGGAGCTAAGACCAAGGAGATCCGTTCGAGGGTTATCCGTATGTTCTCACAAAACGGCAGGTGAGGACACCCAGCTGGTTGTGCTCAATCATACCAAAGATGACAGGATAAGGATCTGCAGAATGATTTCATGACCACATCATGCAACCCACTGGACTGTCTGCCTCTAAATATGTACAGATAGACTTTGCAGTTTTGTTTCTGAGAATATGTCAATACAGAACTTTTGACCAGTCTAGACAGACCAACTTGGAGAACAACTGTCTTATGGTATCTGGTATAATAGCTGTGTTATCTTTCTTTCTCTCAACTAGAAAATATACAAAGTCTTGACATGAGAAGGCTATAAATGCCACATCTCATGATTCTTTACTTTTGATGTGTAATATTTACGGTGCATTCTTGTGTACATGTCAGTAAATCTGTGTTGATTATATAACCTGTTACTCAAACCTCAAAGTAGTTACATAATTGTAACTGGGAGTCAATGAAGGCATTTGGGGGGAATGTAATTGGAATGGAGCAGTTGATGTGAAATGTTGAAGTTTATACATTTGCGTGCATTTATGTGCAATCTGTCAATGTCCATCTGTGTGGCTTTATGGAGACTATTACTCCTGTAAAGATGTTTTCTACTTTAGTTTTGAATATGTGTGGGTGTGTTTACATAGAAAAGATGGAAGAAGTGGAAAAAGGAGAGAGAAACATGAATATGTGCTAGCTATGTCCTTATGAATACATTATTTGTTTGATGTGTGTATGCTATGAATGATGTCATTGCTTGTACCTTTACATATATATATATAAACTGTGTGTTTGTATATATTTATGTATGTGTGTGAATATACACACACACATATATATAAGTTGATGTATTGATATACATCAGCATAAGTCTGCTGATTTATGCATCTTTATGGTGGGGGCATATATATGAATGCCTGCTGCCTGTCTTTTGCTCATATCTGTAGAATGTGATATACCCATCTGTAGAACTGGGATGTGTGGTCATTCAGCATGTGTACTGTCTGTTTTTTTAAGCATATTTCATTACTATCTCTATACTGCATAGTATTTTAATATGAATATGATTATTGATGTGTGCATATGTGTGTGCATATGAATCTGTGCTTTCCTGTGATAACTAATTTTGGGGAATATTCCTGGCACATTTGTTTCAGACACATTGCCCCTTTTGATTGTGTATGGGTTATGTGACTCAAGACTCAGATAGACTTGGTATTTCTGGACTGACAAGTGGTTTCAGTGTAGATCTGTGGGTGGAAATAGAAGATTGATGAAATCTGGTTGCTAGAATAGTTTCCAATATTGAAACACAAATCTCTAAGAGACCTGGATACTTGGTCAAGCTCAGGTTTTGGCTATGACTCTGAGAACATAAATAATCATGATGATTTTTCATTCTTTCTCAAAGGCCAGTCCATATCTTTTTTTTTTTTTTTTGATCTTACCCACAACCTCTTCCCATCTTCCTGCATCTTCATCTGGGCATTGCCTTCCTGCAATTCCTGTCTGTGTCTTCCTTCCTCAGTGGCAGCTCAGAGTTTCCTCACTTCTCTCCCTTTCATTTCTTGATGGTTTGCCAAGCATGTTTAAAAGTCCTTGAGTGGAGATCTGTCAATCTCACTGAGGAAGCCAGGAGCAGAAGAAGATGAATACGTGAGTCTTTGAAGATTCTGATGTCTCTTAGGGTATGGTATATCTTTCTGAAGCACCATTAGTCTGCTTACAGATCTTGGCATTGGGTTAAAAAGATCAGACTAAGGAAGTGTTTGTAGAAACAAATGTAGATTATAACAGGGGAAAGAATACTGAAATACCACGTATAAGGTAAAAAGTTGGAAATATTATAAAGTGATATATTATACAATATCTCTTGACAGTTCACTCATGTGTATGATAATCAGCTATTAATTTAGCAATGGAACAGAGATTTTTGACATCCTTTGAGATGTTTTAAGTGTTATCAGCATACAATAGATGATCATCTGTACCCTGTCTTATACAAGTTGAGAAGCACCATTCATGTTATAGTCTATGTGAATAGCCCTATGGAATTTTTGAAATATTACAGAATTGTGGCCATGGGTGCTATTCTGATATATTGTTAAAAACAAACAAACAAACAAACAACAAACAAATAAACCTCTTTATTCTTAATAAATAGATTTCTTAAATAATTAGAGAAGTTGGCATTTATCTCCCTGTGTTGATCTGACTTAGAAATGAAATTCAAAAATGGACAAACATGCCAAGAACAGTGGCCTCTGTTGTTACCAGAAAAGGAAGCATGTGAGGTTGGAATCATTTGGGATTCAGTTTAAGGTTAATGGCTTTTATTTGGAGACCAGTTATTTGGCCTATTGAAACATAATAATTTTGGAAGCTATTAACACTGTGAAACAGAAGTGCAAGAAGGCCTTGTTGGATGATTGTGGGGATTAAATGAGATAATAAATATGAACACAGGAAAACAAAAATTAATAATGTTGATGACAATGGTTTTAAATAATAAAAATTACAATGATGTATGTCATTCTCTTTTAATTTCCTTCAGAAAAAGTAATAAACTACATTCAATACTCAAAGGATTTTATCGAAGTTTTCCCTAAATGCTTTATAGTTTTAATGCTTATATGAATAGTTTTATTTATTCAATTAAAATTAAAAATTTAAAAAAATTAAAATTTTCACATTGTTAGTAGGGAGAACTATGATTTATCTATATTAATCTTGAATTTTAAAAAATTACTATACTCCAATTTTATTTCTAGAAATTTTTAGCAAATTTTACCAAATTTCCTTATGGATGATCATGTTGTGTGCGAATGAAGATAGTTTTACCTTTTTGTTCCAATATGTATGGAGTTTGTGTAAATACAAAAGAACAATATGAACTTTCTTTAGTATCTTAAGGGGAAAACTGCCTTCCATTATTAAGTATGTTTTAATAAATTCTGGAGTGGATTATTGAAACATTTGACCACAACTCTGAATTTCTTTCTTTCCATAATTTTATCACTTTCCCATGCTTATGGGGAATTTGATTTGCTGTGAACTGCTTGTTATCTAATAGGAATAAAGCCACCTTAGGTTTCTTATTTTTTTTTTACCATGACAATTTCTTTATTTTTTTTCTGCGGATCATAGCCTATGTCTCTCTGTACTTGTTACTATTTTCTTTTCTTTTTTTCTAATTTTCTATATTTTTTATTTACATTCCCAATGATTTTCCCTTTCCCGGTTCCCTTCTCCCCGAAAGTCCCATAAGCCCTCTTCACTCCCCCTGTTCCCCAGTCAACCCCCTCCTTCTTAGGTTTCTTATAATTACTGTAGTTGCAGTACATCTTTCTCTGTCTAGCATTTCCTTTTGTCAACTTCAAAGATGAGTACAAGACATTGTGATGAAGTCTATCCACATTACTCTCTTATCCCCTCTTCCACGCCTACAGGATCTTTCTCCCCAGCTAGTTCTCTCCAACTTTCATGTTTTTAAAATTTTATATTTTGTGTAAAGTTTTTGCAAATGGCCATATCTGCTATGTGTTCTCGACTGTAGCAGCCAGAAGACAGCCATTCATTGCACTCCTTCCCACCCTCCGGCTCTCACAGTCTTCTGCTTCCTCTCCCCCGGCTCTCACAGTCTTCTGCTTCCTCTCCCATGTTGGTTCCTTACCAGTTAGTCTTCTGCTTTGTTCCCAGAGGCATCTTAATAACTTGATATTAGTTTGATCACATGGTTTGGATATGCTTTCAAGGTTTGTTATAACTTGCTCATATTGAAGTATGATCTTCCGTATCCTCAATAAAGTGGTGAACTATGAAGCCTTCCAATCTGACCATCAGGAAGCCACCAATCTTGGTTCTGCGTAATCACTGAGTAGTGTTACTTCCAAATATTTAAATGATTTCACCCTATAGTTTTGGTTATCTTGCTCATATAATTAGTACTCTACTGAATTCTTGAAGAAGACTCTTTCCACCTTCAAGTGTTGTCTTTTATGTAGATCTGTCATCTCCAATACTTTGTTTTTGTGATTTGATCGAAGTGGTCATCCTGAACCCTCAGTCCAACTCCACAATGGAGAGAAGCCTCCAGACTCTGGCTGGATCCCCTTTCCTGTGCCACAGTATGGAAATGAGGCAAGATGCTGAAAGCCTGTGGATATTATATCTAGGTTCTTTATCTAGTCTCAGTTGTTCTGCCCTCCATTGCCAGATGCCCAGTGTCCCACAAACCATTGTTTTATGTGCACTGCTCGCTTCCTCTTTGTTTCACATGAGAAATGTGTTTTGCTCATGCTTATTGCTTCATGAGATCCCATTTTAGATGGAAATAAAAGTGTTTTGTGAGAAAAATCTTTGTGTCAGCCATGTCTATGGGCTATTAGAGGCAGTGGCAACGACTCTAGGGTGGTGGCAGAGAGTCAGGCTGAAAGTTCTGTAGGTACCAGAAGCTTTTGTATTTAGTAGCTTTGATGTGAGTTATACTAGCCAGGCTTGACACTGTCTATTTTGCATAGCTTGGGTCAATGTATACTGTATGACATAAAAGTTCTAACTGTAACACTGAACAATGAAACAAAGTGAAAAACCAACTAAAATCACGTTTGTTTAAATACTAATGTAATTGTAACTTATTTCACAAGGAAGCTACTTAGCTTGACCTGGAAATTATTATTGAACTTTATAAATGTTCTCTCACTAATTTTACACTTAAGAGAAAGCAGACGACATTGATCTTATGTGGCTGGTTGGTAGTATAGAGAAGGTTAAGCCAACCACAATACATTCTCTTTCCTTGGCCTGACTTTCAGTACTCCATGGAGTAGAAGGTGGTAGCATTATCTGTGAGGATCCATGTTTTATTTAGGAGCCTTCAGAGACAGAAGCTCAGAGAGAATGAGGTCCTTAGGGCTTTAAAGGATGGGACCACTGGGTTCCAGTCTCAATAATCAGCATCTACAAAAAAAGGGTGGGGAATAAAGAATGTGTCAGGATGGGGATAGGCTGCCAATCACTAGGTCTCTGCAGATTTACTTTGTCTTTCTTCTGGCTGTTTGACAGCTTTGTGAAGAAACAGTGAAAGACCCTCACATACACCACAGACACAGAAATGAGTTTCTTCTGGCCTTTTCATAATCTAACTTCACATTTGGGATTGGTCTAAATATTCCAGCTGGCAAAGGTCCATTTTCAAAGGACTCTAGAGACCATCTATTCAATGTCCCTCCTTCCCCACAGCCTGGTCTCATCCTTTTAAGATGCAGAAGCTTAGAAGGGATCCAGAATAATAGTCTGGTAGGGGCGTATCTGCAGATGGACCCTCAGAAACACCGTGTATTCCCAATAAGAAGGAGCAGAAAGAGGGAGCTAGGAAGACTAAGAATAAAGAGTCCGGAGCAAACCACAGAAGGAGGTGGAGACTGAAGGGGCTGGGCTTTATGCGGCCTGCAATACCTACCTCAGGAAGAGTGCTGGGGGAAAAGGCATACAGGCTCTTTCAGGACAGCTGAGGTGAGTACAGAAGGAGGCATGCTTTGGGCTGGGGTTACTTGTAGCTGAGGACCTTCTATGATATCTCTTGATAGGATGAAGAACCAGATGTGCTGGGTGGGGTTGGTGTGGACAGGCAATCTGACTAATGTGGTAAATAAAAGGGTGAGGATGTTAAATGTTGCCTAAAAGTAGTTTTCAGATCTCTCCCCCCCACCCCTTGCCTCAGTGACTGGTTTACGGGGGACTGTGGAGAGGCTGGCAGAGGATAGGAGGAGATGTGGATGAAGACAGAACAGATTGGGCTGGAGTTGGACTTGGTCAATCAGGACTGGACTGGGTTTCAGTGTATGGACAGGGACAGCTTGGGTTTTTACCATGGTTGAAAGCACAGCCTGAGATGGGAGGTCAGACTATGGCTCTGGTTTGTTGGGGGGTCTCTGGGTAGAGTCAAGGTTCAGCCAACACTGCATCTAGAATCAGATTGGTCCCCTTGCCAAGGCTCCAGTTCTGATCTCGACTCAACCTTAGGATTTCGGTCTAGCTCGTTTAAAATGTGGCTTGAGGTCTAGACTGCCAACTCCCTTACCTTGTATTTTTTGCCTTTAGATGCACTAAAACCATTGTAGCTTTTTTTTATTTTTTATTTTCTATATTTTTTATTTACATTCCCAATGATTTCCCCTTTCCTGGTTCCCCCCTCCCCGAAAGTCCCATAAGCCCTCTTCCCTCCCTCTGTTCCCCATTCAACCCCCTCCCGCTTCTCTGTCCTGGTATTCCCCTACACTGCCATTGTAGCTTTCTAAATGAGGATTATTTCCTCTCACTTTAGGTCTTCACCTTTGCCAGAATACACTTAACACACACACACACACACACACACACACACACACACACACACACACACACTAGCACACACGTGCTCTCACACACACTCTCAACCGAGTCTGTTGTTTATGTTTCTCAAAGTTATGGCAAAGCCCTCAGGCACCCATGACCTGACCCTTAGCCTGGTCTGAATTGCTCTCAGCCTCCCTTGCTCTCAGTTTTGGCACTTGGAGCTTTCTGCTCATGAACTCAGAGACTCTTGCATTAAGATCATTTCTTCCTGTGGTCTCCCAAGCCTGAAATGCTCTTTACCTAGGTCTGTGCATGACTAGAATAGTCTCATCACAGGCTGCTAGGCTTGCATGTCGTCTCCTTAACTGTCTTCTCCTCTGACTGCTGTCAGGACCGGATATATATCCTAATGCTCTGACTTAACTTTAGTGTACTTTCCTTTACTCAAAACTTTCTTGCCTATGTCTTTACACTTTGTCAGCACTAGCCCAATGTGTGGGTTGCAGGAAAGCTGTGTTATTGTCTGTTTACCCATTTTTTGATATCCTAACTGTCTAACTGAATGTTGCTACCTCCTTACCTCACTGAATCCCAATTAACTTCACCTGGTCCAGCAAATCTTAACTTGATAACATCACTTTAGGGGACCCTCTGAGCCTGAAGACCTTGGGGAGCTACTGTTACCTTTGTTTCCAGGAAGCTGCATCTCACAGCCTTGCCCTGACACTCATCACAATATGCCGTAATGACTGCAAGTTTGTCTCAGTCTTTCCAAACACTGGGAGGCCTTGTTTATTCTGAAACTCAGGGTCTCTGGTGCTGAGCTGGGCAGGCAGGAGCCAGCCAGGCAATAACTGTCCGATGAAAAATGAGTGCACTGAACAAAGTCTCCCATCAGGCATTTATGGTGCTGTTACCCACTTGCAGGCAGCAGTCACAGTCAGACAAGCTTCACAGGCTACCAATGCCCACTTCTGGCTTTGCCAATTTGTAGATAAGCAACTACACAGAAAGTAGGGGGTGGGTAGAGACCTGAGCTCTAGGTGCTGTTTCTGGTGTAACTCCAAGGGTTCATACTGACCTGCAGGAACTTAATTCTATCTCTCAAGTATTACTGTGACCACTAAGGACAAGAATGACCAACATCCTTAAAGGTTCACCTGCTTCACCTAATCCAAGCAGGTTTTAGGGCACACTGGATGTTGGTAATTTGGGTAAATGTGGTTCTGAGGATAATAGTCATATGAAGTGTTAAGAAACAGTCAGCTTCCTCAAGAATCAAGTGTCAGGTTCTTCCCAGTATTGACCACCAGGCTTACCTTCTCCCTCTGGGTTTGGAAGTAGGAGGTTCCTAGCTATGTCTGGTTCTACTCTAAGAACATTCTCTTCCATATATTCCAGCAAAGGCTGGAGGTAGCATCAGTGGCTCTCACATGGTTGCTCTGGGTATGAGACATTGTTTTTATTCCAGGTAAGGACAAACACCACAAATCTCCATCCTCCTTTCCTCTTGCCCCCTCCCACTTTTTATATCCCCCTAAGTAGGGAGAGCTGCTTAAGTGTCCTGACCCCTAAAGAAGCTCCTGGATTCAGCTACTTCCCTTTGTATTCCTTAGATGTAACATGGAAATCATTCCTACAAATCATCCATTATGGAGGAGGCTGTGAGAGGGACAGGCTAGGTTTGGCATATTGTAAGCATATAGTTTGGTCACCCAGAGCTTTAATCTTTCTATTGTGACCTGTCAGATGGTACTACTACCTGCCTGACAAGTTGGTGAGCAGCTCTGATGAGACTAGGAGGTAGTTGGTATAGAACAGAGACCTCTCTTCTCTACTGTGGGGTATGATCATGCCATAGCCAGAGGAATTGAGCCTGGAAGAGAAGTGTGACCACACTCTCATCTAGGAGAGTCCTCTTTATTATTCTCTTATTCTCTTTTCTAAGATGATACCTGGGCGAGTGCCCCATTTATCAGACCCTCATCTTACCTTACCTCCAGCCAGATTTTGTCAGCTAATGCAGCCTCAGAAGAGAGGACAGGAGGTAGCACAGGCTCCTTGTACTGTACTTGTGGACTGTTAAGCCTCAGGAATATCATTTAAGCTCTTGGAGTCCCAGTTCTCTCACCTGTCATCAGGAAAGGATCCAGAGAACACCATCTATCCTGCAGAGTTGTTCTCAGCTGAGAGATAATACTTACATGCTAGTGCAACACAGTGTCTGGCATTTTGTAGGCACTCAATAAGCTCTGTTTTTTTAAAATTAGGTATATTCTTTATTTACATTTCAAATGATTTCCCTCTTACTGGTTCTCCCCCTCTCCAAAAGTCCCATACACCCTCTTCCCTCCCCCTGCTCCACAACCAACCCCCTCCCGCCTCCCCTTCCTGGTATTCCCCTACACTGCCACATTGAGCCCTTCCAGGACCAGGTGCCTCTCCTTCCTTCTTCTTGGTATCCTTTGATATGTGAATTGTTCCTTGGGTATTCCAAGCTTCTGGGCTAATATCCACTTATCAGTGAGTGCATATCATATATGATTTTTTGTGAACAGGTCATCTCACTCAGGATGACATTCTCCAGTTCCACCCACTTGCCTAAGAATTTCATGAATTTATTGTTTTTCATAGCTGAGTAGTACTCCATAGTGTAAATATACCACATTTTCTGTATCCATTCCTCCGTTGAGGGACATCTGGGTTCTTTCCAGCTTCTGGCTATTATAAATAAGGCTGGTATGAACATAGTGAAGCATGTGTCCTTATTGCATATTGGAGAGTCCTCTGGGTATATGCCCAGTAGTGGTATAGCTGGGTCCTCCAGTAGTATTATGCCGAGTTTTCTGAGGAACCGCCAGACTGCTTTCCAGAGTGGTTTTACCGGCTTGCAATCCCACCAGCAGTGGAGGAGTGTTCCTCTTTATCTACTTCCTTGCCAGCACCAGCTGTCTCCTGAGTTTTTGATCTTAGCCATTCTGACTGGTGTGAGGTGAAATCTCAGGGTTGTTTTGATTTGCATTTCCCTGATGACTAAGGATGTTGAACATTTATTTAGGTGTTTCTCAGCCATTCGATATTCCTCAGGTGAAAATTCTTTGTTTAGCTCTGTACCCCATTTTTTAATAGGGTTATTTGGTTCTCTGGAATCTACCTTCTTGAGTTCTTTGTATGTCTTGGATATTAGCCCTCTGTCGGATGTAGGGTTGGTAAAGATCTTTTAACATTACGAAACAAGTCAGTGCTCAGAGATTTCTTCATTGTTCTTGGGTTAGAAGAGAGGGCGCACAGGCCGGCTCTTCCATGGGTCTAGAAGAGTGGCAGCAGTTCTGGTGAGGAATATGGGTTTCCAAGCAAGTTGAAACTGGACTGGTGAGAAGGGCTGAGCTGGTATTGGAGGGAATGCTTTAAAGTGCAGGAGGAAGACCAAGACTCCAAAGTCTCTGGGCTCTGATTTCTGAGAAAAGGCCAAGATGCCTGAACAGTTTCCAGAGAAACATCCTCAGGACTCACTAAACTAATTTGACATTTTAGGGAAAAGTTAAGAATGGAATTGCTCCTTTGGGATTATGATAGTGTGTGGGCTTTCTAAAAATAAGGTAAAATAAAATAAAGAGAAAGAAAAAAAAGCATCTTTCTTAATTTATTTTTCCTTGGTTTTGTTTCATTTTAAAAACAATGAGTTAGTTCCAACTTGCTTGGGAGCTCCCAAGCCTCTCTTGAGCAAGCGCGAATGGCTGTAGTTGTGAACCAGTGCTCAGTCCACAAGGCCTCCTGGGAGTTGTTGCTTCTTTCTGCTGTTTTTTGGAGAGCTGGAGGAGACTGGTGCTTGTCAAGTTTCCATGCAGTCTGAAAGGTGACGCCTGGGATCCCTGGGTCCTTTTCCTTCCCCTCACTTACTTCCTGCACAGATTCTTAGGTCCAGATCTCCTCTGTGCTGCAGCCATAGCTCCCAGGCCAGCTGCCGCTTTCCCGCTTTGATCTCTGGCGCTTGTATACCAATGCCCATTCTTGCCACCATGAGCAGTTGGGTATAGCCATACATATGTGTGTGAGTAAGTGCACAGAATGAGCACATAAAGATGTTGAGTGAATGGGGAACAGGGGGAGGGTAGAGGGCTTTTGGGACTTTTGGGGAGGGGGGAACCGGGAAAGGGGAAGTCATTGGGAATGTAAATAAAAAAATATAGAAAATAAAAAAAAAAAAGAAAAGGCAAAAATAAAAGATGTTGAGTGAAGATTAAAGTCAACTGGAAAACAGACAATCTCATTTTATATATCACTCATTTTCAATGATATGTGCTCTTTGATTGTTTTATAATATCTATTGACATAACATGTCTATTGACATGTGTATTACATAAGCTCACAGTAGCATTCTGAAGTTGTTATTATCTGAGATAATAATAACAATAATTTAATAATTTACTACCACAAGAGTTGAGGCCAGCACTCATGTTTCTACCTCACAGGATTCTGACAGCATTGGTTGGCTCTCGGAGGCCATAAAATTTCATATGTTGACCCATGGCTTTTCCCTAATTTTCTTCCCAATGCAGCTTATTTTAATCTTGGGAGTCTGCCATGTCTCCCATGTCTGTTATGTGAACTGCTGGGTGGCATATATAGCTGGCTCTCTAGAGTACTGGAGTCTCTTCCGGTTAAGGCCTCAAGGTAGGCAGTCCCAGGTGATGGCTTCCTGCAGGCACAGACTGAAATAAGTCACGACATTGCAGCTGCTTTGTGCTTCAGATTTTTTTTTAATTTTCTCATATGCCCTTTGGGTCCTTGGGCATTTTGCTTGTTCCTAAAGTTTCCCATCCTTCCCTTTAAGACTACCCTGCACTGATGATGTGCATGCTTTTTCTTGACTCTCCAGTGTCTGAGGTTCAGATATCTGACAGTCTCACCTATCTGCATTGTCAGCATCAGGTGCTTCCTGAGGGATTCTTCTATTAGTAAAACATTGTGAATGAGAGTAATTTGGTGCTAGTTAATAAGCGGACTAGTTTCCCTGGTATTAAGGAATTTATGATTCAGGAAAAAGATAAGTGGTTCTTATCATCAGAAGAGTAATTGCATGAAATGAGAACCAAAGTTATTTGGGAACTCAGAACAGGAAATGGTTAATTATACCCTAGGGAAATGGGCTTAGGAAAAGTAACATAAGCGAGAGAAAATAACCGAGAGGGCATGAAGAATACATGTGGGATCAAATCCAGGCTTTCCTACATGCTAGGCAAGGGCTCTACCAGCTGGACCACACTTCCAACCCTTACCTGGGCATTTTACTGCAGGCAATGGCCTGATTTCATCTGGTTAGTATTGATGTTGTGCAGATAAGGAAGCTTCCACTGGAGCATGACAGCCAGCAGCATGGTACCTAGCTTGTGTGCCTGGTGGTCAGCATCCAGGAAGGAAGAAACAACATCATAATATTTATACTCAGTGTATGTGAGGCATTGTTTGAACACCTTTTGCTCATCATCTCATTTCTTCCACACAGTGGTCTCATTAGGCAGGAGAGGTATTAATATCATTTTAGGTATGAGGAGACTGAAGTTTAGAAATAGTAAATAATACCCTGGTTGACACTGCTCACAAGTGGGATATAGAACTGATTCTTAAGCTCGGTGTTTTGACAATGATTCTTTGAGACTTTAGTCTTTGGAGAAGAAGAATTTATATGCTTGACAGACAACCACGTAGTCTCTTTCAGAATTATACATATGGGCCCCTAAAGAGAACTCAGACATCAATAAATGTATTTGGGAGTCAAGATAGAAAAATAGATTTACTATTAAAGGGATTGAGATAGCCTGGGAAGAAACTGACATTCAATTGACAGTGAAGCTTAGCATGATCACTAATCTAATGATCTAATTTTAGCCTTAAACCTAACTTTAACATTACCCAGTATACAGAAACCATTTCAATATTCATCTGATAGCATCTATTCTGTTGTGATCAAATCTATTTCAATAAAATCATGATGGTAATTTTATCCTGAATGCTAAGTCTGAATTTTCATTTCCCCAAGTTATCCAATCAAGCGTTTACACTTGCATATCCTCTTTGCACCTTATCACAGCCAAGACGTGGCTGCTGGTTTGTGAGCACCTGACACAATTGATAGGCAAGGACTTGGTAGGATATCCGAATCTCAGAGTAACCACAGGCACTGGTGATTAGAGAGAGATGAGGAGCATCAGACAGGAGAAGGAGCGGTTTTAAAAAGCAGGGAACTGTGTCACTACAAATACAACTCAGAAGAGTGTGAGGTATTGATTTTGCCTCTTTGCCTGAAGTGGTAGATTAACTACAATTCTCTGCTTCAACTTTTTTCCTTCTATCAGATGGAACCAAATTCTATTCTCCTCTTTTCTAAAATATGTGCTCCATGGGTTCTTCCACTGGTCTCTTTGTCTTCTTGAGGCCACCTCTGGATGAGCGCTCAGTGGTGGAACAAAGCTTATTGCCTTTCCTGAGTCAGTGAATGATCTAACTATGTCTGGAGCCCAGTCATTAGCTCTGCCTTAAACCCAGCTTCTTTCAGGTAACCTATGAAAGCCTCCATCCAAGTTCTCATATGGGCTAAATATATGTTTGTATGTATATTTATGAGTCATACACCCACACACTTGTATATATACATACATTAAATCAGCCCTCAGTATTTGTAGATTCTACATCTGTACATTTAACAAAGCATGGATTGAAATTAATTGAAAAAATATTGTGCTTTGGGAACATTATTAAATAAAATAAGGATTGCTTGAACCATAATACTCTGATAGTAGATCTGCTAACTAAAGAAGCTACTGGGTGACTAGTAGGGGGCTATCACTAGACTAAGTAAAAGGATGATTTATATCCCAGATAGGACAGAGTCAGATGCCACAACATTTTTTCAACCTAACTAGAATGACAAACATGTGAACTCTTTATTTTTCAAGTTTACATTTAATATCTTCAGACTTCAGATGAATACAGTTGATTGAAATGAAATAATTGGAAATGAAAGTATGGCTGAAGGCACTGAACGAGTGCTACCATGAGAATCACAAGAAAGCAGTGCACCACAGAGCAGCTGAAGGAAGCTGAGCAAGGCTAAAGTCTTAGTTGGAGACCAACATCAGAATTCTTAATCAGTGCTGGTGTGCTCGCTATAAGGCTACATTGTTTAAGATCCACCCAAGCTGTTACTCTCTTTTTTTTTGATATGTTATGTAGGGCAAGTGTAAACTCTTGATTAGATAGTGGAAATTAAGACTTAGAGTGCAGGATAAAATTGCAGTCATATTTTTATTGAAATAGGCTTGATTACAATAAAATAGATGCTATTAAATTAATATTGAAATGGCTTCTATTACTGTGAGATATTAAAGTTAGGATTAAGACTAAATTAGATTATTATATTAGGGATCGAGTTAGATTTCAATGTCAACTTATGTTATTATTACCACTGGTGGATTTGCATGACAATCACCTTAGAATGGACTGATGAGGTGGTCATAACTACAGTGTTAAAATTTTTTATTTAATATTTCTCCATCTATGGTTTCATTTTCCAGAGTCTTACAATAACTTAGATGGTTAATGTAAACAATGCTAAAAATAGGAAGTATAAGATACCACAGAGGATGTAATTGATTTTTTAATTTGAGAAACTAAATGATTAATTATATCAGAATGTCATCTTACCATTTCACTTAATATACAAGTAGAACTAATTGGCTTTTCATCTGGTACTTGATTTATGGTTAGATGAAATTTAGGGTAGGTTCAGAGTTTGAATAGACAATGGAATTAGGGTTTTGATAGAGAATTGGAAACTGGGATCAAGGGTGGTATGGCATTGAGATTTTAGAGGAAGTGACAATGACTTACCTTTGTATTTCAGCTTCAATCTTCCTGGTACTGGCTACATCCTGATTCCTTCAGTATGGTGGGCCTCAATCATAGTGAATCCAGTGCAACATATTTCATCTTAATAGGCCTCCCAGGATTGGAAGAGATTCAGTTTTGGTTGGCTTTCCCATTGTGTTCCCTCTACCTTATTGCTGTGCTAGGTAACTTGACAATCATCTACATTGTGAGGACAGAGCACAGCCTACATGAGCCCATGTATATCTTTCTTTGCATGCTTTCTGGTCTAGACATCCTCATTTCTACCTCATCCATGCCAAAAATGATGGCCATTTTTTGGTTCAATTCCACTACCATCCAGTTTGATGCTTGTCTGGTACAGATGTTTGCCATCCATTCATTATCTGGCATGGAGTCCACAGTGCTGTTGGCTATGGCCTTTGACCGCTATGTGGCCATTTGTCATCCTCTACGGCATGCCACCGTGCTTACATTGCCTCGTGTTGCCAAGATTGGCATGGCTGCTGTGGTCCGGGGTGCAGCGCTAATGGCACCCTTACCCATTTTCATCAAAAGGTTGCCTTTCTGTCATTCCAATATCCTCTCTCATTCCTACTGCCTTCACCAAGATGTCATGAAACTGGCCTGTGCTGACATCCGTGTCAATGTCATCTATGGACTCATTGTCATCATCTCAGCCATTGGTTTGGATTCACTTCTTATTTCCTTCTCATATTTGCTCATCCTCAAGACTGTGTTGGGCTTGACACGTGAAGCCCAGGCAAAAGCGTTTGGCACTTGTGTCTCTCATGTGTGTGCTGTTTTCATCTTCTACGTGCCTTTCATTGGATTGTCAATGGTGCACCGTTTTAGCAAGAGGCGTGACTCTCTCCTGCCTGTCATTATGGCGAACATCTATCTCCTGGTTCCTCCTGTGCTAAACCCCATTGTCTATGGAGTAAAGACAAAGGAGATCCGGCAGCGCATCCTTCGTCTTTTTCTCATGACCACACACACTTCAGATCACTAGGAAACCATCATGAAACCTTCCTCCATTCAAAGTTCTGTAACTCATACTTTAGTATGAGATCTTGGAAGACAGTATTAAGAAAATAAATCTTTCTTAATAAAAACAAAGCTTAGATCTTTCCAGGATGAACTCGCTGTGGAAATTCTACGTGGAATGGAAGAACACCTGCAATCTCCATTTTCTAATATCACATCCATTCTTTTGTTTTTTCTCTAGATAATTATGAAGACCAAGACTTGTGTTTTGAAAGTTATTACTCCCGATTTTATCACTACTTCCAAATTTCAACTCATTTCATTGATGATGGTTCACAGCATTTGGAGATGGAGAAATACATCTAAAATGTTTATCAAAGGCCTGAGAAAAGAAAAATAAACACAAGACTATAATAAAATAATATAATCTCATTTAAAACCCCATTTCCTCATCAGAATTCACAATGACTTTGGATTTCTAAGAAGTTAGAACTAGATTCCTTATTCAAAACAATCTCCAAAGAAATGTTGTTTTTCTTCTGGGTCCCAGGCCAGAACAAATACACTTGCCTACATTGTGAGATGACACAAAATGTATGATGGTTACCACAGCCATGAAGACACTTTTATTTATTCAAGTTTATCAACTTTTTATTAGTATCCTGATTGCACCAATGGGGAAATTTATATCTCATGAGAATCAGTGAATTATATAGGACCACAGATGCTTAAAAATAGAGAAGAAAAAGAAGATTTTTCATGTCCAATCCTATGTTATGTAGAAGAATTGTTAGACAGATTGGCAGAATGTTGAGTTGGGAATTTCCAGAGTATTACACTGTTTTTGGAGGAGGCATTTGGTCATCTATTTCCACCAACCTAGTGCTGTTTTGAGTAATTTTCTATCAGTAGATCTCATGGCTTTAATCATTCCAATAAACATTGCTCCGTGCCTAGCCTAATCATTACAGTGTCTGCACAATGGAAACTGGAGTGTCCCCAGATGGGTTTATTTGAGAAACAACGTGGTTAGCTGCAGATTCCATGGGTATCTGAGGGATGATTTAGGAGAAGCAGTTGAGAATATCCAGGAGCTTGTTGTACAAAGAGAGGGCTAGTCACCAGAGTAGAGAGTCAAAAGGAAGAGACATGAGAATAAGTAGACTGAATGAGACTGACAAGGAAATAAGGCTAGGGAAAAGGTGGGCCCATACAAAATGAGGAGCACATATACAAGCAAGCACCACAGATACCCAGGGTCGTAAACTGTGTTGCAATGAGGGAAATAATGACTGCATTCCTGCCAGATGTACTTCTCATGGATATAGCTGAGAGTCCTACCTAGGAATCCTATTATTTAGCCACAGCATTTACAGGAGTG
The DNA here is from genome assembly GCA_036184795.1 of Tokudaia tokunoshimensis. Classification (NCBI taxonomy): domain Eukaryota; kingdom Metazoa; phylum Chordata; class Mammalia; order Rodentia; family Muridae; genus Tokudaia; species Tokudaia tokunoshimensis. Next base: position 78,590,814 of record BTHU01000001.1, read on the forward strand.
GGAGGGGCATTGTAGGACCAGAGTAGGATTGATCAGAGTTTGGGATTATCATACACAGAAAAGTCATATTTAGACACAGGGTATTGCTGGTGAGTATGAAAGGCAGGCAGCAAAGAGGGGGCAGGGTTGTATTTCATACACATGGCTAGCACAGAGACCCACTTGCACATCCAACTTCTTGGACTATACTTCAGAATACAAGAACTGTGTATATGATAAAATTGACTAGGCCAATGTGAGTGGTGGCCAAAGGAAACAGTGTGAAATGCAAGATTTGTTAATTTTGAACTGAGGGGAGGAGGGTGGATAGTCATTCATTGCCCAGGAGTGCTCTGACATTGTAGTTGAGAGAAAGACATGATCTTATTATTTCCAAAGTGAAATGTGATCATTGTAAACAAAAATCACAAATAAAACAAATTTTTATATGAAAATATAAAAGAAATTAAAACATAATAAAAATCTTTAATCTGTTAATCAAAAGAATTTAAAAACCATTGTATTTATTCTTCCAAAGTTTTGGTGTGAACTTGAACATATGCCTTTTCTTGGACATAAGATGAGTTTGTGTGTTTGTGTGTGTGTGTGGGGGGTGTTTAGAGGGCATGTGTGTGTGTTCATTTTGATGATTTTTTTTTTTGAGAGAGTCTGTCATGATGTTGGCCTCAAATTCACCATGTAGCTAAGGATGACCTTAAACTGATGATTCTTTTGCATGCACCTCTCAAGTGTTGGAATCACAGGTGTATGTTTCCAGTCAATCTCACTCTCTGTATGCTTTATATTTGCAGTCCCTTTAGAGTCATTCATATATAATGCTTGATGAATGGATTAACTACACTGGCCAATTCCTGTTTTTTTTTAGTTGACAGAGTTAGTACTTTAGATTTCAGGTCACTTCAGTCTGGCACATGTACTTAACACACCTCCAATCTGTAATCAATACTAGTAGATATTGCATAATAAATTATCTAATAAAATAATTTTAAAAATAAATAATCTTTATTTACTAGGTATAAATAAATTTAGAATATTATGTGAAGTCCTGTACAAACTGGCTTTATTATCTCCATTTTTATTTCAAACACTGCACTAGTTCTATCGCATATAATTCACAGTGTCATCTATATTATATATATGTACACACAAATATGTATACGCATACATAAAATCACATGTATAAATCAGTGGTAAAACATGGAGTGAAATTTCCCATGAATGTATTTATATAAAAAGTGCAACATTTTTTCATATGGTTCAATTTTATCTCCCTCAGTTCCTGCAAAGCCAAAAAAAAAAAAAAGATTTTCAGATGAAATAAATTAACCTCTTTTCAATCTTTTCAGGTATGTTCTTTCAACTATTGATTTGTTTTCTAGTAATCTCTTTCATAAAAATTTATTATGAATCTTCTTGGTCTACAGTATGGTTGTATCATATGCTTTTTTCCTGGTACTAAGTGTAAAATTATGGAAACAAAAGAAAACATTTCATGTACGTATCAGTGCTTAATCCGTACAATTGCATCTTCACACAGTAAACAATAAACAGATTTGTAACAAGAATAAATAAGGAAGATGGTCTTTTTACAACTAGAAAATTTTAGTGCTTGTTATAGCATATTTTATATTTTATACAATTTGGGTTTTAAACTTCCTTAGCCTTAGCCTTTCCTATGTAGCACTCTGAACATGGCTCCCCTGATGGGCTTGGACTTGACACTATAGATGATGGGGTTGAGCACAGGAGGTATCACAAGGTACACATATGCTACCAGGGCATGAACAAGGTGAGGCAGGTGCTTTCCAAAACGGTGGATCATGGACACACCTATAACTGGAATGTAGAAGACCAGGACAGCCAAGATATGGGAAACACATGTGTTGAGGGTCCGGACACGTTCCCTGGGAGAGGCTAGCCCCATCACTGTGTAAAGAATCAAGGAATAGGACATGACAATAAGCAAGGAGTCTACACCCACTGTGGACAGAACCACATAGAGTCCATATAGGATGTTGACAGTAATGTCAGCACAGGCCAGTTTCATGACATCAGCATGGAAACAGAATGAGTGAGACAGGAGGATCTTGCCAGGGCAGTAGTTCAGTCGCTTCAACAAGAAAGGCAATGGCAAGAGGGACAAAGTAGCTCGGGTTGTAATGGCCACCCCAATCCTGATGATGACATTGTTAGTGAGGACAGATGCATAGCGCAGTGGGTTAGAAATAGCTACAAAGCGGTCAAATGACATGGCCAAGAGCACTGAGGACTCTACTACAGAGAAAAAATGAAGAAAGAACATCTGGATCAGACAGGCATTGAAGTCAATGAAACGATAGTCAAACCAGAGCACAGCCAGGGTGGAGGGCAGTGTGGATAAGCTGAGACCCACATCACTTAGGGCTAGCATGGATAGGAAGTAGTACATGGGCTGGTGCAGGCTATGGGTCCTCCTCACAGCCAGGAGGATGAGGCAGTTTCCAGTGAGTGCCACAGTATACATGGAAGAGAATGGGATGGAGATCCAGCCATGGGCGGCCTCTAGTCCTGGAATGCCAGTCATTAGGAATGACTGTGGCTGGAAGAAGGTGATATTGACAAAAACCCGCGAGGAGATCATCCTTGGAGAGAGCCAAGCATTCCCAGGAGATGTGATGTCCTCATTCTGGACAGATCCTGAACATATCTAGGATGAGAGGAAAGAGTGACATAGTGTTGAGTCAAAAGTCTTTAAATCAAGTATCATTAATTCCCTGTTTCCTTTTACATATAAAGAAATAATATTGACAACAAAATCAGTACAGACTTTATGTTATATTCTACTTAGCATCATGATTTTTCCCTATATTTTTCTCATATCTACATGAAAAGTATAGGTACCTTTGAAGATCTGGCTTCTTTCAAACATAGGTTTGGGCTGTTAGAATTATGAGTTTTCTCATGTTTATTGAAAAGCTTCTTATCATTAATGTGGATGTTCAGTTGGTGAACTGAGAGTCTATATGCTATGAAGCAGTATCCAGAGTAGGGGCTCCACTAGTCTTACCAGTGTCTCCATTTGGTCCAAATTGAGGACCCATTATATCCCTGTGCCTAGAAGGAAATGAGAAATCCTGTTTAGTAAATGATAAGGAAAATTAAACCAGGTGGGAGGAATAATGGAAGTTTATTTTTATAGCAGTCAAGGAACCATATAAAGAATCTGACTGCATGAGAAATTACTGTGCTTTCCCCACAGTTTTGCACTTTTAAAACTGAGTTATTCCAAAGCTCATCTGCTTATCTTGCCCTTGGCTTTTTTTATGACACATTTTGACATCTGCAAAAAATCTATACTTAACATTTTGGACCAGATTTATTTAGACAAAGAATCAAGAGCCCTTGGCTATATTTCCCCACCCATTGTGTAGATGAGCAGTCCAGGGGTAGAGAGCTTTAAGTGGCCTACCTCTGATGGATGGCCCATGTATTGTTGTCTTGGATCTTTGTAGGTCTGATTCCACAACCAATACTGTCTCCTGTGGCCTGTCCTGTACTTAATCATTAGTCTGCAGAAGAAACTGCTGCAAACATTGCATCTGTGATTATTGTGTTACTGACACATTGCTATTCTCAAGGCTTTCATTAGTTGTGACTCATTTAATCCCTACAGCTGTTGTGAAATGTAGACTTTATGGGGCTGCTCTTTCTACACTGTGGATGGTAATTGATGTTCAGGAATGTGGTTTCTTCATGTTGCCCCTCTTTAACACTCTTTCAGTGGTTCCCTGTGCAGGCCAGTAGGATGCTTGTGTTTGGTAGTCTTGTGATGAAGCATGTTCCCAACTCTTCATTCACTGAAGGGTAGACTTTGTCCTGTTCAGTATTCTTCAGCCAAGCAGATTATATTTTGGTTTCTAAAAAAAGTCTGTGTTATTTATTTTGGGGATTTTGTGTTCTGTCTGTGTTCTTCCTTTGATTTTCACACGGTTGAGGTCCTCATTCCTTTAGATAGTAAAGACTGTTTTCTCAAAGAGCCATTTGGATGACTCACCTCAATGATGCCCTGACCTACATTCCCTTCATTATTCTCCCAGGACATCCTTATTTTCCTGCAAGCCACTAAATTGATTTTGACATTTCACGATTACTTCTCTCCTTGATGGTTTTCTGTTTATTTTACTAGATTTCAAATTCCATGGATGTGTCAACCATAAGGTTTTGTCTGCTAACTGTTAACTCCTACCTAGTTCAGTTCATGGTACACGTAAAGCCACAGCCAACATTTATTTGAGTGAATGAATAATGAAATGTTTGTCAAGTCTTACACACATGGAAGAAAATCAAGTAAAAGGTACATTGTGCTCCTCCAGGCATCCGGTAATAGAACTTATGGTGGGTTTTGAAGAAGAAGGGATTGGGACCCTATCTCAGGAAATCATGCATTGTACCCATGGGGTGGACATAATACGTTAGCTTTATAGTTGATTGCACAGAGAGAAATCTCCAATAAATGTTTAGGTAAATTTCATAAATATGGATGATTACTATGCCAACTAAGATTGTCAAATATTTTATCTGTGTCCTATTTTAAGAAGTCTGATTTTGTTACCAAAAGATGTATGCAACATAGTGTACCTTCAGACAATCTCCCCCGAGTTTGGTCTGTTAAATGTCTTCTCATTGATTGTTCTGTTTTTCTTTTCTTTTCTTTTCTTTTCTCTCTTTCTTTCTTTCTTTCTCTCTTTCTTCCTTCCTTTCTTTTTTAATTTTTTTAGCTCATTGTACCTTCCATGTGTGCTTTTCTTCCTATCATTCAATCTAAAGAAAATAGCTCATACTCTTATTTTTCTTACAGCCATTTTGGGAAACTGCTGGTCCTGTTCCTTCCCTTGTCTTATCCATCATCTCTCTTTCCCTTTAACATTATTTACAGACTTCTCAAGCGTCTCAACCCACTAATCCTCATAAGTCACCACCTTTAAATTGGTACTCTCCTGTAAATTGAGTTTCACTATCATTTTCTCTATTTGTCAATCGGTGCTTTAGCTCGAACATGGTGTCAACAGTTGAAAATATGCCTCTGGAGTTGGAATATGGGAGATAAATTCAGCTACGTATATCTTTCACTTATTTAAGTATGAGCAACATGCAACTTTAAGTATGTGAAAGTAATTTTTAACACCTTTTAAATGGAGAGAATTAGGGAAAAGGTTTTGGGCTTCAGCAATTCTTCTATATTATTGTATTATGTTGACTATAAATGGCATTTTAATAATTTATTCAGCTCTGAGCAAAAAATGAATTCAACAGTGCTACCACTATTTATAGACTCAAATGCCTATTGAGGTGAAGTAAATACTCATTCTGGGTACTGTTTGTTATTAAAAGCCTTCCCCCCACCGCCCTGCTTTTTTTTTTTTTTTTTTTTTTACTGAGTTGTACTACTTCCTAGCCTGAGTTCGAACCCAGCCTCATTTCCACCTCCTTGTTCTCATTCTTGTTCTTTGTAAAACACAGAGGCATAAGCCAGATTTTATGTCACTTGAACTCTGGTATTTGGTGATTATAAATATACTGTTCCTAAAAATCAATTAATCAATCAACCAACTAACCAAGCAAACTAACCAACCAACCAATGAACCAACCAACCAACTAACCAACCAACCAACCAACCAACCAACCAACCAATCAGCCAATCATCAATAAATCATTAATCTTTTTTTGCCATCTCTCAATATTGTTTTTATTTTATATCTTTGAATTTAAGATTTCCTTATCTTATTATTTTTTCCTGCACCAACTCTCAAGCATTTTTTCCTTCCTTAATACTAAATTGTGCCTGTAAAAGTGCCATACAACCACTTACACAGCACTTTCTGGTCTCAATAAGTTTGACTGTTACCAAATCTGGTAGTGTGATTCACTTTGATAGAGCTCCATTCCAGTGTATGGCAACATGAATTTCTTGTGTTAACTTGATAAATAATAGTACAGCTTTTGGCCAAATGGCTTTCTAGATGTTTCTATGAATAAATGTTTTTATATAAACAATTAACTTTTGAATTATTAGACATTGAGGAATGATTATCACTCTGATCTGTGTGAGGCCTCATTTATACAGACCAGAAGGTAAACTGAGGTTTTCCTAGGACAAAGGGATTCTGTTCCAGTTGTCCTTCTAATGTGGAGCACACACCAGCTCTTCACTGAGTCTCCAGCCTGTCCTGAATAATTCACATACTAGTCCTCACTACTTCAGGGGCCAATTTCTTACCCCTTCCCCCTAATCTACTTTTCCCTGCAACTTTGACTAATGCATAACATACATACTAGAAATTCAGTCATTTTGATGAACAAATGAACAGTTCTCCTGATGAGTCTGGGGGACACATTGGTCAGCACCTAAGCATGAATATTTAAATTTAAAAAATAATATTTCATTCTAGACAGGTCTTAAGTGGTTCCTTAAGCATCACTTTTTTTTTGGATCAACCATCTAGACTTCTTGCTTTAGAACTTAGTAGCAGGGGAATACCAGGACAGAGAAGCGAGAGGGGGTTGAATGGGGAACAGAGGGAGGGAAGGGGGCTTATGGGACTTTTGGGGAGGGAGGAAACGGGAAAGGGGAAATCATTTGGAATGTAAATAAAAAAACTCAGAAAATAATAATAATAATAAAAAAAGAAAGAAACAAAGACATGATCACCATGCCTGGAACAGGCAGTACAGAACCATTTGTAGCTAAGGTTACAGGTGGGGCATAGTCCAATCCTTGCCAAACAGAGATTTAATCACAAACAGGAATGAAAAAAAAAAAGAACTTAGTAACAATTTCTGGGCTCTTTTAAAACCCAGTACCTAGGACTCCTTATTATTTCTTTTTAGCCTCTACCTTTTGTTATTTCTTTTCCTTGAGCTTTGGTGGGAAAGGGAGGAAAAGAATTCTCTTAGCACTCTATAAGTAGAGGAAAGCTTAACTGTAAGCCCTGATTACTTACCTTGGCTGTGGTGTTAGTCAAGTCTGCTTTACCACATCTTTCACACAGAACCTCCTTCAGAGAAGATATCATTTTATTCTGATTTAGGAAATTGTAGCCAGACTCAAGGGAAAATGGCATTTGAGTAAGAGGGAAACTTATCTGTGTTCAACTCCACCCCTGGGATGGGAATAATTGTTGAGAGTTAAGTTGGTTGGGGGAATCTCAGAGAGATTATAGAAATGGCCAATCAGATCATACCTCTAGCTGAACTAACTCTAAGGTATGCTTTCTACAAGTTCTAACACTTTAGTGGGTCCCTGGGACCCTTGGTTTTAGAAAGTGCTTTTCCTATTTCCTGGGAGGAAAGACTCAACCAACACTGAAGTCAGAGTCTTTTTTTTTTTAAATTATGTTTCTCTCATACAATATAGACCAACTGAAGTTTCCTTTCCCATCACCCCCATTTCCCCTCTCCCTCATATCCCTTTCTACTCTGTGTCCTTTAAGAAAAGAGCAGGTTTTCCAGAGGTATCACCTGAGAAAGATAGAGTAAGACTAAGCACAAACCCTCATGTCAAAGCTAGGCAAAGGAACACAGTAGGAGAAAAAGGAACCTAAGAGCAGAGTAAAGAGTCAAAGGCACCCCCACTCCTAGTGTTAGGAGTTCCACAAATACACCAAGCTACATACCCATAACATATATGTAGAAGGCCTCAGTCAGACTCATGTAGAGTCTGGGATTTTCGCTTCAGTGTGAGCCCCTATGGGGTCTGCTGAGTTGAGTCTGTGGGCATGTTATCCTGGTTTCTTCAACCCTTCTGGCTCCTACAATTTTTCCTCCTCCTCTTTCTTTTCAGGGAGGGTATTTCCTTGTTCTATGAGTGGACTTGAAACTAATGGGCCAATAATTCTGTAGGTCCTGATGAAAGTAGTGTAGACATGTTTTAGAAAGAAAACTTTGATCAATATATGTTCAAAACTGAAGAAACATGAAACTTAAAGATGAACATTGTGGTCACATTCCAAAATGTTGGAAAGCAGGAAAATGTGATGTTCTCAATCCTGTAATATAGCACATTTTGATGAACTCACAAACTTAATACCTGCCACCTGAGTGATATTCTTATACATTCAATTCTTTTTGTCCTGCATCCACTTTCTCAAAAGTAATGATAGTTTATTGGATCCTGCACCTCCTACCACCAAGCAATTGCTACAGCACTTGTCAATCTTCTTCATTTCAGATATCACACTTAATACACTTAAGATTTTAATACATTTACCATGTAATGTAGAAGAATATCAGATCTTAGAGAGTCCTAAAATAGAGACTTGCCTGTGAGCCAGTGTACACTATAAGCACTCTTGCATGTATGTCATGTAACAGGTAATGTTATGATGCCGAGTGTAAAGAAATGTGTGGGTCTCTATGGAGTCCCAACATGATACCTACTAGATACAAAGACACAAATCAGGAAAATCAACCTCACTTACTTAGAAGCTGTTAAAAATGATCACTATTAGACTATAAAACAGATAATACTAAATTCTGCATGAATGGACCAAGATATTTTTAGAATCTACTTTTATTTCCAGAATAGAGCCTGACCGAAGGGAAGACCATAGTTCATGCTTAAAAACTGGTATACATACTTGAGGCAGACTGCAAAAGATCTATGTACATGAGCACCACCTTCTAGGTCTACCTTGGCCATTTGACTTTTCTCTAGTCATATCTATTTGTTCAACTCTGCAGGCAGAAGATTTTCCCCTAAATCTCCTCCCACTTTTATTTCTCTACTTATCCACATCAGTTCAACTTTTATCATCCACCAAATACACAATCCCCCCTTTTTTTCAGGAGCCCAGTCAGAATAGAGAAGATCCCAAAAGTTCACAAATGTACCATTTCCTTCCTTCCCAACCTTAGCCAATATTTGTGACACATTGCTTGTCATTAGACTTCCTTGATTATTCACCCCCAACTCCAATGGACTGTGAGATTCTTTAAGACAAAAATGAGTTCTTGTTTTTACTTCTGAGACCTTAGAAACTTAAAAATGTGCATAAATAAAATATTTGCTTTAAGTCTATCTTTTAAACATGTGGGTCAGGTCCCTGTGACCCACATGTCCGTGGTTGACATGACCAGATGTTGGAGATGTGGCAACAGTATTTAAGGTTCTTAATTCTCAGTGAACAAAATAGCATCCAGAATGAAATAAATAATGAATTGGAGGTTTTCTGAAAACAGCAGCCCATGCTGTAACCACATTACTTCATTGATGTTTTGGATGTGAACACACCACATGTACACTTGTTATTGCATATGCTACCACGTCTCAAATGCTAGTGAATACAGCCTGCAACAATTTGCTTCAGGTTTGAGTCTATTTTGCTTTGTTTGTTTGTTTGTTTGTTGTTCTGTGCACACAAAATTTCTTCTTATAGAAACATAATGTTTTTATTACAGAAAAGAAAGCCTTTGAATATTTTTATCATCATTTTTTTCAGCAGGATGTTTTAAATGAGTATTATCTCTTGATTATATAATGCTATAATTTAAAGTACTACTATTTCACTTACTGACTTCAGTTTAGTTCTTAAATGATTCTAAATGTACTTCTGCCGTTTTGTCCTATGTACTTATAAAGCGATATTCTCAGGAGGGGTCATTATAAAATAGAAATGTCACTTAGATCTGAAACTTTTAAAGATACTTTATAGTCTGCAGTCTGAAATACTCAGCTGAGACTTAATTTTTTATGTGAAAGAGTATTTCATCAATACTTAAATTTGCTTTCATGTTTAGTAAGTGGTAAAAATTTGCATTTAACACAGAATATTTTAACATTAAAATTTCCATGACTTCTGTTTAGTAAATATTTGGTTTCAGTACTTATTTAGTACATAGGAATGCCCAAGATTTTGTCAACATTTCTCAGATGAAAAAGCATCAAAATAGAGTAATTTCAAGAAGGCTTGTTGTGATAAATAAATGAACAGTTCAGTTACTAGAATGGCAAATCTGCATTGGACTTTACAACATATTGTGACATATACTACTTAGTGTGTTATGATTCTAATAATACTGTATCAAATAATTATTCACATTTAATCATAAAAAGACACAAAGATAAACAGATAAATGCTTGATTTTCTGCTTACCCAGGACTCTGTACATATGTTTAACAACATATCCATTATGCTACATGAAATGCTTTCATTTTTAGAAATTTAATGTCTACAAAGCAAAGGAAATGTAGAAACCATTATTCTGTTCCTGGAATCTAAAACAGAGTCAGAAAACAAACACTGGCTTTAAGAAAACATGTGTTACATAAATGAGGTAAAAGAAGAAAAAATTTTCAGTTTAGAGAATGTAGCTCAGTAGTAGAGGACTTGCATAGTATGTTAGATGCCTTGAATATGATCCCTAGCACTATAGTACAAAATTATAGAATTAATTTACACCACAGTCTTACACTTATTATTGATATCCACAACAAAGCAATGTGTTTGACTTGATCCACCAAGTATATTATTTTTATTTCCCCAAACACTTCACAGGCTTCAAGTCTCATAAGCATCCAATGTCATCAGATCGAGGCTTTTCCTCTCAGAACTCTGAACATGGCTCCCCTGATGGGCTTGGACTTGACACTATAGATGATGGGGTTGAGCACAGGAGGTACCACAAGGTACACATATGCAACCAGGGCATGAACAAGGTGAGGCAGGTGCTTTCCAAAACGATGGATCATGGACACACCTATAACTGGAATGTAGAAGACCAGGACAGCCAAGATATGGGAAACACATGTGTTGAGGGTCCGGACACGTTCCCTGGGAGAGGCTAGCCCCATCACTGTGTAAAGAATCAAGGAATAGGACATGACAATAAGCAAGGAGTCTACACCCACTGTGGACAGAACCACATAGAGTCCATATAGGATGTTGACAGTAATGTCAGCACAGGCCAGTTTCATGACATCAGCATGGAAACAGAATGAGTGAGACAGGAGGATCTTGCCAGGGCAGTAGTTTAGTCGCTTCAACAAGAAGGGCACTGGGAATAGTGACAGTGTAGCTCGAGCTACAATGGCCACCCCAATCCTGATGATGACATTGTTAGTAAGGACAGATGCATAGCGCAGTGGGTTGGAAATAGCTACAAAGCGGTCAAATGACATGGCCAAGAGCACTGAGGACTCTACCACAGAGAAGGAGTGCAGGAAAAACATCTGGATCAGACAGGCATTGAAGTCGATGGAACGATAGTCAAACCAGAGCACAGCCAGCGTGGAGGGCAGTGTGGACAAACTGAGACCCACATCACTTAGGGAAAGCATGGATAGGAAGTAGTACATGGGCTGGTGCAGGCTATGAGTCCTCCTCACAGCCAGGAGGATGAGGCAGTTTCCAGTGAGTGCCACAGTGTACATGAAGAAGAATGGGATTGATATCCAGCCATGGATGGCCTCTAGTCCTGGGATGCCAATCATGAGGAAAGACTGTGGCTGGAAGAAGGAGATGTTGGTGAAAGCCTGAGATGGAATCATCCCTGGTGACAGCCGAGGACTGTTGGAAGATATGATGTCTTCAGTCTCTGAAGAAACCTAAGTAAAAAGATGAAGTTATGTAAAGACATGGGCTATCATATCTGTTGATATGGGTCCAAGCACAATTGTGATAGATATGAAGCAGATTTAGAAATGTAATATGTGTAAAAAAATTACTTCTAAAGAAGGAACATAGGACTCGTAAGATGGCTCAGAGAGTAAAATTGCTTGTTGTCAAGCTTGACCACCTTAGCTTGTCCCCAGATCTAATTTGGTGTAAGTAGAGACTGAAATTGTCAATCTGACCTCTGATCTACACATCTATATCCCTCATCTGAAGTAAATTAATAAATGTAAAATAAAGGGAAACTATAAATTCAACCCTGTGAATAAGTACCGAAGGAACAGTTAAATGTGAAGAATAGTAGTCTCTTCACAACTGAACCTGGCTGTGAAGACTAAGCCAGAATACCCACAAGTTTGTTGTTAAATCTTCCTTAGAAATGGCTGCACAAACTTTATAGAAACTATGGCAGTATCAATCAATGGACATGTTCATGTGGAAGGAGAACATTTCATGCTGTCCCACCTCTAGACCAAGAACTCCAGACACCTAATAACTACTAATAGTGGAAGAATTATCACCTCCCAGGGATAAGACTCCCTATTGGTTGTTCGATTTGAAGTAATTAACCTGAAATCATATGTACACAAATAACAAAAATGGACTCAGCCCATTGTGTTTGTATATTTTTGCATACTTACATGCATACACATATGAAACAATAGTCATAAAAAAGACAATCTGTTTGAGCATTGGGGCATGGGAGGAATTCAAAGGAAGTTATCTGGGAGGTGCTGGAGAGAGAAAAGTAGAAGATAGGTAATGAATTTATATTTTTGCTAAAATCTATAAAACTTAAGAAGAAAAAACCATTTTTCACAAAAAATGCATTAAAAAAATCAGAAGAGAATTCTGTATCAGAATTTTCTGAATAGTTTGAAAGTGAAAGAATCAATCTGTGTTAGTAGAGAGTAAATATAATTGGATGATAAAGTAAAAATCAAAATGGCAGATCAATGAAAAGGAAGATATAAAGAGCAAAGCAGTGGTAGGGCAGGGGACTGAAAAACTTCCTGTTACAAAAGGCATACTGTTAATGAATTAATTAAAAAGAATAACCAATGTTAAATTGAGATAATGAACTAGAGAAACATGAAACATTAAATAGTAGAATCATAAACACAACTTTTGAATAGAATTAAGTAAAAATGGAACACAGAAAAATACTTTATTGCATATTTAAATGTTTTATGAAAAATTAAAAGGCTACATGAATATACCTATCATGCACCAGGAAATAAATACCAATGAAAAGGCAGGTTTATATTATATTAGGTTTTATATATAATACTGCAAGAATAAGAAAATATTCTAGAGGTACCTTCTTAATGTCTTTGTGAAGCTGAGCCAGGAATGACAGAATATATTCATGGAGAGAAAGCAAAAGCTAACAAGGTTGATACAGCAGTGAGGAGTGTCCGGGTGGCTAGATGTCATCTCCAAATATCATGGTCACCTGGAAAGAGGCACATGCTCATTGAAAGTGTCTGATTTTGGAACTTACACTGAAAATATAACAAATGAATCTGAAAATTGTTCGCTACTAGATAACATGGAACTAGTAAAACAAATCATCTGGTGTCATAAGGATAAAAGCAAGTCAGCCATTTGCCATGGACGACGAATGGGCATTCGTGTATTGAATCACATCACATCTCTGCTCACCAGTGATCTTGTTGCTTACTCTGAATCTTGTTATGTCATAAAACAAAAACAATGTTTCATAACAATAGAACTAGAGAGAGCTTTTCTTTTGTTCAGACAGTGAAATGATGGGAAGCCGTCAGGCCAATAAATTGAAAGAAAATGATATTTTGCAAAAATATTCTGATTTATAGTTAATTACCAGTTTTGAGCAATAAAAGAGCAGGAATCCAGCCTGGTTGACATACCAGCAGACACTGAAAAATTCCAGTTAAGAATATACAAATAAAGTTCAAAGGGTCAATACACAAATAAATGATAAGAAAACAGAAAAAAGTATAGGTGCCATCTATTCCCTTTAACTCTATTTGTAAAGCCTATAGACTTAAGGAAAGATATTTTATGTAATCAGCTAAATAGAATATGTGAGTTGCATTAAGAATTTGTTTTGAGGAAACCAAATACAACAAGAGAGGAAACTTGGAGAAATGTAAATAAATGCTAGTTATATTTTTGTGGTGATGCTCTATTTTGATATGATTATAATAATGCAGCTATGTTTTAATATAGGTAGATAGTTTAAAATAAAAAAATGATTCCAAAATAATTGGAGAGTTCAGAGTAGCCATGAGTTGGTAATTATGCAATTGAGTGTAGGTTTGAAAATATCCATGGTCTCTCTTCAACTTTGAGTTATTTATGAACTTTTATTATACACATTAGAAAAATACTGTTCTATAATTATAAATAAAAGACTTAAATGTGATATTTATATAAAATATTCATCTCACTTTCTCCTAAACTATGAGGTCATCACAGTGATGGAAGAGCAGGAAGGAATAAAGGGATCATGAAAAGTTGTTTATGATAAAAATAGAAGAAAGTAAGAAACTGGCACAGATATTTTCATTTTTTGGAAGCAATTCACCAGATTCAAGAGAATTAAGAAGTTAGCATTGGAGATTGACAATAGAGTGTTTCATAGGAAAAACTGCAGTCTCTGTCTTAGGTACATCATATTCCCTTGCAGGAAGTTCTGCAAAGAAGGTTCAGAAGACACAGAAGGGCCAGAAAAATGGGAGGACAACACTGAAATGAGCAACTAGACAAGAGTTGAGACTACCTAGCTCTCTTCTCTTACTTGGATCAGAGTCCCAGTAGTAAGCTTGATTTCGTACCAACTGCTAGGCATGCTGAGGACCATTTCAGCTGAAGAGTATAATCAGGAATGTTTATGGGAAAATGCCAGTGTTGACAAGGATAGCTGAGAGGATGGACAAGTGTCCAGATGGAAAGAAAACTGGATATACTTCTCATCTGATTCCTCTCTTTAGATAATACTAGAAACACAGTGTGAGTTTCCAATTCACATCTGAGCTGTAAATTCCAGGACTTTGGCTCATCAGTCTCCTAGTTTCTACTGTTTCTTGTTCCATAAGATTTCTCTTTCCTTGCTATGTACCCCACTCAAACTCAGACCACCATCTGAGGTTGATGGTCTGATGTGGGAAGTGAAGAAAAAGCTATTCTGGGGCCTGGGTACTCACCCTGGCTATTGTTCCAGGCTGTTCTGTCTGCATTGGAGTGACCGAGATTTATCTCCCTGCACAGGGAGTTGTAGCAGCATCTGTCTCCAGGGAAGATAGGAGTCACAGAGGTATCATTCCACTCAGGTCTTCAAGGAGTGGGAAATTGGAGATGGCTTTGAAATCCAGAGGAAGAGAGTTCAGAATCATAGACTTTACAGCAATCCATCAAATTTGAGTTGTCTTTAGAGACTAGTAGTATCCTCTGGGCCAGTGCACAGGATGAGTCCTACAGGATTTTTCTTAATTTTCATTCAGTAGGCATAAGTAACAATGGGTTTGGAGCCAAGTGGTGGTCAAACCCAGTGAAAAAGAGTCTGGGAAAGCTTTAGAGGAAGAAGGTATGGACAGCTATGCTGAGTTCTTAGCTCTCATTCTGAAAGGACTAGGAGTGAGATTTTGAATGTCTTAAGTGATTCTGCAACATGGCAATCTTAGCATTGACCCAACCAATCAAGCAAATGGAATAATGACATTTGGATAATGCTAAAAGCATGACTAGCAAACCTGCCAGACTTGTATTCAAATGCTTTTCTGTATTTTGCACCACATGTGAGATTCCTCCCAGTCTTTCTCAGTTGTTAGAGAACTCTATGTCAGAATTATCCCAAGGTCTCTTGTAAGTCACATAGAGCTATAATCTACTTCATACTGGAAAATTGTGCTCATTCAGTCCCTAAAATTTTAATCCTCACAAACAATAACAAAACAAGTTAAATGAATGGATGAGAGTCTCAACTAGACATTTCTCAGAAGATTATCTACAGATCATCAGTGAGAACATGAGAAAATAGTATTACTAATCATCAGGGAAATTTAACCCACAATGAGATGATACCTCATATCTATTAGTTATTATAGAAATAATAAAAAGATGGTTGGCTCCAAGTATCTACATCTGCACTGATCGTTTACTGGCTGAACTTCCCAAGGAACAGCTGCAACAGGTTCCTGTCAGCAAGCTCCTCTTAGCAACAGCAACAGCAACAGTGTAGGATTTGGTGCTTGAAGACAGGATGGATCCCCAGGTAGGGGCAGTCCCTGGATGGCCCTTCCTTGAGTTTCTGTTCCAGTTTTTTTTGTCCCTGTTCTTCCTTTGAACAGGAACATTTCTGGGTTAAAAAACTTTGAGATGGCCCTTCCGCGACCTCTGTTCCCGCGGACTGCGCTGGAGAGACCGGTACCCAGGCTCTCCCCCCGATATAACATCACTTGGGACACGGCCTGTTGGGGCTTCTGTCTGTGCCCGAGGGCGGGTTGGCGCTGTAGTCGTCTGGGCGCCAGATCGGCGGGCCATCGTGACCACAGGGTGAGCGGCTCCACGGAGACTGCCCTCCGCCATCTTTGCTCCAGTGACCAGGTAGTTGGGACCGCCAGGCTCAGAGACAGACAGGCATAATATCGCTTCGGTTTCAGGCAGCTTGGGTGTAACCTGCTCCCAGGTGCTGGGCTGATCTGCAGTAACCAGCGCGCCAGTTCCGCGGTGGGACCTTCTGCCTGGTGGAGGGACCCCGCGCAGGGAGGGAGCCCGCCAGCTTCCCTTCCGCGACCTCTGTTCCCGCGGACTGCGCTGGAGAGACCGGTACCCAGGCTCTCCCCCCAATATAACATCACTTGGGACACGGCCTGTTGGGGCTTCCTTCTGTGCCCGAGGGCGGGTTGGCGCTGTGGTCGTCTGGGTGCCAGATCGGCGGGCCATCGTGACCACAGGGTGAGCAGCGCCACGGAGAGTGCCCTCCGCCATCTTTGCTCCAGTGACCAGGTAGTTGGGACCACCAGGCTCAGAGACAGACAGGCATAATATCGCTTCGGGTTCAGGCAGCTTGTGTGTAACCTGCTCCCAGGTGCTGGGCTGATCTGCAGTGACCAGCGCGCCAGATCTGCTGTGGGACTTCTGCCTGGCAGAGGGACGCCCCCTCCCCCCCCCCAGGAGAGATCACACACCCCTGCACAGGGCAGGAGCCTGCCAGCCTCCCTTTGGCGACCTCTGCTCCAGGAATCCACTAGGCTGAGCCTTTAGATGTGCAAGGCCTCCCCAATATAAGATCACTTGGGGCAAAGCACATTAGGGCTCCAAAGTCACTCAGGAGCAGGCAGGCCCCAGAAATCGGTGCCAGGGGAATCCTGGTAATCCAGGGGGGGCAGAAATAGCTTTGCAGGCTCACAGGAGGTCCAACCAACAGCCAGTGGCAGCAGGACCAACTAACACCAGAGGTATCCAGATGGCAAAAGGCAAACGTAGGAATGTTACTAACAGTAATCAAAGTAATGTGGGACCATCCGAACCCAACTCTCCAACAGCAGCAAGTCCTGGATACCCCACCACACCCGAAAGACAAGATCTGGATTTAAAATCACTTCTCATGATGCTATTAGAGGATCACAAGAAGGACACAAATAAATCTCATAAAGAGTTACAGGAGACCATGAATCAACGGTTAGAAGCCCTTACAAAGGAAACACAAAAATCGCTTAGAGAAATGCGGGAGAACATGGATCAAAAGATGGAGGCGCACAAGGAGACAACACAAAAATCGCTTAACGAGATGAATCAACGGGTAGATGCACTCACAAAGGAATCACAAAATTTGCATAAAGAAATGCAGAAGAATATGGGTCAACAGACGGATGCCCATAAGGAGGCAACACAAAAATTGCTTAAAGAAATGAATCAACGGTTAGATGCCCTTACAAAGGAAACACGAGAACTGCTTAAAGATATGCAGGAGACGATGGATCAACAGATGGAATCCCATGAGGAGGAAACACAAAAATCGCTCAGAGAAATGCAGGAGAACGTGGGTCATCAGGAAGAAATCCTGAAAGAGGTAATGCAAAAATACCTTAAAGAAATACAGGAAAATACAAACAAACAAGTGAAGGATCTCAGCAAATCCATCCAGGAACTAAAAAAGGAAGTAGAAACAACTAAGAAATCACAAAGGGAGACAACTTTGGAGATAGAAAACCTTGGGAAGAAATCAGGAGTCATAGATGCAAACATCAACAATAGAATACAAGAGATGGAAGAAAGAATCTCAGGTGCTGAAGATTCCATAGAAAGCATCGACTCAACAGTCAAAGAAAATGCAAAATGCAAAAAACGCGTAACCCAAAACATCCAGGAAATCCAGGACACAATGAGAAGACCAAACCTAAGGATTATAGGTATAGATGAGAGTGAAGATTTGCAACTTAAAGGGCCAGTAAACATCTTCAACAAAATTATGGAGGAAAACTTCCCTAACTTAAAGAGAGAGATGCCGATGAACATACAAGAAGCCTACAGAACTCCAAACAGACTGGACCAGAACAGAAATACCTCCCGTCACATAATAATCAAAACACCGAATGTTCTAAACAAAGAAAGAATACTAAATGCAGTAAGAGAAAAGGGCCAAGTAACATACAAAGGAAGACCTATCCGAATCACATCAGACTTCTCACCAGAGACTATGAAAGCCAGAAGATCCTGGGCAGATCTCATGCAGACACTAAGACAGCACAAATGCCAGCCTAGACTACTATACCCAGCAAAACTCTCAATCACCATAGATGGAGAGACCAAGATATTCCATGATAAAACCAAATTTTCACAATATCTTTCCACAAATCCAGCCCTGCAACGGATAATAGGTGGAAACCTCCAATACAGGGAGAGAAACAACACCCTGGAAAAAATGAGATAATAACCTTCTTGAATCAAACCCAAAAGTAGATAACCACTCAAACATAAAGATAGCGTCAAGAATGGCAGATGGCAATAATCACTATGCCTTAATCTCTCTTAATATCAATGGTCTCAATTCCCCAATTAAAAGACATAGACTAGCAGACTGGATACGTAAACAGGACCCAGCTTTTTGCTGCATGCAGGAAACGCACCTCAGGGTCAAAGACAAACACTACCTCAGAGTAAAAGGCTGGAAAACAATTTTACAAGCAAATGGCCCCAAGAAACGAGGTGGAGTAGCCATCCTAATATCGGATAAAATTGATTTTCAACCCAAAGTCATCAAAAAAGACACAGAAGGACACTACATACTGATCAAGGGAAAAATCCACCATCAAGAACTCTCAATCCTGAATATCTATGCTCCAAATGCAAGGGCACCCTCATTCGTAAAAGAAACTTTACTAAAACTCAAAGCACACATCGCACCGCACACAATAATAGTGGGTGACTTCAACACCCCGCTCTCTGAAATGGATCGTTCAGGAAAGCAGAAACTAAACAGGGACACAGTGAATCTAATTGAAGCCTTGGACCAAATGGAACTAACTGATATATATAGAACATTTCATCCTAGAGCTAAAGAATACACCTTCTTCTCAGCTCCTCATGGTACCTTCTCCAAAATTGACCATATAATTGGTCACAAATCAGACCTCAACAGATACAAGAAGATAGAAATAATCCCATGCCTCCTATCAGATCACTATGGAATAAGGGTGGTCTTCAATGGCAACAAAAACAAAAGAAAACCCACGTACACATGGAGGCTGAACAATGCTCTACTCAATGATAACTTGGTCAAGGTGGAAATAAAGAAAGAAATCAAAGACTTTTTGAAAGTTAATGAAAATGAAGGCACAACATACCCTAACTTATGGGACACAATGAAAGCAGTGCTAAGAGGAAAATTCATAGCCCTGAGTGCCGCCAAAAAGAAACGGGAGACAGCATACACTAACAGCTTAATGGCACACCTGAAAGCCCTGGAACAAAAAGAAGCAAATACACCAAAGAGGAGTAGAAGGCAGGAAATCATCAAACTCAGGGCTGAAATCAATCAAGTAGAAACAAATAAAACCATACAAAGAATCAACAAAACGAGGAGTTGGTTCTTTGAGAAAATCAACAAGATAGATAAGCCCTTAGCCAGACTAACCAGAGGGCACAGAGATAGTATCCAAATTAATAAAATCAGAAACGAAAAGGGAGAGATAACAACAGAAACTGAGGAAATTCAAAAAATCATCAGATCCTACTACAAAAACCTGTATTCAACACAACTAGAAAATCTTGAGGAAATGGACAATTTCCTTGACAGATACCAAGTACCAAAATTAAATCAGGATCAAATAGACCATCTAAACCGTCCTATAACCCCTGAAGAAATAGAAGTTGTCATTGGAAGTCTTCCAACCAAAAAAAGCACAGGTCCAGATGGTTTTAGTGCAGAATTCTATCAGACCTTCAAAGAAGACCTAACACCAATACTCTTCAAACTGTTCCACAAAATAGAAACAGAAGGAACACTACCCAACTCGTTCTATGAAGCCACAATTACACTAATACCAAAAGCACACAAAGATCCGACAAAGAAAGAGAATCTCAGGCCAATCTCTCTTATGAATATCGATGCAAAAATACTCAATAAAATTCTTGCCAACCGAATCCAAGAACACATCAAAACGATCATTCACCACGATCAAGTAGGCTTCATCCCAGGGATGCAGGGATGGTTCAATATAAGGAAATCCATCAATGTAATCCACTACATAAACAATCTCAAAGAAAAAAACCACATGGTCATCTCATTAGATGCTGAGAAAGCATTTGACAAAATTCAGCATCCTTTCATGCTAAAGGTCTTGGAAAGATCAGGAATTCAAGGCCCATATCTAAACATAGTAAAAGCAATTTACAGCAAACCAGTAGCCAGCATCAATCTAAACGGAGAGAAACTTGAAGCAATCCCACTAAAATCAGGGACTAGACAAGGCTGCCCTCTCTCTCCATATCTTTTCAATATAGTACTTGAAGTTCTAGCTAGAGCAATTAGACAAGAAAAAGAGGTCAAAGGGATACAAATTGGAAAGGAAGAAGTCAAACTATCACTATTTGCAGACGATATGATAGTATACATAAGCGACCCAAAGAACTCCACCAGAGAACTCCTACAGCTGATAAACGACTTCAGCAAAGTGGCCGGATATAAAATCAACTCAAGCAAGTCAGAAGCCTTCCTATACTCAAAGGATAAGCAGGCTGAGAAAGAAGTAAGAGAAATAATACCCTTTACGATAGCCACAAACCATATTAAATATCTTGGCGTGACGCTAACCAAACAAGTGAAAGATCTGTATGACAAGAACTTCAAGTCTCTGAAGAAAGAAATTGAAGAAGACCTCGGAAGATGGAAAAATCTGCCATGCTCATGGATTGGCAGGATTAATATAGTAAAAATGAGCATCTTACCAAAAGTAATACACAGATTCAATGCAATCCCCATCAAAATCCCAACTCAATTCTTCATAGAGTTAGAAAGAGCAATTCAAAAATTCATCTGGAATAACAGAAAACCCAGAATAGCTAAAACTATTCTCAAGAGTAAAAGAACCTCTGGGGGAATCAGTATCCCGGACCTCAAGCTGTACTACAGAGCAATAGTGTTAAAAACTGCATGGTATTGGTACAGTAACAGACATGTAGATCAATGGAACAGAATTGAAGACCCAGAAATGAATCCACACTCCTATGGTCACTTGATCTTTGACAAAGGAGCTAAAACCATCCAGTGGAAAAAAGATAGCCTTTTCAACAAATGGTGCTGGCTCAGCTGGAGGTCAACATGCAGAAGAATGCAAATTGACCCATCCTTATCTCCTTGCACTAAGCTCAATTCTAAGTGGATCAAAGATCTCCACATAAAACCAGACACACTGAAACTAATAGAAGGGAAACTAGGGAAGAACCTTGAACATATGGGCACAGGGGAGAATTTCCTGAACAGAACTCCAATAGCTTATACTCTAAGATCAAGAATAGACAAATGGGACCTCATTAAATTACAAAGTTTTTGCAAGGCAAAAGACACCGTCAAAAAGACAAAGCGGCAACCAACTAACTGGGAAATGATCTTTACCAACCTTACATCCGACAGAGGGCTAATATCCAAGATATACAAAGAACTCAAGAAGTTAAACTCCAGAGAGGCAAGTAACCCTATTAAAAAATGGGGTACAGAGCTCCACAAAGAGTTCTCACCTGAAGAATATCTAATGGCTGAGAAGCACCTAAAGAGATGTTCATCATCCTTAGTCATTAGGGAAATGCAAATCAAAACAACCCTGAGATTCCATCTCACACCAGTCAGGATGGCTAAGATCAAAAACACAGGAGACAGCAGTTGTTGGCGAGGATGTGGAGAAAGAGGAACACTCCTCCACTGCTGGTGGAATTGCAGGCTGGTACAACCACTCTGGAAAGCAGTCTGGCGGCTCCTCAGAAAACTGGGCATGACACTTCCGGAGGATCCGGCTATACCACTCCTGGGCATATACCCAGAGACTTTACCTGCATGCAATAAGGACACATGCTCCACTATATTCATAGCAGCCTTATTTATAATAGCCAGAAGCTGGAAAGAACCCAGATGTCCCTCAACGGAGGAATGGATTCAGAAGATGTGGTATATTTACACAATGGAATACTACTCTGCAATTAAAAACAATGAATTCACGAAATTCCTAGGCAAATGGTCAGAACTTGAAAATATCATCCTTAGTGAGGTAACCCAATCACAAAAGATCACACATGGTATGAAGTCACTGATAAGGGGATATTGACCCAGAATCTCAGAATACCCTAGACACAATCAGCATATCAATAGATTTCTAAAAAGATGGAAGGAGAGACCCCTGGTCCTGGAAAGACTGGATGTAGGGGAACGCCAGGACAGAGTAATGAGAGGGGGTTGAACGGAGAAAAGAGGGAGGGAAGGGGGCTTATGGGACTTTCGGGGAGGGAGGAAACGGGAAAGGGGAAGTGATTTGGAATGTAAATTAAAAAAATAAAATAAAATTAAATTAAAAAAAAAAAAAAAAACTTTGAGATGAGTGGGTGGCCCTATCCCTCAACCTGGGGCTGTGACTATCTCTTGGAGGTAGTCTCTAAGGGTTCTATCTCCCCTATGTTGGGTATTTTAGCTAAAGTCACCCCTGTTGGGTCCTGGGAGACTCCAGTGGCTATGCCCAGTTCCTCATCCCCACTGCTCAACCATCAGACTGAGCTCAGAGTCCCTGGTGGGGCAGCTGACAAAAGGACTGGAGGAGCAGGGTGGATTGCAACCCCATAGGAAGAACAATATCAGCTGGCCAGACCGCCAGTGCTCCCAGGGACTAGATCACCAACCAAGGAGTGTACAGGGAGGGATCCATGGCTCCAGATTCTTATGTAGCAGAGAATGGCCTTGTTTGACGTCAATGAGAGGGGAGGCCCTTCGTCCTGTGGAGCTTTGATGCTCCAGTGTAGGGGGATGTTGGAGGGGTGGGGCAGGAGAAGATGGGGCAGGAGAGGGTGGGTGGGTTGGGGAGCATCATCATAGAGGCAAAGGGGAGGGAGGAAAGGGCAGAGAGGGTGGATGTGGGATGGGAGGGTTGTGGAGGGGTAACCGGGAAGTGAGATATCATTTGAGATGTAAATGAATGGAATGATTAATTAAAAATAATAAAAAGATAAGTTGACGAGATTTTAAGTGTAACTTTTATTCGCCTGGTGTAATTGTCATCTCAGAGACTTACTGCTGAATAAACTCACCCTTATTAGTTTTTTTCTGAACTCTGGTAGCTGTTTCAATTCAGCTATTCTGGCTCAAACTCCTCTTCAAGCTGACTGATTCAAACTGACTTCTCATTTAATTGCTCTGCTTGGCAAAACTACCTCTGAATTCCACAAACTGAACTACATTGACTGCATGGAACTAAACTGAACTCCATTTAACTGTATTGCTCTGAATCCAACTGAACTCATCAGAGTTGACTCCTAACTGTCTGAACTTCTGACCTCCTCTTAAATAGCTTCTCTTTCTGCTGTTCTCATGAGAGTTAGGAATATCCTATCCTGTCAAATCTTTCTCTGATTTTTCACTTTGATTGTCCTTCAATTAGACGTCAGTGTTTGGATTTAAGGATGTGTAGTAAGGGCATGTGTGTATTACAGCCAGTAGGCTTAAAGGTATGTGGCATGTCTGCATTCCAGCCAGATCACACAGATCTAGAAAGTCTTTGGATGTGATCAGAGCAGCAATGTTGCTGTATTTAAATTCCTCCAGAAGAAATGGCAAATGTCAATGAGGATTCAGAGACAAATGGATTGTTGTTATATTGGTGCAAATGTATAATGATTCAATCTTTATAGAAAACAGTAAGGTGTTTTCTCCAAAAATTAAAGATAGAAATATTGCCTGATCTATCAGTCATACTACTGGGCATATACCCAAGGAAAATCAATTCAATTCATGAAGAGTTATCTGTATGACTGTATTCTTTACAGGCTTATTCACAATAGCCATAGCATTATTTGTGTCCATCAATAGATGAGTAGATTACAAAAATGCAATTCTCTCTCTCTCTGGAGTATTATTCAACCTGAAAGTAAGAAAATGTGGTGATTGGCAATAGCATGGATGAACACAGAATATAATGCTAAGAGAAATAAGCAAGACATAGAAACACAGATACTGAATGATCTTACATGTGTAATATAAAAATGTTCAACTCATAGAAGTGGATGAAGTTGATAACAAAATAGCAGGTCCTCCCAGATACTGAGGGTGGAAGGAGCCGTTGAAATGATTTAAATTTAGTTTATGCAGGACCAGTAAACTCTATAATAAGGGACATTTGCAGGATATTTGATGACATTGTGAACTCCGAAATTGTGCACTGAAAAAATGTTTTCTTATTGTGCTGTGGCTCATCCCTAGCACATACCTTTAACCCAAGAACTTTCTGTAAACAAGATTAAATAAAGTCAGCCATAGGTCAAGAGACAGAGCAAGCAACCAGATGACAGGGAGTGAATATAAGAAAACCCAGGAAAGAGAAAGGGTAGTCTTTGAGCTGAAGAATATACAAGACAGAGTGGAGAAGAAGGAACTTTTTCCTTCTGAGACATTGGTAGAGTAGGAAGGTCATCTGGGTGCTCTCTCTTCCTCTCTGAGCTAGCAGGCTTTCACCATAGCATCTGACTCCTGAGTCTTCATTAAGTAAAATTGAACATTTGGAATTTTGCTATCTCTTAGGATCTTTTTGTTTTCTAAAGAGACAGAAAGGGAATACATCCAGATGGGACAGGACAGGGTGGGGGTGAGGGTGGAGATCTGGGAGGAGGAGGAGGAGAAACTGTGATCAGGATCTGTTGTATGAGAAAAGAATCTATTTTCAACGAAAGGGGGAAAAGCTTAACAGTGACAATAGTTAATTATAATGTATTGTAGACATGAAATTGTTGGAGGACAGACCTTAAATGTCCTCCCCACACAAGTGACAACTGTGAGATGATGTATCCATTGATTGGCTTTTGTCAGCAATTTCACAATAGACCCATTTGTAAGAACATAGATTAGCACTGTACAGACACAGTTTTTGTCAGTTATTTCTCAATAAGTCTGGAAAATATTGTTTTGTCAGACTTATCTCCTGATTTACTTTGGTTTTTTTAATTTATTTTTTAACTTTTCACCTGTTCTTTGTGAATTTCATGTTTACGTTATGCACCCCAATCCCACTCATCTCCACTTCCCTTCATACCTCTCCTTTCCCCTTGTAACCTCCCCTGAATAGAGAAAAAGAAATCTCATTGAGGAAGCTGTAATGTGTTAAAGTGTGTCCCACAGTATACCCTTTAGTCCATATTTCTTTGCTTGCAAATGTTCATTGTAATGAGTTGGTCTGGTACACAATCTTTGGCTTCCGTTATACCATCAATACTGGAAGCTCACTGGGACTCCTCTGGGATATCCTGTTGTTGCTCAGTTTCATTGAGATCCTGTAGTTTTCCATCTGCAGGACTGGCGCCATCATGTACTTCAGCAGTTCATTGACAGGGTAGATGTTGGGATGGGACAGTTCGAAGCCCTGGATTTGGGTCTGAGAGGTATTTGATCTGGTCAGCCCACCAGGTCTCCTGCACCCACACCACCAGGGCAAGCTCTCCTGCCCTGTTCTGGCTGGCCCATAGCCCAGCAAGGGACAATTCTCCCATTCTCATGCCCTTGGGGCCGACTCATCTTCACCCAGGCTATCAGGTCCAGGCCTACTGTACTGCTCAGGTGAATTGCAGGGTCTGCTCTCCTGAGTGCTGCAGCAGGTAAGGGGCAGTGACAGCTGTCCTGCTCTCATGATCCCATGGACCAGTTCTCCTGTTCACTGTAAGGGAGGAGGGCAAAAGGAAGGGGAGGGATCTCTCCCTTGTCTGTGTCACTTCCCAGAAGAGAAGAGGCAGGGCCAGCTCTTCCATGCTCACACCCTCTGGGTGGCAGCTAACCCTCAATTTCTTCAGTGTGCAGGGGCCCTCTCTCCAGAGTACTGCAACTGGCTAGGGGTGGGGTCAGCTTCCTTGTTCTCATACCCCTGTGCTAGCTCTCCCAAGATGCCCAGGCAAAAGGTGGGGCCAGTTCCAAACAGTCCTCAGACGTCAATATATCCCTAGACCAGGGACATTTGTCTGGCCTTTGGTGGTAACAGATCTCTGCTGCTGCAGGGATTGACCCAGACATGATCTCTGGTAGCAGCATAGGCCAAGATCCTACCATTGTCCCAGGTGTCATCACTGGCTACTCACATCAGGTTGTTCCTCATTATTCTCAAGTCTGTAGTTCTACCTCTCTTCGTTGTGCCGATATCTTTCTATTTCTCTTTCTCTTCCATTTCTCTACCACTCACTTGCTCCTCTTAGCAGCACCCATGACCTCTGAGTGTCTGTGGTCATCTCAGGAGTGGTTTCAGGAGTGCCAAACCCCCACCCGTGACTTATGGCACCAGGTAGGGGTCATCTTGTGTATGGCTCCCCCAGCCCCCTGCAAGCCTGTGTGGTGCTGGACTGGTGGCCACCTATTTCAGAGTGTTAGGCTACGAATAATTCAGATGCTCACAGGACAGAACACTGAAGGTAGACATAGTGTCTTTCCTCTCTGCCACCTACTGGTGCACTAGGAGCACAGCATCACACCTGCAAAGCCTCTAGAGGCAGGTTCCTGATTTATTTTTAAGCCGCTTGAAATCTTATTCCAGTCACTGCTGTGGGTAACAGTTCTGAGCAGACTTTGGTCACCTTAACTCACTCTTACTAAGGTCCTATGCCCTGTATTCCCTGCTTCTCCTGGCTTCTCCTTTGATGATACAGTATGAGTGACCCATGGAGATACACTGGATACTCAGGCAGAGACTGCTTACCACTACTTGAAGCTACTGTTTAGGAGGATCTAAGAGGGAAAACTATCCCTTTCCATCCACAAGGCAGCGTATTCTGTGACAAAGTTTAGGGAGTTCTGTATGTCCTAGCAATTCCTATCTAGTGAGTGAACAACTCCACACTGCATGTTATTTAGTTCTTTCTTTTCTCTGCCTCAGTCTTGCTGTGGTCACTGGAACAGACTGAAGCTTGTGGTGTGTCAGTTTGGCTCCTGTAATGGGAACAGAGTGCCCCTCTGCCTTTTTCCATTTGCTTTTCTTAACTTTAATCTGGTCTCAGTCTAAATATCTCCTTATGAATATGGGATATTCATGAATGTTTTTCCACCCTCCAAACTGCTTTCTCTTTCCTTGGTGTGGTTGCTGAACTTTTAAAAGCTCATTATGGACTATTATATTATGGTCTCAATGTTCATAACTTTCATGTTTCAGGCCATAGGATTTATAAGCTGTATAAAGGATTTATCTTTGAATGACATTAAATATGTATACAATGTATATTATATATGCTTCAAAATGTAATGAAACACATTTTTACATATAATTACTATACCTTTTTTTTAAAAAAGAAAAATGACAAATGAATACTGCATATGAACTATGTATATGCTACAGGAATTGGTGATTACTGTCAGAAAGAATTCCAAATATGTGATAGGAAGCGGATAAAATTTTCCATTTTATGTTTCAGGTCATGTAAAGGATAAAGTTTAAAGGATTTCTGAATATTTATCTTTGAATGGCAAAGTATATTATATATGTTTTAAAATGTAATGAAACACATTCTTATGTATAATTAGTATGAACTATGCATAAACTGCAAGTATTGGTGGTGATCATTGTCAAAAAGAGTTCCTAATATGTGATAGGAAGCTGGCAAAATCTGGTTATAAATGTACATTAAGTGTAAATCTTCTCTTCTGGTAATAATAAAAACAACCCAGGGAGAGCTCTATTTCTAGTAATAAGCACATTATAGTCTCACATTTCTAATCAAGCCCAACCAGGATAAATAACGGAGCCCAGAGATGAGGGTTACATGCTATCATGGAGAGACGTGAGCTTCTTTATCCTAAGGCAAACTTGTGCTGTGGCTCTCCAGGGGACTGGCTACCTCAACGAGTGCCCTGCTCTATCAAGCCAACATAAACATGGCTGGGAACAGGGCAGTGCTTTTATGGTTATCTGTCCCTGGAGACCCTGTTTTGCTGGGAAAGATACTCTCACTACAGTGACCATTTGCTTGAGAGTCCCAGTTTCAGTGGCCTCTCACAGAAGGAACAGCCTAGAGCCACGTGCCAGCTGACTGAACTTCCCAAATGCAGAAGCCCTTCCAGGTAATGGGAACAGAAAGGCAGACACTCTCCCAGGATCCCGATTTGTGTAGCTAAGCTGTAGCAGTGGTCACTGCCTGCCTCTCCCTTTAATTTGCCATCTTTTGAAATGCAACTGCATTTTCCTGGGACAGCTTTGGAATTTGGCCTGCTATCCCATCTCCAGTGAGCTGTCAATCACTTCCACTCCCTCTCTATCTCATTGAAATCCCATCTCCATCACCCATTGTGCTGTCTTCCATTTTCCATCCATCCAACCTAGTGTTTGTATAGAAGGAGGAGGGAGTCAGGAAAAGAGCTGGGAGGAAAGAAAGGAGAAGTGAGATCCAGAGGAGAGATGGAGAACTTGCAAGTCCATTGCACTGGCTGGTTTTGTGTGTCAACTTGACACAGGCTGGAGTTATCACAGAGAAAGGAGCTTCAGTTGAGGAAGTGCCTCCATGAGATCCAGCTGTAAGGCATTTTCTCAAATTAAGGGGGAAGGGCCCCTTGTGGGTGGTGCCATCCCTGGGCTGGTATGTCTTGGGTACTATAAGAAAGCAAGCTGAGCAAGCCAGGGGAAGCAAGCCAGTAAGCAGCACCCCTCCATGGCCTCTGCATCAGCTCCTGCTTCCTAACTTGCTTGAGTTCCAGTCCTGACTTCCTTTGGTGATGAACAGCAGTGTGGAAGTGTAAGCTGAATAAACCCTTTCCTCCCCAACTTGCTGATGTTTGTGTAGGAATAGAAACCCTGACTAAGATATCCATTAAAAAACATTTTATTTTACACTTTGTATGTACAAGTGTTGTCTGTGAACTCACTACATGTATGCTTATTGCCTGCAGAGGCCAGGAAATAACATTAGAATCTCTGGAACAATGGAATAATAGACAGCTGTTAAGTTGTTATATAGGAGACAGTAATTGAATCTGGGTCCTCTGGAAGATCAGCCAGTGCTCTTAACTGCTTAGCCACCTCTCATGGCCTCAACAAGTCCTGTTTTCAAATTCCAAGCTTTCAGGCTAATATCACCAAGTGACACTCAGGCAACTGAGACATGAGGTTGGCTGTGTACATAGACCTTTGCTTGCTGTGGCTTCAATGTCCATTTGTATTCCTTTATGAATCAACACTTTTGCCTGCTCCCATTGTAATGTGACATTGTTTTATTGAGAGCACACTAAATACTGAATACTGTGTTACGTGTTGATCAAGGATTATTGGACCTAATTCTTACAAAAGCACTACCAGGTGAGAATGATCATTAACTCTGGAAAGAAGGAGTCAGTCCAAAGAGTGAATTGACTTGATGACTCATACAGCAGCTGTTCTTCCTATTGGACCTAATTTCCATTTAGAGAGCCTTTGAATGTTTCCTGTGGTGGAAAATTCTGTCTCTGGGAGCAGTTTTGATTTTTTTTTGGAAAGAGCCATAATTGGTAGGAGCAGAGTATAGGAGTTTAGATTGAGAAATGCCATGTTTGGGCAAAGAACAGGTACAGGCAAAAGAGAAGGGGCCTGCCTCTCACGTAGGCTAGAGTGCAACTTCTATGGAATGTCCTGAGAGGATATTGTGGGCCCTCAGGAGTTCTGTAAAGCTTGCTAGTGATATGAATAGAACAGCATATTTGAAATGTGGCAGGAATTTAGAGATTATCTTACTCAATCACAGTCCTTCACCGAAGAGACTGCATGAACTAGGGAAGATCACCCATCTAGTGATGGAGTGAAAATGTAGCTCAGAGCCACCACATAAATTCTAACCCATGGCTCTGTAATACCTTTGTGTGGGGTTCAGTAAGGCTGTTCTTGTGCTTTTCACTACATTCTTCTTTGTTATTGTCCTAGTTAGGGTTTTATAACTGTGAAGAGACACCATGACCAAGGCAACTCTTTTAAAGACAACATTTAATTGGGGCTAGCTTATAATTAGGTTCAGTCCATTATCATCATGGCAGGAAGCATGGCAGCCTGCAGGCAGACATGGTGTTGGAGTTCTACATCTTGATTCAAAGGCAGCAAGAAGGAGACTCTTCCACAGGCAGCCAGTAGAATGGTGGAGCTTGAGCACAGGACCTCAAAGTCCAATCCCACAGTGATACACTTCCTCCAACAAGGCCACATACACTCCAAAAGGGCCACACCTCCTAATAGTAGCACTTCTCATGGGCTAAGCATATTCAAACCACCACAGTCATCCTCTGAGGGGACATAATATGGGGCAGAAGAGTAGAAAGTTCTCTCTCTGTGTTCTCTCTCTCTCTCTCTCTCTCTCTCTCTCTCTCTCTCTCTCTCTGTGTGTGTGTGTGTGTGTGTCTCATATAATCTGTGGATTTACACTCACTATGTAATTGAGGATAACCTTGGTCTCTTAGTATTCTGTCCTCCATCTCCAAAGTGCTGGGATTATATAGTGTTGTTACCATTACCCTCTTGTACAGTTCTTCAAAACACCCCCAAAGCCTGTGTTTGACAACGTTGTAATGTGTTGCCCTAGCCCTCAGTCCCACCCCCCAGATGGTCCTTGTGGGTAGGGGTTAAGAAGGCACAGAATCAATGACTCAGATTTTGGGAGCCAGGTGAGAAGCAGAAGTAAACTTGTTTATTGTTATAATAGAGAGTGCCTTTATATCCTTTACTCACGTGCCCTGGTGATTACATGCTCTGTCTTTGTTCATTTCCAGGTGTCAGGCAGTTTCTGGGGTTTAATGCAGAAGCTCCTGCTGCACATGTGTAGGCCATTGTGTGTGTGTGTGTGTGTGTGTGTGTGTGTGTGTGTGTGTGTGTGTGTGTGGTGGGGTCAGGGGCACTAGTCAGAATAGGTTGACTCACTCTTCCTACAGTAATGCATACTTACAAGTGCCACAGTGGTAGACCCTATGCTAAATGCTGTTACCACAACAGGAAAACAAGGGGATCAGGGAGAAAACTCTTGGAGTTGATGGATACATTTGTTGCACTGACTTTGATTGCCATGCTAATGTCTAGAGTAGGGGCTGACATAACATTGTAGGCAATTATTGTATCTCTTTGTGTTTTACTCATAACTGAAATAGGTAAAGCAAAGGTATGTTATATCATCAACAGCTATATTCTTCACCCCTGGAAAAGATATGAGGGAAAGAAACCTCACAGAGAATGAGTTAGCCCAGCAACCTCAGGTTAGATCAGCATTACATTCTATTATTCTTTTTCCTTACACAAGAGACATGGAATCTTTGAAAACCAACAAACCTGTATTTGTGTCTGAATTCTCACTTAGTTCTGAAAGGCAGGTGTTATTCCGTTCACATGATTCAGATGGAAAAAACAGAGGTCTGAAAGGGGAAATGGCTTAACTAAACACTTCGGAAAGTAGTTGTCTCTCAGGACACTTTATCATATATGTAGGTCAATCCATGACTGCCTCTTCAGTTTTCAGGTGCAGTGCAGGAAGTATAGAGGAGAGAGGGACTACAGAAGGATCTGACTTCAACTCAGGGGTCCACCTTCCCACTCCCCCAACTGTGTGACTTGGGGAGGTTAACATAATTATGTGTATCTGTATCTGTATCTCTATAGCTATGTGTATATGTATGATTAACTATAATATTTTCTACTTGGTAAAATTGTCCTCTTAATTGCTCTTAAGTAAGTAAGGTAAGTACTTAAGTAAGATAAGTAAAGTACTATCTTAGTAGAGGGTCATAGTAAGTCCCCAGTAAGTGCTGCTTTTAAATGTAGTATAAAAAAAACCCGACCCACAGGTTTCTCAAACCTTTACCTTCTTTCCTTAACTCAGTCCTATGTGTCTCATTCACCTCTTACACCACCTGTAGGTATGACAGATACCTTCATTCGTTCAATTTCCCATCTCAAGCCGGCACCTTTTGGTACTTTTCTGCTTTAGCGCTTTCTTCAAAAGACACACTGAAAGAACCAGGGTCAGTCTTCAATAACACAGGAGTTTCATCTTAAGCATCTCAATCCATCCTTTGTCTAGGCAACTCCCCAAGGCATATTTTAAGGTAGAGTTTCGTATCCTCTATCCACAGTAGGGACCTTGGCAGTCACTATATGGAACATTCTACCTTCCTTGTCACTCATTTTGCTCCTTCCTCTTGTTTTCTGGAACCACACCCAACTCCCCTGCTCTTCACTCTGTGTTTCAGATTGTTCTTTGCTCAAGATACTAAGTATTTCTTATGTAAGACTCTGTCTCATATTTATGCAATTTTCATATGCTTGTAGATTTTGCTGAAGACCATAGGCTCAAAACTACCAGAGTATACCTGTAGTCACACAAAGCTAGACTCACTAGCTTGTGGTAACTAAGGAGAACATATCAAAAGATTCAGTGTTTCAAAAGAAGAGATGTGATTGTATTTATAATGTGTGGGTTGTCATTTGTTATTCATTTGATGGTTTTAAAGGCAGAGGTTGTTCAGCGGGCACATCCTTAGAATATGGGAGTCTGTGCAGCTAGAGATCAGTATGGTAATACACGGGCTGAAGAAACTGGTTTTACAAAATTTGAGCTTAGATCGACCCAGATGCCTATTAAAATTGGACTGCTACATATAATTTCAGTATATTTACATATATATATATAATTACAGTATATTTCACATGCTAGTGTTATTTATGGCTTCTATGTAAAGTTTTGGCTTTCTCTTCACAGTTTAGCTGCCCACAGGAACACTTTCCCTCTGTATTAGCTTTTCATGCCTTGGTTAGGTAAGAATCTCCAGATGGGAGCTGGAGAGAGAGAGCTTAGCAGTCAAGAGCGCTGGCTACTTTTCCAGAGCACTGGGGTTCAATAACTGACACTTATATGTACCCTATCTGTAACTCCTGCCCCAGGGGATTATAGGGCACCGAATACATGTGGTGCATAGACATATATGAAGGCAAAACATTCATACATACAAAATAAAAAATAAATTTCAGAGATGATGATGGATGAATAGATAAAAGAGAGACTGATAGACAGACATAATAGAAAGAAAAAAATGAATTTATATTAGGAAATAGGCTTGCATGATCAGGAGGCTTGTCAATCCAAAATCGACAGGGTGGGCTTTTAGCCTGGAAGTTCAAGAAAGAATCAACACCACAGTGTTACAGAATTCCTTTCTGCCCAGTCTTTGTTCTATTCAGTCCTCATCTGATTGAGCAAGGCATCTCCACCTTATAGACGACAGTCTGTTCGTTATTTTCAAATTCTACTGATTCAAATGTTAATATCACAAAAAAACACATCATCATGGATACATCTAGAAAAATGTGTGTTTAAATATCTGGAGGCCATGTGCCATCCAAGTTTATCTAAAATGATTGTCATAACAATGTCAAATGATTTTTCCTCATCCACAGGACTATTATTTTATTACTCTAATCAGAAAGATCTTGTTAAATTATTGCACAATATTCACAGAAGGAACAGCAAAATTTGCTTGGGGGTTTTGTGTCTGCTTTTGGTCTTAGAAATGAAGCCTGTCATAAAGCCATAGGTAGAAAAAATGCCCAGAAAGTGCATAACTTACCTGAGTGTGTACAACGACTGAACTGAAGCATTTCACTGTTTTTCCTGAGATTGTGCGGCCACCACCCTTCATGAGACCTCTAAAAGACTGTAACATGGGTAATATCATCCTTTTGGAACTATTTTTATAAGCCTTAATAATATATTTTTCTTTAGCATAACATATCCAACCCTCTTCTTACCACATTAATGGTATATAATCAATAATAAAATATTTTACAGCATTTTAAATAATTTTTTTTATTGTGGAAGATACATACTACATAAATCTCACCATTTTAAGCATTATGTGTACATTGAATATATTAACATTATTTTGTAGGTATCACTAATAACCTAATCTAAGAACCTTTTTATTGGCTACTCAATACGAAGGGAATATTCTACATGACATGAGTTCATTCAACATCTTTATAGTTGTGCAATCCAAATCCGGCAGGCCCTTTGCACTGTTGGTAAAGAGGACTTCGGGGTTGCTCATCTCTCTCAATGTTACTTTATGAACATAAAGCAGTAAAAATAATACTGAACATTTTAAGATAAATTATTATGTTGTTTGATATCTAAGTCAAGTCAATATCATGTTACACATTCAAGAAATTTGACAACTACAGGACACAACATAAAGAAGACATAATCAAGGATTTGTAAGAGACTGAAAAATTTAAGCCTCCTCTGTTCATCTGAGAGGAAGCAGCTACTCTATTATGAAACAAAACAGTTTGTTGTCCTCCACCAGGACAGGGTTAATCACTTACCATAAACACAAAGACATCCATGTTAGCACACAGCAGAGAGAAAACAGGATTTGTAATAGGCAGGGGAAATAGATGGCAGATGTTAAACAGGAAGCAATATAACATGGTAGTAAAGCAAACGTATTCAATTACCAAATTTAATTTAAAATCTTGGCACAGCACACACAAGGAAGTTTCTTTGCTCATTAAAGCCTCTATCACATGTTATGGTAGGCAAAAATGGTATCCTTCCTGGGAAAAGCATGAGATCACAGAAAGATTGAAAAGCACTTATCACAGGATCTGGAACATGTTAAGCATACATGATACATTCATAAACCTTACTATTTAGAGTTCAGATATGTTCCTGGGTAGTAAGTGAGGAAACCTTTGGCTACCATACTGCCAGCTTCGTGTTCCACATTTCAGAAGTTAAACATTACAGCTAAACAACAGCTTTATAACAAAGGAAGTAGGAATAAAAAAGTTGTTAGTCATTTGAACATACTTCCTTCAAATCACAGACCCGATAATTAGTTTAAATCACAAATTCTAGTTGTGTCAGTTAGTATTATCAGTGGGTCTCATTTTACAGCAGAATCTTTAAAACACATAATATTCATTGATATAGATTATTTCACATTATATCCATGATGAAGAAAAGCCATACTTTAGTTCACTATCCTATTCAGGGAAAAGCAGTAGTGTGCTTTTGGGTGACTGGAAATAAGCAGGTATGATGAAATTATTATATTAAGCCATGGAGGACAGGGGTGATAGAATGGCAAGGGTCATGTGTTTCCTCCAGCTTCAATGTCCTTGTCACAGCTGATCTTGAACATAGCCAACACCCGTGTTCTGATCTGTTTGGTCTTAGCACCATAGATGATGGGATTGATCACAGGAGGCAGCAGCAGGTAGACATCCCCCATGAGAACATGCACAATGGGATCAAGGCTGTTTCCAAAACGGTGCACCACTGACAGGCCAATGAGCGGTACATAGAAAGCCAGGACCACACCAATGTGTGACACACAGGTCCCAAATGCCTTAGCTCGCTCAGACTTGGAAGGCAGTTGCAGAACTGTTCGTATAATTAGGAAATAGGACAAAGAGATGAACATGACATCTACACCCATGACTAGCAGAATGGCAGTTAGACCATAGACTACATTGGGTAACGTGTCTGTATAGGCCAACTTCATCACATCCTGGTGGACACAATAGGAGTGGGAGAGGACATTGGAATGACAGAAGGCCAGTCTCTTGATCAGCAGTGGGAGAGGAAAAAAGAATAGGGATCCCCGAACCAGAGCCACCATGCCGATTTGGACTGTTACTGTATTGTTGAGCACAGCTGCATGACGCAATGGGTGGCAGATAGCCACATAACGATCAAAGGCCATGGCCAGCAGGATGGTAGATTCAATTGCTGAGAGAGCATGAATGAAGAACATCTGGGCAAGACAGGCATCAAAAGTAATCTCCCGGGAGTCAAACCAAAAGAGGGCGAGAATCTTGGGCATGGTGGACGTGGACAAAGCCAGATCAATGGCTGCCAGCATGCAGAGAAAAAGGTACATGGGCGCATGCAGGCTCCGCTCTGTCCTCACAATGAAGACCACAATGCAGTTTCCAAACAATGCTACAGCGTACATGGAAAGCAGGGGGAAACCAAACCAAAAGTGAGCTTCCTCCAGTCCTGGAATCCCGATAAGCACGAAGGTGGCATGAGTGAAGTTGCAGGAGCTCATCGCTGACACCAAGTGGGGTGGGCGGACTGCAAGAGAGAGAGGCCACACCGACAGCCTGCAAGGACATGAAGCAGAATCAGAGTTCTCTGGAACTTAGTGATTTTAGCACTCCTTCCCTTCTCACTCCTTCTCCGACCATACCCCAGCTCCTGCACAAGCTACAAGACTCCCTGTTCCCACTGGAAGAAATGTGAATGCTCAAACTTCTTTGCTGCTACTAAGATACATTTAAAAATTTCAAAATAAAGCTTTGGGAGAAAAATACTTATCTCCAAATTGTGGCTTCCTCCAGATTTCCCCAGATTGTCTTCTTGTCCCTACGTTCATTGTTTGGATACTAGGTGTTCCCCTTCACATGGAATCACTGTATTAACTCTCTTTTCAGGTAGAGATGTCTTCCTTCCCCCTCTCTTCCACTTCCTTCTTCTCTGATGCCCTCATCCTCACTGACACAATTTTTATTTCTATTTTTCTTCCTTCACATTTTCCCCACCCCCCTCTCTTTTTATACTTACTAATTCAAATTTCAGAAATATTTACTTGCATCACCAGTTAAACACAATGCTATCTGTGAGATGCAGCTATGAGAATTGATCCTTTTGACCTTACATAGCTTGCCTAGGGTATGAGATAGGTAAGAAACAAAGACATCAGAGCACTGTGATAAAGGCTTGCAAAGGAATGTATTGACTACAGGGGATGACAAAGACAGAGCAGCCATCCTGGAAAAGATGGTCTTTACATTTCAGTCTTGAATCATGAGAAGTATTAGTCAGACAGAAGAGGAAGTAAGGATCTTCCAAGATAGAGAGAATAGAAAATATTTTTCAAATATTCAGGATTCTAGGTCCTTGGTTCTAAGTTTGCAAAGGGGGAGGGAGAAATAAAATAGCAACTCAGAAAGGAAAATCAAGTAGCTCCCTCTAATTATATTTTTGCAGATGGAGGTGGTGACAAAATTCACTACTTCCATCAGATCCTAGCTATCAGACATGTTTCTTATGACAGCTTTATGTTCTTGGTCAGCAGCCTTCTTTATGCCTGGAAGTCACTTCTAAGGCTTTCTTTTGTCCCAAATAGAATTTGTGGTGTGTGTGTGTGTGTGTGTGTGTGTGTGTGTGTGTGTGTGTGTGTAAACTCTGATTTGGGAAGAGGCATTACTGATTTTTTACTGATATTCTAAGAGTTTTCCTAGGAATTTCTAAGAATTTCCTGTGCCAATAAAGCATTCATATTGAGGAGTTATTTCTTCTTTTTATTTTGTGTAGCATAATATTGCTTTGTTTTAACCCCGTATCTGACCCAAACACCTGAGCTCTCACATCAAACCTTTTCCCTGTTCAGCTGCCTAATGTCCTGTTTTCAGAGCTGGTTAACATCAGGAGTGCCTGCCCTAGCTGTGAGCATTAGGAGTTTTGATGTGAAGAAGTAAACGATGCAGGTGTCTTTGTTGACAGTATCCAGGGTATCCAGATTAATTTGTTTCTCTCTCTCAGGATTATACTCCTCTTCTAACCAAGGTCTTTAATAAAGCTTGTCCATGTCCTTTACTTTAATAGAGTTTAGAGCACAATAAAATGAGAGATTTTAAAAACTAGATTGTCCCTATTTTGGATGAGCAAAGACAAACAGAATAAGGATTCAGTGGTTATAAAATCCATATCACTGATCTTGATTTTTGCCACCCTTATGGCTTGTGTAGGTAAAAGAACAGCTTCTTCTCATAGTGAATTCCAAACCTTGCTACGTGCTGTTGTCTGAGAAAACTGCATTCTTCAGTGAGATGAAAGATAGCTTTTATCTTGAATCTTTGTTTCTGTCATAAACAACTCATGGGAAAGAATGCAAATGTCCCAATAAAAGTCTCTAAGTGGTATGGGAAAAAGCTAAGCAACTTTTTCTGGAGAAAAACCATGTTACGTGGCCACTGAACCTTAGAAAAATGGGGACAACATGAGAAGAAGGCAAACTAGAGGGGTAACAAGAGGCAGAAAGTCACACTTCCTGCTCTCAAGGGTTTTTGTGTCACTGGCATATTTAAGGGTCTGTCTCATCCACAGACTCAGACACTTTCCTAATCCACTGCTCTGTAGAGCACCTATCCAGTCTTGCTGGCACTTAAAGCACAGAACTAGTTTCTGTTCTGTTTTGTGTTATTTTAAGGGAGGTAGAACTACCATTTCAAAAGGCTACATAACCTGAAAAAGTGTACAAAACAATTATATAAGCAGTAAAATAGCAAGGTCATAGCCTATGATAGCAGTCTACCAACTCAGTATTTCCCTAACGATAATAATGAAGTATCAGAAATTGGTCTTCCAAAAACCTTTTTATTCATGTTAGCACAAAGATAATGCATTTAGTCAAAATCAGAAGAAAATGTGTACATTGTGATCTTCAAACCATTGCTTAACAAAATTAAAGACAGTATTTAACAAATGGAATAATGCACAGTGCTTGTGGAGTAGAACACAAAACTATGTTAAGATTATAGCTTTCCCCAAAGATGATATAAAGATTTACTGTACTTGCTATTGAAGCTTCTTTAGGTTGTCTAAACATTAGTTGTTTTTAAAAGTTAGCAAAGTAAAAGTACGATATTATCATAGAAATGTGTTATTGTACATTGTTCTTGTTCAGCTTCTCACCATGCTCTTGCTGGTCCCCTTAACACCCTCAAACATTTTCTCCTTCTGCTTCATGTCATATAAAATGAATAACCCTTTTCTATCTTTCTTATTTTAAAATCCTTTTCTTTTCCTCTGATAGTCCCCTTTCTACTTTCACCACACACACACACACACACACACACACACACACATACACGCACATACACATACACACCACATCACATCTAGACTCTGCACATGAGAGCATTTGTCATTCTGAGTCTTGTTTACTTTGCTTAACATAATGATCTCCAGTTCTATCCACTTTTCTGTAGATTGTATTATTTCATTCTTTATAGCTGAACATAATTCTGTTACATACCATCCACCTTTCTAGAAGTCATCAGCTAAGGCTCCGGGTCTCGTCTTAGAATGAAGCATGCGGGAGTATGTAGGGTCTTCATGGACCCTCAATGTGGCAGGATCTTTGGGCTGCTAGACTCTTGGGAAGAGAGCACTCACCTGGGGATGGCACGGTTCTACTCAAGGAGGGCAGCTGGATCTGGCTTTCACTTTCTGGAACAGGTCTCTTTATAATGCTACTCGGTAGGCTCAGGGAACAAACTGCTGGAATACCAACTGATGCTCCAGGGATCTGGCAGACAGAGGAGTGAAATGCTCATGTCCATTTGTGTACTTCTCTCACCGGCTTCCCACTTTTCACGTCTAAGGAACAATCTCAAAGGACCAAAGTCTCTGCCACCATTCTCACAATGACACATGTGATTCTCTTGATAACAAACACGTGTTCCCACTCCTCTGAGCTGATCTAATTTCCACAGTCAGCCACAAGGTTAGTGCTTCCTCATTACTTGATCTGCTAGACACAGCAGGCAAAGTGTATGAATAGTAATGATCATTTAACTCTTGGAGTTCACATTAGGCTTAAGGTACAAGTAGGTACACTAAAATGTAGCCCCATAACTCAAAATAGGTTCATTCACCTCTCCATAACTCTCTCCTACTTCTCTTTCAGTTTAAGTACAGCCCCTGATATGGTGAAGTCACTTTTTATTATGTCTGTGACATGAGTAAAGATGACTTTTTTGGTCTGTATCATGCAGTGATAATATTAGATGGAGAATCTCATGCATTGTTTATTCATTCATTGTCAACAGGTGTTTACTAAGAGTCTGTAATTTTATAAACAAGACAAAGGAAATTCCAAGGGCTATGAAGAATACTTTTTGATGAGATAGACGGAAATAAAATTAAATTATCATATTAACTAAAGAGAATGCTAGATACTTATAAGGAGAAAACAACGAAGAGGATAAGGAACATATTAATATCAAGAGGAGAGAAGTGAGGCTGTCTGGTGGAGAGATACTTGGAGAGAGAAGGGAAGATATATCTATGGGAATATCTGTGAAGATTGTTTCAGGAAGAAGGATCAAAGATGGCAAATAAGTTTCTTAAGGAACAAGTATGTCCAGTGCTTAGGAACAAGGCAGGTAGTGTACTTGAATGGAGAGAACAGAGAAGGGGAGAGGTTGGGATAAAGGAAGATTCTGTGAGTTGCCCATATAGGAACTTATAACATTAATCACTTTACATTCTTCCTTCAGACTAGATATAATTCTACAGACTTGTCTCCACTACATGTGTTTGTTTTTATTGATCTATTATTGACTCTTCATGTCTTTCTTTCACTGTTTCTTTTCAGGGACTTCACACTTCAAATCTTTAAAACTGATCTAAAGCACCATATTCACTAAGAAACAGTATTTCTAAGTTCTCTAATATTTCCTCTCCAGTGACTTGTGCTCTCCTTTATACCTAGCCATGTATGTATTTATTTTTGGTTGATATTTATCTTGCCTTATCTCCTGTTCTTTCTAGGTTTGCCTCAAATATGTCTTATTTTGTTATTGCCATTCTAAAAATAGAAACATAATTATTGTCTTGTTAATTATGTATCAAGACTTATGATACATCTATATTTAAGAATGTGTTCATTCACTTATTGCATAAAAGCATGTTCTCTCAATACTGGTTTTATGTAGACATCATTGCTTTTAGAGAGTACAGAGATGAATATAATTAGGTCACTACCCTAAGATGCTAAAGTAATATCTACACACTCTTGACATAATAAGGAATAATAGCAAATATCAGTGATTTTTAATAAGGACTTGAATAGAAACATTAATCAGGGGTGGGTTTAAGAAAGATGTTTTTAAAAAATAATTCAAATAAATGAGTATGGGCATATTTCTGTATGTCTGTGTGTCTTGTGTCTGCAGACTCCAGAAGAGAGCATTAGATCTCCCTGGAACTAGAGTTACAGATGGTTGTAAGCTGTCATGTGGGTCCTTGGAATTAAACCCTAGCTCTTTGGAAAGCATCCAGTATTCTTACCTGTTAAGCCATCTCTCCATGTCCCACCCCTAGAAGAGGACTTTTAATCAGAGATAAATCATAGCAGAAGGAAATAGAATTCTCTAAGTAGAGTGGTGTTGCTGGAGCAATGCAAAAAGAACAGAGAAAATGAGAAGGCAGATTGATGTGATTTAAAGATGGATTTCATTCAGTTGGACTTAGGAGGAAAATGAACAGGTTAGTTCAAGGACATCAGAACTGTGTATGTGTATTAACTTACATTTCTAGAAGTTGTTGGAAGGATGCATTACAAGAAGATAAGATTAGATATGGACTGGATTCAGAAGATGTGGTATATTTACACAATGGAATACTACTCTGCAATTAAAAACAATGAATTCACGAAATTCTTAGGCAAATGGTCAGAACTGGAAAATATCATCCTTAGTGAGGTAACTCAATCACAAAAGAACACACATGGTATGCAGTCACTGATAAGGGGATATTAACCCAGAATCTCGAAATACCCAAGACACAATTCACATATCAATAGATTTCCAAGAAGATGGAAGGAGAGACCCCTGGTCCTGGAAAGACTGGATATAGGGGAATACCAGGACAGAGAAGCGAGAGGGAGTTGAATAGGGACCAGGGGGAGGGAAGAGGGCTTATGGGACCTTTGGGGAGGGAGGAAATGGGAAAGGGGAAATCATTTGGAATGTAAATAAAAAATATAGAAAATAAAACAAAGATTAGACATGCTTATGAATTTGAATTTAAGTGGTATACTTTTTCCTTATCTTCTATAGTCAACTCTTTAACCCATCTTGTCTAATTTTCCTTCTAAACATAATGCCCATGGGACTGTTATTACTCTGGTTTCTAGGAAACTAGGGAATCAACTTGGTCAGAGCATGACATTTGCACTGCAAATAACCAATTCTGAGCAACAAGTTGCCCGTTTATAATTATGGGAGCTCACAAGTTTCCAGGGATTGGGGCAGTAGTGTTCTTCACAACTTAGTGTGTAGATGTGCGTAGGGAAGAATATCTCTAGAAATGTCATGAAAACCAGTGACTGGCTTTTAAGATTGAGATTCCTTCTTATCTCCATTAAAATGATTCTCATTAGGAGAGGGAATAAATAGAAATGGCTGTAAGGGGAGGGCAGAATGGGAGGATCAAATGTGGAGGGGGAGAAGAGGTATAGGAGAGAATATAGGAGAGATAGCTAAAATTAAGGTACATTTGAAGGATAGTATAGACATCTAATATAGTAGAAACTTCCTCAAACATAAACATATATGAGGGTAATATAAATGAAATGACCAAATGATGGGGGGAGGGCAGAGTCCCACCTGGCCATAATTAATAAAATAATAAAAAGAAAAACAATTCTTTAATGTTTTAACATTATAATATAATTACATCATTTCTCTCTTCTTTCTTTCTCCAAACCCTCATCTCTATCTCTATCTCTCTCTATCTCTATCTCTGTCTCTGTCTCCGTCTCCGTCTCCGTCTCCATCTCCATCTATCTCCATCTCCATCTTCATATCTATAGCTATATATCTATAGCTATATATAACCTTTCTTGCTCTCTTTATGACCTATTTTTTCATTTATTGTTACAATATCCAAATGTATATGTATATTCATATGATGAATAAGTATAGGTATAGGATTATATAAATATGTGTATACATATGCATATGTACATTTATAAATGTATGATGTATAGATATAGGTATATGATATATATATATATGTGTGTGTGTGTGTGTGTGTGTGTGTGTGTGTGTGTGTGTATGTGTGTGTGTGTATGTATACAATGTATATTCCTAACTGCATGAATCCAACCAGCTCAGTCTGTACTCTGTTACTTACTATGAATGTTTTCAGGGCTGGCCATTTGTTATTGGTTAACTAACAAGTGTGCTCTTCTCCACTTTTAATACTGAATACTATCATCTTTTGCTCTCAGCTCAAGTCACTCCTACTCTGTCTCATTGCTTTCCAAGTACCACACCTTATATAGTGTGGCAGGCAAAAAAAATCTAACATGTTAGCCCACATTCTTTGATCTCCTCATCTTTCCTTCTTGGATTTTTCTGCAGTTATTTTGGACTTTTATCTTGCTTCATTATGGGTTATTACTGTATGAAGAACATGATCTGTGGGGTTCAGGGAACAGAAAGGGATGGAAAAAACAGAATTGACTTTTTTTTTTAAATATAAATCATCCACACAAATGGCTCCATAACTAATTCTTTGCTTTTAACTCATGTCTATTAAGGAATATATAAGGAAAGTTATATGTTGGAAAGGAGAGAGATGCAAGGCTGCACAAAATTAGGTAAAGTGGCACTAAACCAAATGATGAGAGGGCATCTTGCACAGCATCCTTCACAATGAGGAG
The DNA here is from genome assembly GCA_036184795.1 of Tokudaia tokunoshimensis. Lineage (NCBI taxonomy): Eukaryota > Metazoa > Chordata > Mammalia > Rodentia > Muridae > Tokudaia > Tokudaia tokunoshimensis. Next base: position 78,634,632 of record BTHU01000001.1, read on the forward strand.
CTCCACAAATAAATGTCCTGGAAATATGAGAAGGTTATATTCTTATGTGCCATAGATATTCTTGTACACTTTTAAGATCTTATTTATTTATTTGTATGTTTGTTCAACTGATGTTGAAAGAAAGTATGGAACTAGGTACGGTGGTACATACACCTGCAATCCCAGGGACTTAAAAGGTTGAGGTAGTTCAGTGTTACTATGGGAAATTTTGTGATACTACTTCAAAACCAAACCAAACCAAACCAAACCAAGCCAAAGTCATCAGTAAGAAAGGAGATCTAAAGAAACAGGGAGCCAGACACTATTAATACAAGTGTAAAACAAGACAACAGTGAATAAGATGCAGTTTTAGGTCTTGAGAAGAGAACACAGAGCCCCTTGAGGAAAATACTGTTGAAATAGAATCTGAAGAAGATCATCGTGAGAAATGAGCACAAGGTGATGCTGTTACATCCAGGTGGATGTATGGGGTCAGGGATCCTCTAAATAAATCACCTCTCTTTTAAGTGGGAGGGTGATGACGGTGAATGCTACCATAGGTGGAGATAACAGCTTGTGCAAAAGCTTGAAGTGACAGAGAATTCTTGGAATAGAAGAATTATAATATTCTCATTGGGCTCGGAGTACTATACAGAAGATAAATAACTCATAAGAGGTAAATGGACGGGCTGCTGATATGGCTCAGTGGTTAAGAGCACTGGCTGGTCTTCCAGAGGTCATGAGTTCAATTCCCAGCAACCACATGGTGGCTCACAACCATCTATAGGGGGATATGATGCTCTCTTCAGGCAGGCAGAGCACTCATACATTAAATAGAAATAAAAGATAATAAAAAAAGGTAAATGGAGGCAGAACATCCAGAGACACAAATTCCTTATCCTCAAAAACCCTTATCTTGTGATGGGAAAACAAAAACGAAAACAAAACAAAACAAAACACCTCCCTCCCCCAGTATATAATTGGTTAGGTTTTGAAAGTGCTAGGAATTAAATACAAAGCAGGTAAGGATGGGGGTAGATATACTGTTAGAAACTGAGGGATAAATATTATTTTTATGATTATTATTCTTATAATGTTAGGGGTCCTGCAATAAGACACACTTGAATAAGCGCTTACATGAAGGCAGGATATAAGCTAAGTAGTAGATTTCTGGGAGAAAAATATCACAGGCAGAAAAATGTTGAGTGTGAAATGAAACACTGTGTTTGTACCAGATGATATAAGAAGATGTCAGGAGGCTAATGGAAATTTACTAGGGAGATTCAAAGGACACAGGGAAAGAGAACTGCAATAGTGGTAGAGACTCAGAGCATATAGAGGACCTTACATGCTACTACAGTCACTGAAATTTTTCTCTTGGGCACACAGGAACCTATTAAAGTGTGTTAACAGGGTATGATACGACCTACCACAGGTACTAGAATAATTACTCTATACATGAAGGAAGACTCTCCAGAAAGCTATTCACAGATGACTTTGGGTGCAAGATGATGGCTAGCATTTTGATGGTAGCAGTGGAAGCAATGTAGGTGGTTGGATTCTGGATTTGTCGATAAACAGTTAGATGTGGTACAGGAGTAAAAGCAAGGTGTAAGAGTTAACTACAAGTATTTCATCTTAGCAATTTAGGAAACAGAGTTTCTACTTATGGAAGCCTGTAGATGAGCACATATTTTTATTATGGGGCTATTAAGATTATCTAAGATGATTGCAAGGCATCTGGATGCAAACATTGATACATATTGGATGATTGTTGATTATAAATGTTAATTTGTGTTTGTTCAGTGTCAATGGCATTTAATGTCATAATACATTATGAAATAACCAGGAGAAGAAGCATGAAAAGAAGAAGATTCCAGAGGACAAAGCTCTGGTATATTTCAACCCATGGAAATCAGGACCAGAAATAATTAAGAGAAAGAATGATGCTCCTTCCTGAAGCCATAGGTGGTAAAAATCCCAGTGCTAGGAATAGGATACCTCTTTTACAGTTATTGGTAAATGGTGTCCCAGTGGCCTCGAGATAATGCAAGCTACTCTCACTGCACTTAGATGACCACCAAAACTTGATGGCAAGACCCTATTTCTGAAGATACCACACACTTTGGTAATAGAACTTGGAGAAATAAAGCTGGTAATGACCTGGAAGCTTCCCCCTGCTGGGTGGTTTTCATAGTGCCAGAAGATGCCATCCAGGCTGCTAGCGAGCAAAAGTCACTGATCACCTTACCTACCTGTGAGTACCACAAGCTGCAATAATGATAGAACTGGCAAGATACATTCATGGGTGAAATCGTACTAAAATGTTTTTGGGGTAAATACCTATTTTATGATGCACTTTAAAGCTGACTCCACAGTATTTATTTATGTCTGATGTTGTAAATCTGGCCAAGAACTCACGGTTGTGAAGATCATGGGCCCCAGGATTAAACTATTACTATTATTTTGCCAAATGGACATAGTATCAAACTACTTTCTAAAGACACATCTCTCTATATATAGAAGTTGTCAATCTTCATCAGAGAAGTTTCGTTGAACAGTAGATGTCAGATAGTTAAAAATATACTACCTACTTTTCTACAAAGGAATGATGTAATATGAAAATGTAACTGCTATGATGAGATAGAGTGAGAGGGCTATTGACAAAGTTAGAAAAGTAACCGCTTAGAACAAACTGTGGAGGAAGAGGAACTCTAGACATAAGGCTTCCCATTTATATATCAGTGTCTCCTCATCTGTGAAATAAAGCGGCCGAAATAACTGACATTCGAGATGTAGTCTAGCATTAACTGACAACATGGCCTGAAGCAGGCCATCTAGAGCTAGACTTTTATAATTCTATATTTCTTTAGATTGGAGAACCTTTATCACAGCTTTACGTATCTGCTTGGTCTTCACACTGTAGATGATGGGGTTCATGACAGGAGGGATCAGCAGGTAGGTGTTAGCAATCATGGTATGGACATAGGGTGGAGCTCGTTTCCCAAATCTGTGAACAAAGGACAAACTGATCAATGGAATATAGAATATAGCTACTGCCCCGATATGGGAGATACACGTGCTGAAGGCTTTCTTCCTCTCTTCTGGAGAAGCAATGCTGAGGACAGTTCTGATGATCAGGACATAGGAAAGGAGAATAAGGACCGAGTCCACACCAACGGTAGAGATCATGGCAGTCAGTCCAACTGTGTTGTTGATCCTGGTGTCTGTGCATGAGAGCTTCATGACATCGGGGTGGAAACAGTAGGAGTGGCGGAGCACATGGCTGCTGCAGAAGGTTAGTCTCTTAAGAAGTGCAACCATTGGTGTCAACATTACAGTCCCTCTGATGACAATTGTCACCCCAATTTGAGCTATTCTGGAATCAGTTAAAATAGTGACATACCTAAGAGGGTTGGAGATGGCCACATAACGATCATAAGCCATAGCCAACAGCACTGAGGATTCCATGACAGTGAAGAGCTTAATGAAGAACATCTGTGACAAGCAGGCATTGAAACTGATCTCCCTGGCATTGAACCAGAATATCCCCAGCATGGTAACCAGAGTGGATATGGAGAGCCCAAGGTCAGTGGTGGACAGCATGGAGAGGAAGTAATACATGGGCTTGTGGAGGCTGGGCTGGGTGATAATGACAAAGAGAATCAGGCTGTTCCCTGACAGTGCAGTTGCGTAGAGAAAGCAGAAAGGAATGGAGATCCAGGTGTGGAAGGCTTCCAGCCCAGGCACACCAGTGAGCAGGAAAACGATGGAAGAAGCTGTGGTGTTCTGGAAGGTTGACATGCTAGATTAAAATTACAGAAGAGGGCTAAAACAAAAAGCTGCGTTTCTTTTGTGTATTCTGTTTATAAATAATCTTATCTAACATACATTTGACCAAAGATGATCATCTATACAATATATAAAAGTAGAAATGACACCTCGAAATTGGTAAAATAATTGTATGATTTCAAGTACTGCAACAATATTTTTTCTTTCTTGAAAGAACTGTCTCAGTCCACAATTCTTTGCCTCTGAGGCTTTTTGCTGCTAGCTGCCTATGTCTGTGTGATCTGGCCTTTCACTCCTCCAGCTGTAGATGACACAGAAACACTAGTGGAATACTAGTATCCATTTGATATAACATGTTACCATATTCAACTATTTTTTGTTTTAAATTTTTGATTGACTAGTTCTTCACTATAGACTCTCTGTATGTTTTTGTGGAAACATACTACTTGGGACAAATAATGAAATGTTTCTATCTTTATTTGGCAGATGAAAATAAATCTTCACTGAAAAAGATCACTCTTTTCTCTGAGTAGAAAATTTAGACTAGGCAGACAGGTATGCATGAATTTGAAATGGAGGTTTGGGGTTAAACAGATTAACTCTGTGTTTGGAGAGGACTCCATGAGAAGTGGTCAGTTTGGGGCAGGTCCTTTGGTGGAAAAGAAAGGCACTAAGTGATGGACAGCAAGCATAGGATGTGAAGGGGCACAGAGGGATACCTAAATGACTCCAGAACACACAGGCATATGCACACACACATGGATATGCACACACACACACACACACACACACACACACACACACACACACAAAGTTCCACTGTAAGGGGCATCCTAGGGAACCTTACTAAACATACAGTGGAAAAATAATTGAAATTATTGGAGTATTAGAGGGAAAAGATATTTGTATTTAGTATAGTTTGGGACTCTAATGTTTTCAGTCATGAGCATCCTCAGGGGAATAATAAAATTAATGTCAGAAATGTGTGATCATCAAAATGAAAAGAATTAAGCATTGACATTGATGTATTTTTATACTTCTAAACAGGTAGAAGGGGATAACCTAACTGCTGTAACCGCCTCAAAATGCTAACAAATTGAGGTGTTAGATATACTAATTAACTTGATTTGATCATTCCAGAAGATATGTATTTAGGGAAACATCACATTGTAGTTTTTAAACATATATAATTATAATTTGTCATTTAAAATAGAATTATTTAAAAAAACAAGAATTTTAAAAATCAGAGAAAGTCAAGAAAGAAAGAAGAGCATTATGATAATGTGTCCATTCAGTAGCTCTGTAGAACAGGAGAAAGGCTTATAGACAAAGCAGTGAACATTTTCCATGCATTGTCTATACTGAGAAGAATGCTAACACTTCTCAAATGCCATAACAAAGACCATTGAGCAACAATTATCTTGCAATACATTCTCCCCCCTATCTTGCCTCTCAGTCTCAGGGATATTTTTCAAATAACAGTCATTTGCATACTTTCATATTAGAAACTAAAGGATAACACAAAATCTTCCCTTGAAGAATTCATAGCCAAGAGAGGGTCAAATATCAGTGGGGTTTTGGAGCAGCTCCAAAGCATAGTTGCATACCAGTGAGCAACAATAGTGGCCACAGAATGCAGTGTCACCATATATGTCTGGTAATTCTGGTCACCATGTTTTTTATTTCACCTATAATGCTTAAGTTGATATTTTTGTCATTAAGTTCTGGGAAGTTTTACAAAAGATGACTTTAAAATGTGAGACTACTAAGTGAATACTTTCTCTTTCATTCTGGTTTCTTAGTAACTTATTTAGCAATAATTTAATTTATTCATGCCCAGTTTTCTTTCCTCTTGATAATTTCTTCCTTCCCTTTCTTGATGAAAGATGATAAAGCGAACTGTACAGTACAGTTCAACCTGATCCATATTTGATCTGACAGCAGAGAGCTCAAGTTGCCTGCTTTGTTTCTGTCTCATCTGGGCTATTTGTCACTCTTGAACTGGATTTTTTATAATTTCTCTTCATCTATGCTAGACCAAGAGGGGACTTGCCCTCCCTTTTCACAGCCAGGAACTCTTTATAAACCGTTGACCATCTATCAAAAACCTTTAGGTCAGTCAATAGTAGGTGTGTATTGGGTGCTCATAGTCTTGTTAGCTACTAAGGCATGAAGCAAGTCTGAGATGATTTTGTGCCTGAGGTAGCCAAAGAAATTGTCATAGACCACATATCCCACACTTGTAAGTCTCAAAACATCTTCTGTAATACAAGTCCAGTGACTCTTATCAGCAACAAAAACTGACCAGTTTTGAATATGAATGGCACATTAGATAGTGTATAGGTACAGTAAGAACTACAGGGTCATAGATAAAGAAATGGACTATTAATTGTAGAGTGCACTAACGTAGGGGATATCTAAGAGATAGGATATAGAAAGTACAGAGCCAAGTATCTGTGTTCTGTGTATGTGAATGGGTCTGGGTTAAGTGTTGAGAGGAATTCTAGGAAATAACAACAAAGGAGATGAATTGTAACTAAACTTTTGGTGGTTACATGTGAGTTTACAGGAGTGAAAACAGGATAAGTGTGCTCTGGACATAGATAACGTGAGAGGTGATAGGAGGAACAGATAACTATAAGAAAAACCAAGTAAAATGGGTCCTTAGCATGAGTCTCCCTTAGCTGAGAGAGAAATGAATAATTAAAAACATAAGAATCTTGAATTTCTTAGAAAGGATAATGTGGTAGGTTTTGTGTTGCAAAGCATCAAAACCCAGGCATTTCCAAATATTTTATGAATAAGTAAACAAGTCATTGTCCATCTCTTCTAATTTAGATCCAACAACATTCCTTTCCTTCTTTAGCATTTTGCTGGGTGACACTTGGTCCTATTCACAAGGTCTACTTCAATTCAATAATGAACGCTTTCCCCACTTTAGTGGAGTGACTTTCAATATACTCATCTTAACTGGGACCCATCACTATCTGCCACTATTAACCACAGTGCTTAGATAACAGAGGGACCCGTCATAAATACCATCTCTTCTTTGGTTTCCTTTTGCATAGTTTATAGTGAGCAAAGAAGAGTTTGAAGAACAATCCGCTTTTGTTTATTTTTCCTTCACCCTTGGTAACAAGCAGGATATTTCCCCACTGAGAACTCTCAGAAAATCTTTCAACTCAGTGACTAATGTATTTCTAAATATTTTGTATAAATTCCAGATATGTTTTTCTTCCACTTACCTCTTCCTTGATCCTTTCTTTTTCAATTGCTTCAGTAATGGTTCCTCTGATAGATTAGCCCTTTCCACTATTTATTAGAGAATACTGTTCTCTACCTTCTAAATCGTGGCATTCTAGAAAGTTTGGCTTTACTGATCCCTTCCTGCAGTCTGTAACCTCTTCTAGAGATGACCTCATTATGACTATTGATTTAAATAACACACATTCACATGACTCATGCAGCTACCCTCCAATGACAGCATCTCCTAATTCTGTATTTCAAAAGTTATCAGAGAGGTGGAAGGGTTAAACATGAAGGCAGCAGTGAAACGTGGACCAGGCTAAGGTGCTAAAATCTGCAATTTAAACTCAAGCCCACAGTTTGGAGAACAAATAAAAGCTCTTTCCTTCCTGTGGTAATAAAAAGCAAATAAAATATCTGTTTTTGAGAGGCATTTTCTCAGTCCTCAGACACTACAATCTCCAGATGAGCCCAAAAGAACACATTTCCTTCTCCATTCCCCCATTTCTTTCACTTATCTGCCAATGGAATTAAGGTCTAATAATCATCTAATTAAAATTACTCATTTCACCTCTCTCACCCCCATTTCATATCTGTCTTTCCAGTCAAATATTTATTTATTTATTTTACTATTTATTCTAGTCCTCAAATGTCCAAGATGCCAGTTGGTACTTGAGGTTATATTTTATCACATCTTTTTGTGACATTACATGCTCATATTAGAGAACAGTACACCACATTTTCCAGAAATTATTCTGTATCTTTTTTCCTTTCACCAAGACAAGCTTTTACTATGCAGTTGAAGCTGGCCTGTAATCACAATCCTGTTGCCTTGGCCTCCTGAGCGGTGAGATTACAAGTATTCTTCATCATTTCTGTCTCTTTCAAACCACACTTCAGTGTGCTGTCACTCTCAGACCTGTCAGACTCACTTCCTTCAAGTCATAGACAACTTCATTCTTTCTCTTGCAAACTCTCCTATTTAGACAATGTGCTTTTTTCACAGTAATACTGAAAGCTGTAGCCTGTGTCTGCCTTTAGTTGATGATTTAGACCAACACGGTATCATCAGTGTGCTCCAAGCTGTTGCAGAGGGTCTACAGTGTGTAGCAGACAAGGCTTGAATCTGTATTTAGACAATCCTTTGGAAGCCTTGTCAGCAATACAAATTATTCATACTGTTAAAACACATTTGTCAGATCAGCAAGTATTATTGTGCTAGTCTTAAGTTCCCACTATAGCAACATATAGCAGGCATTAATAAATTTACTTTAAAGTTACAATTTTAGTGAAAAGAAATCACAACCAAATGTGAGAGAGGTTATGAAACATACTCAGCATCACAGATAGCTAGTGAGAACTGCAGCCACTATTCTAAACCCAGTTTTCTTTAATTCCAATGTTTACACTCTTAAATATGTCTTATTTCACTGAAACCTATAAGCTATGTAAACTTCTTTTAATATAGTTTATTCATCTATAGGGCTAGATGTAAACTGCCTAATAGAGCTCTGGCATGCAAAAATGTTCACAACAAGTAATTTCTCTTTTTACTTTTATTTTTAAATAAATTTATATTGATTTACATTTTTTGAGACAAGAGTCTCATGTATCATAGGTTGTCCTTGAGCTTACTATGTGGCCGAGGGTCACCCTGAGCTTCCAATCTTCCAGCCTTCATCTCCCAAGCGCTGGTATTCAAAGGTATGTATCACTATGAAAGCTATAAGCGTTTATCTTTTGTGAGAGTCATTGAATTTAGAAATGAAATTAACTTATCGTGACAAATATATCAGCACACCAATTAAAGCATTTGACTAAAGACAGGTGATCTGCCCCCACCCCCGCCCCCAACCCCTCCAGCAGGCAGAACGAGGTGCTCATTCTCTGTAGACTGCCTGGAAATCCATAATTCAACAATTTTCCCATCCTCTCCAGTTTTCTATTACATTAACCTATCTAATTCTGCACACCACAATGCAATTCTCCCCCAGTGCTGAGACAGTATTGCTCATCCAGAGGCAGGGACTTGCCCTGAACAAAGTTGTACTTACAGAGCGCATCCAGCAGCAGTGAATCCCTTCTCAGGCTAACTCAGAAGGTGGAGGAAGCTCCAGATTTCCAGGGGAGGGTCGAGCTTCTGTGGAGATTTATTCAGCTTGTTTGGAGATAAGCACAGAGCCGAGGGGACCAGTTCCCAGTGGCAGTGCTAATCACTGTGCCTCTAGGGTGTGGACTCTCCCAGAGGACTTCACTTGCCTGATACAAGCTTTTTATATCTCTTCCAGAATGTGATTAGGCCTACATGTTTTATGAGCTGATGTAAAGTTTTGTCCTTGTGCTATATAATTGGAAATTTTTTTAAATAACAGCTTTATTGAGATATAGTACACATACCTATAAAATTGACTCATTTGTAATATATAACTCAATAGTTTTTAAGAAAAAATCACAGAATTATGCAGGAACCATCATCACAATCCAATTTAGGGAAATTTCGCCACCTCAAAAAATGCCATAACCATTAGCAGGTCATTTGAGGTGAATTTAAAAATGAAATACCATATGCTTAAAACATATCCTGTTGTATGATAATAAGTTTACTTCACTCTACAATGTTTTAACCCCCTAGTCTGGCATTTTTCATAGTAACACTGGATCATTAGCTTACTGGGAATGCACTAGTGAAGTAGTTGCTTCTTAAGATTAGGAAATAACTTGTACATTCATCCATGAATATAGATTTCTTTTTTTATTTACTTTATTCTAAGTTTTTTTATTTACATTCCAAATGATTTCCCCTTTCCCGGTTCCTCCTTCCCCGAAAGTCCCATAAGTCCCCTTCCCTCCCTCTGTTCCCCATTCAACCCCTTCTCGCTTCTCTGTCCTAGCATTCCCCTACATCCAGTCTTTCCAGGACTAGGGGTCTCTCCTTCCATCTCTTGGAAATCTATTGATATGTGAATTGTGTCTTGGGTATTCCAAGATTCTGGGTTAATATCCCCTTATCAGTGACTGCATACCATGTATGTTCTTTTGTGATTGGGTTACCTCACTAAGTATGATATTTTCTAGTTCTGACCACTTGCCTAGGAATTTCGTGAATTCATTGTTTTTAATTGCAGAGTAGTATTCCATTGTGTAAATATACCACACCCTTCTGAATCCATTCCTTCGTTGAGGGACATCTGGGTTCTTTCCAGCTTCTAGCTGTTATAAATAAGGCTGCTATGAACATAGTGGAGAATGTGTCCTTATTGCATGCAGGTAAAGCCTCTGGGTATATGCCCAGGAGTGGTATAGCCGGATCCTCCGGGAGTGTCATGCCCAGTTTTCTGAGGAACTGCCAGACTGCTTTCCAGAGTGGTTGTACCAGCTTGCAATTCCACCAGCAGTGGAGGAGTGTTCCTCTTTCTCCACATCCTCTCCAACAACTGCTGTCTCCTGTGTTTTTGATCTTAGCCATTCTGACTGGTGTGAGATGGAATCTCAGGGTTGTTTTGATTTGCATTTCCCTAATGACTAAGGATATTGAACATCTCTTTAGGTGCTTCTCAGCCATTAGATATTCTTCAGGTGAGAACTCTTTGTTTAGCTCTGTACCCCATTTTTTAATAGGGTTACTTGGCTCTCTGGAGTCTAACTTCTTGAGTTCTTTGTATATATTGGATATTAGCCCTCTGTTGGATGTAGGGCTGGTAAAGATCATTTCCCAGTTTGTTGGTTGCTGCTTTGTCCTTTTTACAGTGTCCTTTGCCTTACAGAAACTTTGTAATTTTATGAGGTCCCATTTGTCAATTCTTGATCTTAGAGCATAAGCTACTGGTGTTCTGATCAGGAAATTCTTCCCTGTGCCCATATGTTCAAGGTTCTTCCCTAGTTTCCTTTCTATTAGTTTCAGTGTGTCTGGTTCTGACACTCTATATTCTAGCTATTTTGTAAGTGCTAGAGATTAATAAAAAAAAACCACAACATAGGCCCAGTGCCTAGACTTTTAATTTAGAAGAGAGACAGGCTAGCTGTCACATGTTAATCAACATCAAACTTATCTTAGAAGCAGGTGCTTTGTAAACACAGTGGTAAAACATCTCAGTTCATAATTTAGGTACACAGAAAATAAATACCTTTTTCTTTATTTTTTCCATAATTTTACCTGCTTTCTATTTTGATATCTGAAGCTGCAAGCTGGAGGAGTAACTAGGATAATTTAAGGAGCATATGTACTGTGTTCAAATTATGGAAATATTATGCTAAGGAATAAGGGGAGGTAGGAGTTATCTTTGGCTGGTAATGTCATCTAAAGTGAGCTGACTACTGCCCCTCTCAGTCTTTACTAAGCATTATTCACGGATTGCTTATATACATGTCTTCTCTAGTTGTTCCTGCAGTCCTACCAATCCAGGGCCATTTTTGGATTTATACATATTTAAGTTATTCTTGATTTCCCTCTCTTACACTCTGCATCCATTGCAGCGACAAATTCTATCAAGAGTTGCTAACGTCGGTAGAGTCTGGCTGTTGCTCATCATCCCTACAAGTAGCACCTCTACCAAGTCTCATTTTGCTCTCACTTCAAGCGTCAGCAGCCTCTTCACCCTTTCTATTTGCCTTCAACCAAATATTTTTACCACCAAAATATATTATCCTGAGATACTTTCTTTCTTAAGGCTATAAAAACAATAATAAACTATACTAGCACTGGGCATTATGCATCTAAGATACTGTGTCAAGGGTTTGTGGACAGAACATCTTCCAAGGATGCTCATATCTTAAGGCTTAGAATCTGAACTGATAATTTACACGTTAAGGGGAGCTTTGTATATGTGATGAAAGTTAAAAGCTTTTAGATGAACTTGTTTGGGTTGACTCAATATATTCACATGCGTCCTTAAAAATGAAGGACAGAAGAGAAGGCCGTGTGCAAAGGGCTTGTTACCCTCTTTGCTGTCTTTGGAGACCACAAAAGGAGTCCATAAGCCAAGAATGGTCCAAAGCCAGATTTGAGGAGTGGGACCTAATACTTGTTTTAAAATTCCCTTACAAAGTAGCATCCCCCCCAACCCCAACCCCAGGATGGGGCCTCACTGTGTAGCTCTGACTGGCCTGGAGTTTGCTAAGTAGACCGTGCTATCTTCAAACACAGAGATTTAGCCTCCTCTGCCTCCTGAGTGCTAGGATTAAAGGTGTGTGCTATCATGCTTGACTAAAGAAGCAGGATTATTTATGGTATTTTCATATACATTTAGTCTTTGTGTATTGCAGTCTTCCTTCCCACCCTCACCCCCATCTCTCAGGTTCCATACTGCTTAGATCTTCCTTCCACCCTGTCCCCCATCTTCTAGGTTCATGTCCCATGTGTTTTATTACTTTCTCTACTACTGTCCCTTAAAGCCAATTTCTTTCCTCTCTTCATAAGTCTCTTTGTAGATTCTCAGGTTCCATACACACTTGTTTCCAATTAAATAAAAAAAAATACATAAAATTAGAAGCTGATACTCTCCTGTGAAATAGAGCATATTTTATTTGTCTTTTTGAGCCAAGGTAATCTCAATTAAATTTCTTTCGTTTTTTTGGAGGAGGCCCCTGACTCCAAAGTTTATTTGGCTTACACATCCACAGCACTGTTCATTATCAAATGAAATCAGCACAGGAACAGGGAAGAAACCTGGAAGTAGGAGCTGATCAAGAAGCCATGAAGGGTTGCTGCTCACTGGCTTTCACCCCATGTGTTGCTCAGACTACTTTTTTACAGACTCCAGGACCACCAGCCAAGGAAAGGCATACCAATAATGGACTGGGCCCTCCAGCCTCAATTACTAATTAAGAAAATGCCTTACAGGTTTTCTACAGCTCAATCTTATGGAATCTTAGCCTGTGTTAAGTTGACCTGAAACTATACAGTGCATTTCACCTCTTGTTAACTTGACACACAAACATATCACCATTAAGCCAAAACTTTATCTTTCTTATTCATTCCCAAAATCTTACATTAAAAACATAAATAACATTAAAAGTCTCACCGTCTTTACAGAGTCAAACCCATTAAAAGTTCATTCTCTTTAAAATATCTAGTTTCTTTAAAATATCTAAATCTCTCAACAATGAGCTCTTGTAAAAATCAAACTTAAGCTAAATGCTTTCATATTTCAAGAAAGAAGACCCAAGGCACAATCACAATCACATCAAAGCAAAAATCAAACCCCCCAACAGTGTAAATAGCACAATGTCCATTGTCTGGAATCTGCTCAAGAGAAGCACAATAAGTATTTGTGTGAAAGTATCTTTGGTAGGATATAGAATCCTTTAGGAACATGCTTAGGAGGAGGAGCATATCTGAGTCATGTGGTAATTTCAGTTTTCATTTTTTTTTTTTGAGAATCCTCCATAGTCAATTTTGTAGTGCCAAATCCTATACCTTTATGAACGAATGATGCTTGCTGAATCCTTGACTTTAGTGCAGTGAGACACACTCATTATCAATCTATGCCCTCCCTATACACCAAAGATAGTAAATTTGGTGGAAAAAAAAATCCAATATTAGTTTGATTTATCAGTTTCTAAGAATTAAATTATTTAAGTAGCCTACTTAGTTCTCTCAATAAAGTATCATATACACATTGTGTGTGTGTGTGTGTGTGTGTGTGTGTGTGTGTGTGTGTGTGTGTGTGTGTGTGTGTCTTACAGAGAGCTTCTTGGAAACTTTGAAGATATTTTCTCTACCAGATTGGGCAGATTATAGACCTCTATCTTCCATGAGTTTCAGAAAAAGTTGAGACAAATTATGTTTGTGTTTCCATGGTTGAAATTTCTCTCCCAGGACAGTGACTTACAGTAGTGGTAGTGTGTGGCACTCACATGGAACACTGGTGTACATACAGGCAGAGGATATATACATATATATACATATATATATGCCTTGGTACACAGACTTCAAAATAGGGCTCATCTCTTTGTCTTATTTTCATACTAGCTTAACAAAACTGTCAATGACAATTTTATTAAGATTTCTAAAGACAGATCAAAAGGTTCTTTAATAAAATGACAAGAAAACATTTTATTAATATATTAGCATCAATATTGTTGAACTTGGGAAGCATATAAGTCTGTAAGATCTTCAGGCTTCATATTGTATTTCTTTTTTATATTATTATTATTATTATTACTATTATTTTAATTTAAATTATTTTATTTATTTACATTCCAGTCGTTGCTCTGTCTCAGTCCCCCTTCCCACAGTTCCTCATCCCATTCCTCCTCCCCCTTGCCTCTGAGAGGGTGCTCTCTACCCCACTAAGCCTCCTCTTTCCCTGGGGCCTCAAGTCTCTTAAGAATTAAGCCCATCTCTTCCACTGTGGTCAGACCAGGTAGACCTCTGCTAAATGTGCCAGGGGCCTCAGATTAGCCCCTGTATGCTCCTGGTTAGTGGCTCAGTTTCTAGGAGCTCCCTGGGATCTGGGTTAGTTGAAACTGTTGGTTTTATAGTGGTCCCTGACTTCGATCGATGGTTGGGGTGTTTCTGCTTCTGTCTCAGTCAGCTGCTGGTAGAGCCTCTTAGAGGACAGCCGTGCCAGGCTCCTGTCTGTAAGCACGCCATAGCATAGTAGTATCAGGCCTTGGTGTCCCCCATGAGATAGATCCCAAAATGAGCCAGTCATGGAATGCCTTTCCTTCAGTCTCTTCTCCATTTTTGTCCCTACAGTTCTTTTAGAAAGGAATAATTCTGGATCAGGAATTTTGACTGTGGGTTAGTAACCCTGTCCCTCCACTTGAGACCCTGTCTATCTACTGGAGATGGACTCTTCGAGTTCCTTTTCTCCGATGTTGGGCATTTTGGCTAAGGTCACCTGTAATGAGTCTTGAGAGTCGCTCATCTCCTGGGTCTCTGGTACTCTCTACAGGGTCCCCCCTCCCATTCCCTGAGACTGTTTATTACCATTTATTCTCTTGGCCCTTTGACCTTCTTCCTGTCCCCCTCCCCAATATCTGATCCTGTTCTTCTTTACCCCTCCTCTTCCCTTCAGACATCCAGATCTCTCCCTTTCTCCACCTCCCTTGATTATTTCTTTTCCACTTCTAAGTGGGGTTGAAGCCTCCTCTTTCTGCTTGTTATACTTCTTACAGTCCGAAGGCTGTATCCTAGTTATTCTGTGATTTTTGACTAATTTCCACTTATCAGTGAGTACATACCATGCATGTCCTTTATGGTTTGAGTTGCCTCACTCAAGGTGATATTTTCTAGTTGCATCCATTTGCCTGCAAAATTCATGATGCCCCTGTTTTTAATAGCTGAATAGTATTCCATTGTGTAAATGGACCACATTTTCTGTATTCATTCTTTGGTTGAGGGACATCTGGGTTGTTTCCAGCTTCTGGCTATTACAAATCAGGCTGCCATGAATGTGGTGGATCACATGTCCTTGTAGTATGGTGGGACTTCTTTTTAGTATATGCCAAAGAGTGGTATAGCTGGGTCTTCAGGTAGAACTATTTCCAATTTTCTGAGAAACCACTGTACTACAGCACAATAGTAATAAAACTGCATGGTATTGGTACAGAGATAGAGAGGTCAATCAATGGAATAGAACTGAAGACACAGGGAGCTGGAGAGATGGCTCAGCGGTTAAGAATACTGACTGTTCTTCCAAAGGTCCTGAGTTCAAAACCCAGCAACCACATGGTGGCTCACAACCATCCATAATGAGATCTGATGCCCTCTTCTGGTGTGTCTGAAGACAGTTACAGTGTACTTATATATAATAATAAATCTTTGGGCCAGAGCGAACAGAGGCCCTGAATTCAACTCCCAGCAACCACATGATGGTCCACAACCATCTGTACAGTTATAGTGTACTCATATACACAAAATAAATAAATCTTAAAAAAAAGAACTGAAGACACAGAAGTAAAGCCATATGCCTATGAACACTTGATATTTGATGAAGAAGCCAATAAATGGTGCTGGTCTAACTGGTGGTCTTTATGTAGGAGAATGAAAATAGATCCATATTTATAACCTTACAGAAAGCTCAGGTCCAAGTGGATTAGGGACCTCAACATAAAACCAGACACACTGAATCTAACAGAAGATAAAGTGAGATAGAGCCTTGAACTCATTGGCACAGAGGAAATTTTTCTGAACAGAACACTAATGGATAAGGCTCTACAATCAAGTGACCTCATGAAACTGAAAAGCAAAAGACACCATATATTGTATTTCTTAAATTTGGTAACTTGAACTGGAAAGTCAGAATTTAATATGAGAAAAAATGTTCTGTCTGGATCTAAAATAAATCCCATTTACTTAGTGTCAACATTTTATTGCAGGAAGATATTCTTCCTATCAAGTTAGTGATATATATTAACTTACAATGCATAATATTTTGTTGCTGTGCTACAGTGGGCTAAGCATTGTTTTACAATGCTTGTATAAACTTTAAGAGATGGGATATTCCAGTCTTTATTATTGTTTTAAATTGCCCATATATTCAATTTCTAAATATTTATTGAAAGAAAAATATTCGAAACCGCAGGCTATATTTTATGTACAGGAACACTGAGTTCAGTATTATTTACAGTAACTAAAATATAGGTAAAAATTTCAGTATATGGAATATATAAACTCTTTATAGCTAGTCCTCTTACAGCCTTAAGCTTCATGCATATGGATGACTCATATGGATGACTATGATAGATCAGGAAATAAGGATCATATTTCAGAGTTCCTAAGGCAAATTGAACAATCTCAATTTAACATATCCAGATTGTAGGACTAAAACAAGAGCAATGATAGAAACTGTTTACTTCAACAAAAGTTTCTCCATTTAGTCCACCATTAAAAAAAAACATAATACTTCTATATCCCTTCCTAGCTCCATGGTCTGAGAGCACCACATTGTATCTGTTTTCCATGTCTGGGATCATACCTTATTGTTCTAGCAGTGACCATGCCTAGTGTATATAGAAATAAAGCCCACTCTTCATTCTTCTTATGACCTTCTAGTGGTATTCCTAATATTTCCATCTATTTCCTCTCTGTTATTACCAACTTTGTGTATTCAAGTGGCAAAGTTTATTTCTCATTACAGAATTTGCTTAGCTTATATTAGACCCTGAACTCTATCCCTTCTGATGTCCAGAATATACTGGTCCCCTCCTCGTGTTTTATTTTGAAAAGATGCAGAGGGTATAAAAGTGAACTTAACACATACCTCCCCAGTGTTTCAAACAAGTAAACAAACAAAAACAAAAATGAAAAAGAGATTGAGAAGTTACAAGGCCAGGACTTTGAGGACCCTAGGATGACAAAGAATTGAAAACAGTCCTGTACAGACCCTATTTGTCTTCATATGATGGTGGCTTTATCTCTTGGAATCATGCACTTCTCGAGAGCTATATCTTTCACCTCAAAAGTCATGAACACAATATCTGGCACATAATAGGCAATGAATAATAATTTACTAAATTGTCATATTGAGAGATATAGGCACAAAATAATAATATACAGTGATTTAGTAACATGTTTTGAGTGAATTGAATATGCTGTGTGTTCAACCTTCTCATGCATGTGTATTAGAACATCTCACTTATTTTACAAAAGAAACTTATAAAGCAGATACAATTATTTCCCTTTATTAGAATATAAAAATAGAAGTGAAGATACCCTGTTTGCCCACAGTCATGTGAGAGATGCCAGAGATAAGTTGTAGATAAAGGCTGTCTGGTTCCAAATATTTTGTGTTGCTATCTTAAAACAGTGTTTATGACATATTATTATCATGTATATTCATTGACTTTTTTGTTCAAGAGTATTGTAAACTTTGACCATATTAACCCATATTTGCCCTCTCCTGGTCTCTGTCTTCCTTCTAATGGTCCTCCTTCATTTCTCAAACAGTTTCCTTCTACCTTTATATTTACACCTTTCATCTATCTTCTATCTATCATCCTATCTATATCTATCTATCTATCTATCTGTCTATCTATCTATCTATCTATCTATCTATCTATCTATCTATCTATCTATCTATCTATCTACCTACCTACCTACCTACCTACCTACCTATCTATCTATCTATCTATCTATCTATCTATCTATCTATCTATCTATCTATCTATCTATCTATCTATCTATCTATCTATCTATCTATCTATCTGCCTATCTATCTATCTATCTATCTATCTATCTATCTATCTATCTATCTATCTATCTATCTATCTATCTATCTATCTATCTATCTGCCTATCTATCTATCTATCTATCTATCTATCTATCTATCTATCTATCTATCTATCTATCATCTATCATTTATCTATATATCCATCCATTAATTGTCTATCTACTTATCACCTTTCTATACATTTTGTATCTATGTATATCATTCTTGGCCCAGATTATTTTCTTAACAAGATAAACCTTAATTTCATTCATTTTCCAGCAAAGGACATCATTTCACTCTTCTTTAGGGAAGAATAAAGCTCCTTTGTATATAGATGATACATGCAACATTTTCTGTTCCTTTTATTCTGTTAATGGACACCAAGTCAATTCCACAACTTGGCTTTTGTGCTTAGGATTGTGATAACCATAAAAGAGCAGGAGTCTCTGTAGTATGTGTGCTTAGGTCCTTTGAGTGTACCCAGAAGTGATATAGCTAGCTGGATTATGTGGTAGTTCTATTTTTCTTGAGGACCTCCATACTGATTTCCATAGTTGATTGTATCCATTTACAACCACCACTAGCAGTATATAAAGTTTCATTTTCCTCAGTATTCTTGCCAGTATTTATTGTTGTTTGACTTTAAGTGACAGCCATTCTTACAATGAGGTGGAATCTCAGTTTAGTTCTGATTTACACTTTCCCATAGGTAAGGATGCTGGGGAATTTGTTATGTATTGGCCGTATCAAAAATATTCAAGTCCTGAGACAGGCTGTTAAATAGAGGCTTATCTTATCAAAATGAACATTAATCACTGTGTCCTTTGTCTGGGTACCTACTCGTGTTATTTCTTTAACTTCTGAATAGTTTCAGTCTTTGTGGTTTGTATTGAAATAGATCTTGACATTTTTATAACTGTGTCCCATATCCTACAACTGTGCTCATAGACCAGGATTAATGTCTTCAGCAGGGCAGTAAGATTTTTATATTTACGTCCTGTAACAGTCTAGGCATCTCCTTTTACTTTGGTATCTTGGAAGCAACTATTTGAACTGTGCATTTTTCCCATGGAGTGTCATACATTTCTTGGCACGTTTATCAAAAGCTTGAAAATGCCTTCCCATCTGTTGAAGTGCTTTCTAGGGAAGGAGTGTTTCTGCTAGTCAAGATGATGCCCAAAAAGGAGAGCATATTTTCTTAGGTTCACGATGAACTAGATAAATAAAGAACATGTTTTTCTAGTCTTTCCCAGGGATCTAGACAAAAAGGGGATGTGAAGAAGGTTATTTAAAATATCTGTTCTGCAGTTACTTTAATGGAGATTATCTTTTTGAATAGTAGGTGTTTTGCAAAATAATATTCTTAGTTTATGAAGTTATTGGATTTCCAAGCTGCTATTAAATGTTAAAGGCTTTATTATCAACACAAACCCCCAATGCCACTTTTAAATAAGACGTATTTGTTGTCATATAGGGCATTCTTGATAATGGTAAAATATCATAATAACAGTTTAGGAGAAGTTATCAGGTCATCTTTTATAAACTGGCCAGTGATGCACAAAGAACTCACAGATTATTGTAGTCTTCTTTCAGTTTTTTTCTTTTAAGTAAGTTGTTAGTTTCTTTGCCTCTGTGTACATGGTCCACAGTTTTTCAAGGATACCGAATACACAGGGAAAGATTTGAAATCTGAATCAAGTACCACACTTGGCTTCAATAACAATATTTACTCAGCAGCTCCTCTTCCTTATGCTTTCTGTGTCTCAGGATGGTTGTGAAACAGGTGAATGAAAGCTTAACAAACTCACAGTCAATTAAACCATTTCTCCCAGGCTTTGGCCCTATGCAGAGCTTTGTCTCCATGGGGATGGCATTGCTTTTGAATGAGCTTGTAAAGTGTAACTCATCTACAGGACCTTGAAGAAGTAAGAATAAAGTTAGACTAATACCAAATATAATTATCAATTTGTCATTTGGAGCACAAAGGGTTAGCAGGACACAGTTATGTGGAGTTCTCTCCTAGGAATTGAACTTTCTGCTGGGCAAGTGCTCTCATTAGACAGTTTCTTGATTCCTCATAAAACCCCTTCTTCTCAAGCCTTGTAGTGTTTCCGTTATAGAGATTTTTCTCTTTGTGGGTTCTAGAAAATCAGAACCATTTTGGAGCCAGTGTCAGAAGTCAGGTCTGGTGTTGATCCTCTCTAGAAGAATCTCTTGTCCTGTAAGTTTTGGGGTTAGTCTCCCTTTTCCTCTCTCTCCTCTCCTCTCCTCTCCTCTCCTCTCCTCTCCTCTCCTCTCCTCTCCTCTCCTCTCCTCTCTTCTTTCTCCTTTTCTTTCCTCTCTGATGAGCCTTTAAAGAACAGGCAACATGGCCAATGCCTTCCTCCTAGACCTATTTTGAAAATTCTATGCCTGATGTCACTGTTTAGGAACACTGAAGAATTTAGGAAGCCATCAGGCAGTGTAAATTCTTTAGATTATTTATAAAAATTTATGTAGTTTAGAGGAATTGGTTAATATAAACCCAACAGTACTTAGCAACTGTTAAACTAGAACAAGTTAATATGTTAGGTTAACTTAAAATATAGCATTATAGTTACTATACATATAGACTATAATTATAAACTGTTATTAATTCATTTCACAATTAAGACTGTAAAAATGAAATTATGAATTTTCAGGAAATGGATGGAGCTGGGAAATGCCCTATTAAGTGAAGTAGCCTCAACTCAGAAAGACAAATACCATGTTCTCCCTCGTATGTGTGTCTAGCTTTCAACTTTTAAGCATGCATATCCAGGTGGATGTAAATAAGGATAAAGGAAAAGAAATGTGATAGGAATCCATGTGACTGTATAAAAAACTGCTTTAAGGGACAGAGTGGAGAAGACAATGGAGCAAAGTAGAAAGACTAAAGGGTACAGAGGAAAAGGGTCAGAATGGTGAGGGGAGAGGGAAGCAACCAAAGTGCAGAACATGGATGAAAACCCCATACAGAACTCTTATCACTTTGCAAGGTTTAAAAATTACAATCAGCTGTAGGATTTCTCTGGTAGAATTTTTTGGGTTGCTCATGTATACTATCTCATGTATACATCTGTAAATAGTGATTCTTTGATTTTCCTTTCAAATTTATATCTCCTTGATCTCTTTTAGTTGTCTTATTGCTCTTGATAAAATTTTAAGTACTATATTGCAGAGATGGAAGAGCATGGACAGCCTTACCTTTCCCTGATTTTAGTGGAACTGCTTTAATCTTCTTTCCATTTAATTTGATGTTGGCTATTGGTTTGCTGTATATTGTCTTTATTTATTTTTTTTTTTAATTTAATTTTATTTTATTTTTTTAATTTACATTCCAAATCACTTCCCCTTTCCCGTTTCCTCCCTCCCCGAAAGTCCCATAAGCCCCCTTCCCTCCCTCTTTTCTCCGTTCAACCCCCTCTCATTACTCTGTCCTGGCGTTCCCCTACATCCAGTCTTTCCAGGACCAGGGGTCTCTCCTTCCATATTTTTAGAAATCTATTGATATGCTGATTGTGTCTAGGGTATTCTGAGATTCTGGGTCAATATCCCCTTATCAGTGACTTCATACCATGTGTGATCTTTTGTGATTGGGTTACCTCACTAAGGATGATATTTTCAAGTTCTGACCATTTGCCTAGGAATTTCGTGAATTCATTGTTTTTAATTGCAGAGTAGTATTCCATTGTGTAAATATACCACATCTTCTGAATCCATTCCTCCGTTGAGGGACATCTGGGTTCTTTCCAGCTTCTGGCTATTATAAATAAGGCTGCTATGAATATAGTGGAGCATGTGTCCTTATTGCATGCAGGTAAAGTCTCTGGGTATATGCCCAGGAGTGGTATAGCCGGATCCTCCGGAAGTGTCATGCCCAGTTTTCTGAGGAGCCGCCAGACTGCTTTCCAGAGTGGTTGTACCAGCCTGCAATTCCACCAGCAGTGGAGGAGTGTTCCTCTTTCTCCACATCCTCGCCAACAACTGCTGTCTCCTGTGTTTTTGATCTTAGCCATCCTGACTGGTGTGAGATGGAATCTCAGGGTTGTTTTGATTTGCATTTCCCTAATGACTAAGGATGATGAACATCTCTTTAGGTGCTTCTCAGCCATTAGATATTCTTCAGGTGAGAACTCTTTGTGGAGCTCTGTACCCCATTTTTTAATAGGGTTACTTGCCTCTCTGGAGTTTAACTTCTTGAGTTCTTTGTATATCTTGGATATTAGCCCTCTGTCGGATGTAAGGTTGGTAAAGATCATTTCCCAGTTAGTTGGTTGCCGCTTTGTCTTTTTGACGGTGTCTTTTGCCTTGCAAAAACTTTGTAATTTAATGAGGTCCCATTTGTCTATTCTTGATCTTAGAGTATAAGCTATTGGAGTTCTGTTCAGGAAATTCTCCCCTGTGCCCATATGTTCAAGGTTCTTCCCTAGTTTCCCTTCTATTAGTTTCAGTGTGTCTGGTTTTATGTGGAGATCTTTGATCCACTTAGAATTGAGCTTAGTGCAAGGAGATAAGGATGGGTCAATTTGCATTCTTCTGCATGTTGACCTCCAGCTGAGCCAGCACCATTTGTTGAAAAGGCTATCTTTTTTCCACTGGATGGTTTTAGCTCCTTTGTCAAAGATCAAGTGACCATAGGAGTGTGGATTCATTTCTGGGTCTTCAATTCTGTTCCATTGATCTACATGTCTGTTACTGTACCAATACCATGCAGTTTTTAACACTATTGCTCTGTAGTACAGCTTGAGGTCCGGGATACTGATTCCCCCAGAGGTTCCTTTACTCTTGAGAATAGTTTTAGCTATTCTGGGTTTTCTGTTATTCCAGATGAATTTTTGAATTGCTCTTTCTAACTCTATGAAGAATTGAGTTGGGATTTTGATGGGGATTGCATTGAATCTGTGTATTACTTTTGGTAAGATGCTCATTTTTACTATATTAATCCTGCCAATCCATGAGCATGGCAGATTTTTCCATCTTCCGAGGTCTTCTTCAATTTCTTTCTTCAGAGACTTGAAGTTCTTGTCATACAGATCTTTCACTTGTTTGGTTAGCGTCACGCCAAGATACTTAATATGGTTTGTGGCTATCGTAAAGGGTATTATTTCTCTTACTTCTTTCTCAGCCTGCTTATCCTTTGAGTATAGGAAGGCTTCTGACTTGCTTGAGTTGATTTTATATCCGGCCACTTTGCTGAAGTCGTTTATCAGCTGTAGGAGTTCTCTGGTGGAGTTCTTTGGGTCGCTTATGTATACTATCATATCGTCTGCAAATAGTGATAGTTTGACTTCTTCCTTTCCAATTTGTATCCCTTTGACCTCTTTTTCTTGTCTAATTGCTCTAGCTAGAACTTCAAGTACTATATTGAAAAGATATGGAGAGAGAGGGCAGCCTTGTCTAGTCCCTGATTTTAGTGGGATTGCTTCAAGTTTCTCTCCGTTTAGATTGATGCTGGCTACTGGTTTGCTGTAAATTGCTTTTACTATGTTTAGATATGGGCCTTGAATTCCTGATCTTTCCAAGACCTTTAGCATGAAAGGATGCTGAATTTTGTCAAATGCTTTCTCAGCATCTAATGAGATGACCATGTGGTTTTTTTCTTTGAGATTGTTTATGTAGTGGATTACATTGATGGATTTCCTTATATTGAACCATCCCTGCATCCCTGGGATGAAGCCTACTTGATCGTGGTGAATGATCGTTTTGATGTGTTCTTGGATTCGGTTGGCAAGAATTTTATTGAGTATTTTTGCATCGATATTCATAAGAGAGATTGGCCTGAGATTCTCTTTCTTTGTCGGATCTTTGTGTGCTTTTGGTATTAGTGTAATTGTGGCTTCATAGAACGAGTTGGGTAGTGTTCCTTCTGTTTCTATTTTGTGGAACAGTTTGAAGAGTATTGGTGTTAGGTCTTCTTTGAAGGTCTGATAGAATTCTGCACTAAAACCATCTGGACCTGTGCTTTTTTTGGTTGGAAGACTTCCAATGACAACTTCTATTTCTTCAGGGGTTATAGGACGGTTTAGATGGTCTATTTGATCCTGATTTAATTTTGGTACTTGGTATCTGTCAAGGAAATTGTCCATTTCCTCAAGATTTTCTAGTTGTGTTGAATACAGGTTTTTGTAGTAGGATCTGATGATTTTTGAATTTCCTCAGTTTCTGTTGTTATCTCTCCCTTTTCGTTTCTGATTTTATTAATTTGGATACTATCTCTGTGCCCTCTGGTTAGTCTGGCTAAGGGCTTATCTATCTTGTTGATTTTCTCAAAGAACCAACTCCTCGTTTTGTTGATTCTTTGTATGGTTTTATTTGTTTCTACTTGATTGATTTCAGCCCTGAGTTTGATGATTTCCTGCCTTCTACTCCTCTTTGGTGTATTTGCTTCTTTTTGTTCCAGGGCTTTCAGGTGTGCCATTAAGCTGTTAGTGTATGCTGTCTCCCATTTCTTTTTGGCGGCACTCAGGGCTATGAATTTTCCTCTTAGCACTGCTTTCATTGTGTCCCATAAGTTAGGGTATGTTGTGCCTTCATTTTCATTAACTTTCAAAAAGTCTTTGATTTCTTTCTTTATTTCCACCTTGACCAAGTTATCATTGAGTAGAGCATTGTTCAGCCTCCATGTGTACGTGGGTTTTCTTTTGTTTTTGTTGCCATTGAAGACCACCCTTATTCCATAGTGATCTGATAGGAGGCATGGGATTATTTCTATCTTCTTGTATCTGTTGAGGTCTGATTTGTGACCAATTATATGGTCAATTTTGGAGAAGGTACCATGAGGAGCTGAGAAGAAGGTGTATTCTTTAGCTCTAGGATGAAATGTTCTATATATATCAGTTAGTTCCATTTGGTCCAAGGCTTCAATTAGATTCACTGTGTCCCTGTTTAGTTTCTGCTTTCCTGAACGATCCATTTCAGAGAGCGGGGTGTTGAAGTCACCCACTATTATTGTGTGCGGTGCGATGTGTGCTTTGAGTTTTAGTAAAGTTTCTTTTACGAATGAGGGTGCCCTTGCATTTGGAGCATAGATATTCAGGATTGAGAGTTCTTGATGGTGGATTTTTCCCTTGATCAGTATGTAGTGTCCTTCTGTGTCTTTTTTGATGACTTTGGGTTGAAAATCAATTTTATCCGATATTAGGATGGCTACTCCACCTCGTTTCTTGGGGCCATTTGCTTGTAAAATTGTTTTCCAGCCTTTTACTCTGAGGTAGTGTTTGTCTTTGACACTGAGGTGCGTTTCCTGCATGCAGCAAAAAGCTGGGTCCTGTTTACGTATCCAGTCTGCTAGTCTATGTCTTTTAATTGGGGAATTGAGACCATTGATATTAAGAGAGATTAAGGCATAGTGATTATTGCCATCTGCCATTCTTGACGCTATCTTTATGTTTGAGTGGTTATCTACTTTTGGGTTTGATTCAAGAAGGTTATTATCTCATTTTTTCCAGGGTGTTGTTTCTCTCCCTGTATTGGAGGTTTCCACCTATTATCCGTTGCAGGGCTGGATTTGTGGAAAGATATTGTGAAAATTTGGTTTTATCATGGAATATCTTGGTCTCTCCATCTATGGTGATTGAGAGTTTTGCTGGGTATAGTAGTCTAGGCTGGCATTTGTGCTGTCTTAGTGTCTGCATGAGATCTGCCCAGGATCTTCTGGCTTTCATAGTCTCTGGTGAGAAGTCTGATGTGATTCGGATAGGTCTTCCTTTGTATGTTACTTGGCCCTTTTCTCTTACTGCATTTAGTATTCTTTCTTTGTTTAGAACATTCGGTGTTTTGATTATTATGTGACGGGAGGTATTTCTGTTCTGGTCCAGTCTGTTTGGAGTTCTGTAGGCTTCTTGTATGTTCATCGGCATCTCTCTCTTTAAGTTAGGGAAGTTTTCCTCCATAATTTTGTTGAAGATGTTTACTGGCCCTTTAAGTTGCAAATCTTCACTCTCATCTATACCTATAATCCTTAGGTTTGGTCTTCTCATTGTGTCCTGGATTTCCTGGATGTTTTGGGTTACGCGTTTTTTGCATTTTGCATTTTCTTTGACTGTTGAGTCGATGCTTTCTATGGAATCTTCAGCACCTGAGATTCTTTCTTCCATTTCTTGTATTCTATTGTTGATGTTTGCATCTATGACTCCTGATTTCTTCCCAAGGTTTTCTATCTCCAAAGTTGTCTCCCTTTGTGATTTCTTAGTTGTTTCTACTTCCTTTTTTAGTTCCTGGATGGATTTGCTGAGATCCTTCACTTGTTTGTTTGTATTTTCCTGTATTTCTTTAAGGTATTTTTGCATTACCTCTTTCAGGATTTCTTCCTGATGACCCACGTTCTCCTGCATTTCTCTGAGCGATTTTTGTGTTTCCTCCTCATGGGATTCCATCTGTTGATCCATCGTCTCCTGCATTTCTTTAAGCAGTTCTCGTGTTTCCTTTGTAAGGGCATCTAACCGTTGATTCATTTCTTTAAGCAATTTTTGTGTTGCCTCCTTATGGGCATCCGTCTGTTGACCCATATTCTTCTGCATTTCTTTATGCAAATTTTGTGATTCCTTTGTGAGTGCATCTACCCGTTGATTCATCTCGTTAAGCGATTTTTGTGTTGTCTCCTTGTGCGCCTCCATCTTTTGATCCATGTTCTCCCGCATTTCTCTAAGCGATTTTTGTGTTTCCTTTGTAAGGGCTTCTAACCGTTGATTCATGGTCTCCTGTAACTCTTTATGAGATTTATTTGTGTCCTTCTTGTGATCCTCTAATAGCATCATGAGAAGTGATTTTAAATCCAGATCTTGTCTTTCGGGTGTGGTGGGGTATCCAGGACTTGCTGCTGTTGGAGAGTTGGGTTCGGATGGTCCCACATTACTTTGATTACTGTTAGTAACATTCCTACGTTTGCCTTTTGCCATCTGGATACCTCTGGTGTTAGTTGGTCCTGCTGCCACTGGCTGTTGGTTGGACCTCCTGTGAGCCTGCAAAGCTATTTCTGCCCCCCCTGGATTACCAGGATTCCCCTGGCACCGATTTCTGGGGCCTGCCTGCTCCTGAGTGACTTTGGAGCCCTAATGTGCTTTGCCCCAAGTGATCTTATATTGGGGAGGCCTTGCACATCTAAAGGCTCAGCCTAGTGGATTCCTGGAGCAGAGGTCGCCAAAGGGAGGCTGGCAGGCTCCTGCCCTGTGCAGGGGTGTGTGATCTCTCCTGGGGGGGGGAGGGGGCGTCCCTCTGCCAGGCAGAAGTCCCACAGCAGATCTGGCGCGCTGGTCACTGCAGATCAGCCCAGCACCTGGGAGCAGGTTACACACAAGCTGCCTGAACCCGAAGCGATATTATGCCTGTCTGTCTCTGAGCCTGGTGGTCCCAACTACCTGGTCACTGGAGCAAAGATGGCGGAGGGCACTCTCCGTGGCGCTGCTCACCCTGTGGTCACGATGGCCCGCCGATCTGGCACCCAGACGACCACAGCGCCAACCCGCCCTCGGGCACAGACGGAAGCCCCAACAGGCCGTGTCCCAAGTGATGTTATATCGGGGGGAGAGCCTGGGTACCGGTCTCTCCAGCGCAGTCCGCGGGAACAGAGGTCGCGGAAGGGAAGCTGGCGGGCTCCCTCCCTGCGCGGGGTCCCTCCACCAGGCAGAAGGTCCCACCGCGGAACTGGCGCGCTGGTTACTGCAGATCAGCCCAGCACCTGGGAGCAGGTTACACACAAGCTGCCTGAAACCGAAGCGATATTATGCCTGTCTGTCTCTGAGCCTGGCGGTCCCAACTACCTGGTCACTGGAGCAAAGATGGCGGAGGGCCGTATATTGTCTTTATAATGTTTAGGTATGTGCCTTGTATCCCTGATCTCTCCAAGACTTTTTATCATAAAGGGATGTTGGATTTTGTCAAAGGCTTTTTCAGCGTCCAATGAGATGATTGTGTAGTTTTTTTCTTTCAGTTTGTTTATATGGTGGATTACATTGATGAATTTTTGTATAGTGAACTATTCTTGCATCCTTGGGAGGAAGCCTACTTGATCAATGTGGATGATATTTTTGATGTGTTCTTGGATTTGGTTTGTGGGTATTTTATTGAGTATTTTTGCATCAATGTTCATAAGGGAAACTAGTCTGAAAGTCTCTTTCTTTGTTGAGTCTTTTTGTGGTTTAATAATCAGGGTGACTGTGGTCTCATAGAATGAGTTTGGCAATGTTCCTCCTGTTTCTATTTTGTGGATTAGTTTGAGGATTATTGGTAGTAGCTTTTCTTTGAAAGTATGGGAGAATTCTGCACTAAAACCAACTGGCACTTGGCTTTCTGTGTTTGTTCTGTTTTGGTTTTGTTGGGAGACTTTTATTGACTGCTTCAACTTCCTTAGGGGTTATTGGACTATTTAATAGTTTACCTGATCTTGATTTAACTTTGGTAAATGGGATCTATCTAGAAAACAGTCCTTTTCATTTAGAGTTTCTGATTTTGTAGAGTACAGGGTTTTGAAGTAAGACCTCACGATTTTTTTTTATTTCCTCAGTGTCTGTTGTTATATCTTCCTTTTCTTTTCTTATTTTGTTAATTTGGATATTGTCTCTCTTGTCTTTTAGTTTGGATAAGTGTTTGTTTATCCTGATGATTTTCTCCAAGAACCAGCTCTTGCTTTTGTTCATTCTTTGTATTGTTCTCTCTGTTTCTAATTGATTGATTGATTTTGACCCCAAGTTTGATTATTTCCTGTTCTTGGGTGTGTTTGCTTGATCTTGCTCTAGAGATTTTAGGTGTGTTAAGTTGCTCATATAGGATCTTTCCAATTTCTTTATGGAGACACTTAGTGGTATGAACTTTCCTCTTAGCACTACTTTAATTGTGTCCCACATGTTTGGGTATGTTGTGTCTTTATTTTTCACTGAATTCTAGAAGGTCTTTAAATTCTTTCTTTCTTTCTATCTGTCTGTCTTTCTTTCTTTCTTTCTTTCCTCCCTCCCTCCCTCCCTCCCTCCCGTCTGTCTGTCTGTCTGCCTGCCTGCCTTCCTTCCTTCCTTCCTTCCTTCCCTTCTTCTTCTTCTTCTTCTTCTTCTTCTTCTTCTTCTTCTTCTTCTTCTTCTTCTTCTTCTTCTTCTTCTTCTTCTTCTTCCTCTCTCTCTCTCTCTCTCTCTCTCTCTCTCTCTTTCTTTCTTTCTTCTTTGACCCAGTGGCAATTGAGTAGAGAGTTGTTCAGTTTCCATGAATTTGTAGGGTTTTGTTGTTGTTGTTGTTGAACAACAACCAGTTTTAATCCATAGTGATATGAGAAGGTGCAAGGGGTTGTTTCAATCTTTTTGTATCTGTTGAGGCTTGCTTTGTGACTGAGTATGTAGTCAATTTTGGAGAAGGTTCCATGAGGTGCTGTTAAAAAAAAAGTATATTCTTTTGTGTTTGGGTAAAATGTGTAGATATCTGTTATATCCATTTGGTTCATAACTTATGTTAGTTTCATTATTTCTCTGTTTAGTTTCTGGTTTGATGACCTGTCCAATAGTGAGAGTGGAGTGTTGAAGTCTCCTCCTATTAATGTATGGGTTTCTATGCGTGATTTAAGCTTTAGTAATGTTTCTTTTGTGAATGTGTGTGCCCTTGCATTGAGGTGTAGATGTTCAGAATTGTTATATCATCTTGGAGTTTTCCTTTGATGAATTGAAGTGACTTTTCCCATCTCTTTTGTTTACTTATGGTTGAAAGTCTATTTAATTAGATATTAAAACGGCTACTCCAGTTTATTTCTTGGGTATGTTTGCTTAGAAAACCTTTTTCCAGCTCTTAATTCTGAAGTAGTGTCTATATTTGTTGCTAAGATTTGTTTCTTGTATGTAGCAGAATGATGAATCCTGTTTACTCATTTATTCTGTTAGCCTGTGTTTTTTGTATTGTTGACTTAAATCCATTGATGTTGAGAGATATTTATGACCAATGAAATTTAGTTTCTGTTATTTTGATATTGGTGGTGTTAGTGTGTGTGTGTGTGAGAATGAGAGAGAGAGAGAGAGAGAGAGAGAGAGAGAGAGAGAGAGATTTTCTCTTGTTTTTGCTAGTATAAAATTATTAATTTCTTGTGTTTTTTTGTGTTTTTTTTTTTGGATGTAGTTACCTTCCTTGTGTTCAGAATTTTCCTTGTAGTGTCCTCTGTAGGGCTGAATTAGTGGAAAGGTATTGCTTAAATTGTGTTTTCTTATGGAATATTTTGGTTTCTCTACCTATGGTAATTGAAAGTTTCCCTGCAGTTGTAGCCTTCAGTGGTACTGTTGTGACAGTGACGGTTGTAAGGCATTATGGTGAGAACTGTCTAGTTGATACTCCTGGTAGTCTAATTATAGGGATATTTAACTCATAGACCTTGTGTGTGTGGATCATCAGTGTGGGTAAGAATTTTCATGCCTAGGGATATTTATTTCAGGGATTAAGAGAGGGCTCAGTGCTTAGGAGCACTTGCTACTCTTGCAAATGGCTTGGTTTTGGTTTCCAGCACCCACAGTAGGCAGCTCACAGCCACCCATAACTCTAGTTCTAGGGATTTGTGCTCCATGGGCATCTGTTTATATGTGGTGCATGGATATTCATACAGGCACTCATACATACACATAAATAAAACACATAAGATTTAAAAAGAATAACCATTTGATGTTTGCTCATTTGTTTTAGAGGTGGTTTAGGAATCAGAAAACTTATTTATTATCCTCTCATTTACAAATACTCCAATAAATTTGCATAAATATATTTCCAAATGAAGGTCTCTTTCTCACACATAGAAAGAGAGAGGGAGAGGGAGAGGGAGAAGGAGAGGGAGAGAGAGAGGGGTCTGGGAATGTTGAATTGAGAAGCAATGCTAACCAAAACAAAATCTGTAGGTTTTAGAGTCCTGGACCTCAGCCGAAAGATAAGCTTGACATTTTTACTTACAACTTTTCATGGAAGAATTGAGACAAGAGCCTACCTATGCATCCTGCAGGAAAGAATTTCTGTTCCTCTTGTAGTGTATGACATTTGCTAAAGTGATGAAAGTGGCTGGAGTCACAGGACCTGTGGGGGAAAAGATCAGAAAAAAATCTAAAAGAAGTAAGTCTGAGAGCAGAGCACCAGGAAGGTTTAAGAGGGTTTAAGAAATAAAGCAAAAGAAACCCATTCTAATGCAACTGCAAAGTCATGACCACCAAGGTGAAAATGACTCAGGGACATACAGTCACCCATTTCCTCAGACCTAAACCTCAGAGTCATGGAGGATGCCCAGCAAGACATCTAAGAGACTCTCTCAAATACATGAATGGATTGCTTCTGAAACCAGAACCCAAACACTTAATACTCACCTATATGTTATGATTTCCCAGAAAAAGACTGAGAGACTTGTAGTTAGATATGAACGATCCTGTAGGTGTCCCAGCTAGGTGTTGAGAGTAGGTGGTGGTAACTTTAAGAGGTGGGCTATAGCAAGAGGCATTTGGTTCTTACTGACATTCTCTTGAGACTCATCATGGGATAATTCCCCCCCTTTTGATTCTTGGTTACTTTTTATGATATTGTTCTACCACATTAAGCTGCCATGTGACTGAAATAAGAGAAATGCTTAGCCCCAGACTGAAACCTGTAAGATAGCCTAGATAAATCTTGCCACTTTATAAACCTAACGGAAAGGCAGGTATCACAATATTTAAAAGGCTTTCAGTTTGGATCATTTCCTATTTTTCTCTACTCTAACATCACAGACATGTCCCTTGAATGTCACACCTTTAGTTGATTCTTCTACTTAAGCTGAGATTCATACCTTTTCAGTGGTTTTGTTCTCAGGATCATTTGCAGGTTTTAATGTTGTGACTCCCCTGATTTTAACTCACTCATCACATTGTAAACATGTGCATCAGTGAATGGAAGGGACAGACATTTATATTAAAATCAAACATGCTGAAGAGAAAAAAAATATGGCATTAAAAAGCTTGAAAGTCAAATAATGTAGTGTCCTCAATCCTTCAGATTTATGTGCCTAAAATCAGAATAAGGAGACTTCTCCTCACTCTAACATTAATATTCCTTTGAAAAGTAGGAAACCACGATGTTTGCTAAGGTAATTCTGCTTCAGTGATTTTCCATAAGCGTCCAATGAGTTGTTAGTTCTCAGTGAGGTCATCTTTTTAAATCATCCTTCTGCAGGCAGAATTTTCCTTACACATAATTAGATTTCTGATTACTACCTGTGCAAACAAACTTTTTCCTTGTATCACCCAGGGTGGTTTATTTGTATATATAGCTTTAAATTTTTCTTTTCTTTTATGTATGTAATTATAGACAGTTGTGAACTGCCATGTGGGTGGTGGGTATTAAATCTGGGTTCTTTTGGAAGATTAGCCAGTACTCTTAACTGCTGAGCCATCTCTCTAGCTCCCTTATTATGGTTTTTATGTTTTGTACTTGTGTGTGTGTGTGTGTATGTATGTGTGTACACATGTGCTCATGCATGTATATACATGAACATGTACCATGGCTGTGGAAGGAGGTCAAATGACAACTTGCTGAAGTAGGTTATCTTTTTCTACCCTGTGGGTTCTTGGCATTGAACTTAGGTCATCAGGCTTGACTTCACTTCCCTCTCCCACTGAGCCATCCTGCCAGCTCTCATTACCAAATTTAGTCTCCTTTTCAATATATGAACAAAGATACCCATGCGTACTATAATACAGATCTGAAAGCTTGGGTATCTTTACAGATGTTAGTGCTGTTTCTTCTCCAAGTTCACCTGTGTTCAGTTTGATATCTAATACATAAATGGACATTTCCATTGAGGATGACAGACAAGAACTGATTCTTCAGTGTTCCTAAATTGCATGATATGTGGCAGAGATTGGAAGCATTTCTTTTTTCTATCATTACAGGATGTGTGCCTTTCCCCTAGAGGCATCTGCTTCCTTCAGTCACCATGCCGTCCTTCAACCAGAGCACTGCCTACCCACCAGTCTTCTTCCTCACTGGCATTCCTGGTCTTGAGAGCTCTCACACCTGGATCTCCATCCCTTTCTGTTGTCTGTATTCCATCGCCATCTCTGGGAACAGCATGATCCTCTTTATCATCATCACTGAGTCAAGCCTCCATGAACCCATGTACTATTTCCTGTCCATGCTCTCCTTTACAGACCTGGGTCTGTGCCTTTCCACATTGGTAACTGTGTTGGGCATCTTCTGGTTTAATGTTCGAGAAATTAGCTTTGATGCGTGCATTGGTCAAATGTTCTTTATTCATGGTTTTACATTCATGGAATCTTCAGTCCTCCTGGTGATGGCCTTTGACCGATTTATTGCTATCTGCAACCCACTGAGGTATGCTATGATCTTAACCAATTCACGAATCATTGCAGTGGGCTTTGCAATCATCATTAGGGGAACCACAGCTCTTGTTCCTTTACTCCTGCTCCTCAAGCGTCTGTCTTTTTGTCGTAGTCATGTGCTCCATCACTCCTACTGCTTCCATCCTGACGTGATGAAGCTTTCATGCTCAGATACCAGGATCAACAGTGCCTTTGGCTTGGCCATTGTCATCTCTACTGCAGGCTTGGACTCTGTCTTGATCCTCCTCTCCTATGTTCTAATCATCCATTCTGTCCTTTGCATTGCTTCCAAGGAGGAACGGAAAAAGGCATTTGGCACCTGTGTCTCCCATCTCAGTGCTGTTGCTATCTTCTACATTCCTATGATCAGCCTGTCATTGGTGCACAGATTTGGGAAACATGCCCCTCCCTTTGTGCACACTCTAATTGCCAATGTTTATCTGCTCATTCCTCCAGTAATGAATCCCATAATCTATAGTGTGAAAACCAAACAAATTCGCAAGGCCATGCTGAAAGTATTCTTTGTTAAGTCATCTTAGGAAAATTTTAAAGTTCTTTTTAAAAGAGAGTCTTCCTTCAATTTCTGTTTTATTATTCACTTGTGTGATTTAACACTGTAGCTTGAAAGAGTCTGTTAACAAATACATTTCACTTATTCTAATTTTGTAAGTTCCTGCCTAGAGAGTTTTAGACTTTGGATTCCCTAATAACAGAGATATCATGTGGTCTAGTTATTATCCTATTATTACTGCTTGTTATAATGTGTTAAAGTGTGTTTATGGTCCTTGATAAATTGATTTTAGTTCTCTAGGTTATATAACTATTAATGCCGCATATGATAAAGACCCTAAAATATGTTTCAATAATTGTATAATTTACATACTACCTTTAAAATGATAATTATTGCCAATCAACTATTCATAGTTGAATAAGATGTAATAGTAGAATCACTAAAGAATTGATGAGAAAATGTGATTGAAATGAATCATCATCCTGTACTCCAGAATATCTTAATTAAAAATAATTAATGAAAACAATGAATTTGTGATAAAGCACTGATTTTTACATCTAGCTCTTGATGGAGAAAGACTGTGTTCTGTTCTCTGTATTAATCTAATGCAAAACTCTGGAATATGATAAATCCTTTAAAGTGCTTTTTGAAAAAAATAATAAAGATTATTTGGCTGTCTATGGAGCAGTAAGGACAGAAACATTTTTTTTTAAAGGTTACAGGGCAATGGACGCAAAACATCTGTGTTTCCCTGCACAGGACCTACACAGATCAAGACACTCAGCATTGCATTCCAACATAGATGGGGAGGGGACTTTCACAAATGTGCTTTTATAGGAGGGTTTTCTGACACTGCAAGTATGACTTATAACACTTTCTTCATGGAAATTGAAGGAGGTCACAATAAGGCTGAGGGGAAGGAAACCATAAAGTAGAATGAGCCCATGGGAGCCTCAGCCTCTGGGGTCTACATCATCTCTATCTGGGGTTTTCTGATGAGGAGATTTAAGAAAGCCCAAGACAGCTCTACCCATAAATGTTCTGTATCCCAGCGCAGAAGACCTCAGCTTCTCAGTCTGCTCTGAGAGAAAGGCACAAAAGAACATCTGTGTACTTGTAAGTATGGCTGTTGCATTCAGGAAAGCAATAAACTTTACCTCTTCTGTTTCTTATAAGAATAAAAAGATTTTATTAGCCTCATGGAGGTCTTCTGGATTCCTAAGGAAACCTAGAAAAGCAAAAATCTGTAACTTTGGGCCATCTATTCTAAGTGAGTTTAGTAGTGATATAGTACAATTGTCATGCTTCACAGAGCAGGTTAAAGCACCATTACAATTCTGAGTTTCCTGGGTAGTTTTGGAACATTCAAAACTGCCTTATAAAAGCTGATGCCACTCCTACCCTACATGCAATACTCCAACATTGTCATCTTCATTAACCATTATCACACACCTCTCATATTCTGTTTGCCTGTTATCACATTGATTCTTCACAAATGTTTCTATTTTTAATCCCACATGCCATTTCTGATCAACCAAAGTTCATAGTGAAATGTAATATACTCATTGAAGAACTCAGTCTAGTTGAAGGCAGAAGTTTCATAAGACCTAGGATTGTCCAGGATTCAAACAAGTTTGCTACATCATTTGGCAGAGAAAAGACAATTAAAGTTAGTTAGGCATAGGACATTTGGTACTGAGTTAAAGTTTAGATGAGATGTCATTATCTTAGAAAAAAGCCAGCACTATGGGGAACAGATAGGAAGTTTGTTGAGGCTTCCTAGTTAGCTGACAACCTTGCCCTATGATCAGTGAGAATCCTTGTTGGGAGAGAATAAGATGAAAGGTGATAGAGAATACACCTGAAGTGTTCCTCTGTCAAATGTATGTGCATGGGCAGGCACATCCCCCAAAACACGTGAATACATTAACACAGACACACAGACACACAGATACACCTTCATCATTCTAAGCAATGCAATCTGATTGAGAACTTTTGAAGTACAGGAGAGAGGGGGTGCTGGAGGCCATACAGAGAGGTCCTGAGCTAAGTTCAGAATCACTGGTCAGTTCTTTAAATATTTAGACTGTATAAATATTACACTTACACTATTTTGTTTTCATTTGTTATAATACAATGGATGGCATTAATGAATAATGATGAGAGCCTGAAGAGATGACTCACTGGTTAAGAGGAGAGCCCAAGTTTGTTTTTCAACATCCATGGTAAGGGGCTCACAGTCTGTAACTCCATTGGTCTCTGTAGACACCTGCACTAGCATATGCAACCCTACCTCCTTTAGATATATATGTGCCACATAAAAGTGAGATGCATCTTTTCAAAAGATTATAATGATTAATAAGCAAGGTGTCCACCTACCACCATTTTATCTTATTTAGAGAGGCATATTTTCAGATAACATATCATCGAATAATAGAATAACCTTTAATCTGTATGTATGAATCTAAAAGAATATACATAACTCAGAGGAAGAAATGTTTTCTTATGATTCGTCCTAGTGAAGGTGATGTCCCCAAGTGTTTCCATAAACAGAAATTTATGTTGAATTTATCAGTAACTTTATGGATCAGATAGAGTCTAAATTGCTTAGCCTCATTCAGAAAAGAGAGCTACATCATTTAAGTAAAATACTTCAGTATGCGGGAGCTTTATATATTGGGTGGTTGGTCAAGTAAGGGAAACCTCAGGTTAAGCTTGCCAGAGTTTTAAAAAAAAATAGGTATTTGCTAGTTTGGGAATACTTATTTTTAGCAATGTGGTACTGAGTTTAACTTCATGCTGAAGGCAGGTGAGGCTACAGAGGGAGAGTATGCAGGCATGTTTGCATAGACTCCACTGGCATCAGTGGGGAGAAAGTCTGGAAAATGGCAACACAGGGCAAAGAAAATACTTTCAGTAATATTTATATACTTCTTGCAAAGCTGATACAAGTATTTTATAAAGTGGTGAACATGGAATGAGAGGAAAAATGATGCTCAATCAATGGTCACTATATATACATATATATACATATTTGCACAGAACAACAATTAATGAAGAAGGAGGCCCTGGATTTTACAGAGCAAGGAAGGGTATATGGAAGGGTTTTGGAGGAAATAAAGGGAAAGGCGAAATGATACAATTATGTTATAATCTCAAAAAAAAAAGAAATAATAGAAAAAGGGTGAGAAAGTTGGTGGCTTCATTAATTATGGTGTATAGAATTCTCAGAGGCCCCAAAATTTTATTATTCACCCCATGTTATTTGTTATGTTTGAGAATAATCCTCCTGGTCTGCTCAGTAAGAGCAAGGCATGCCAATGTATGTAATGGATCTGTTGATCATAGTACATTAGACTATAGAAGAGTTTTACCGATGCAGATAAGGTCTTTGGTTGCTTTACATCAAGATAATCTACACAAAGATTAACTGAGTCCTGTGACCTAATCCATCACAGGAGATTTTGGAGGGAAGACGGGAGGGGGGAGGTGCTTCAGAGGGTTCTTGTTTTGTATTTGAAACAAGTACAAAGTCATATTGTGAGAGAATCTTGTGCATGATCCCGAAGATGGTGTCGAGGATGCACGAGTCTCCTCTTCTACTCACCAGCCAACAAGAGATGGAGACTTCAAATTTGTGCTACAAAGGTTTGAATTCTGCCATAATCTGAATACTCTTAGATGAGACTCTGAGTTCCAGGGGAATACACAACTCAGAGCTGAAATCTCAAATTCTGCTTTCTAAGGTCCTGAGTTGAGGACCTAGTTTTGCTACACTCCAACACAGAGGATTGTAAGGAATGGGCCTTGTTTCAAACCACTGAAGTCTTAGTATTTTAAAATGTAGCCAGACAGACATCATCTCATGCAGGAGAATGTCAGTTGATGCCAGATGCCAGGTTTCCACTACATGAACCATTGTTGTAGAAACTGAAGACAATAGGCACCACGCTGTGAGCGAGCTGTAAGGAGAGGCATTACAAGGAGCAGGGGGATGGAGTGGAGAGACAAGTATTTTAGAATAGAATTTAGGTTGTTGAGGAAATTGACATTATTGTACATACTTTTGTTATGGTATGATTTTCTTTTCTTCCTCCCTCCTTCCCTCTATCTCTCCCTCCCTCCCACCCTCCCACATTCCTTCCTTCCCTCCCTCCCTTCCTTTCTTGTTTTCTTTCTGGTGCTGGGATAAAGCCCAGAGTTACTACTATGTGATGTTCTCCTGCTGAGCCACATCTCATGCTCTCCTTACCCTTTGACTGTGGCAAGGAATGGCAAACATTGTCTGGTCCCCTAGACACCCCCTCCTAAAATACACCGCATATTGCTTCCTCTTATGTTTTCATATACTTCCAAACAATGATTCCACATGGAAAAGAAAAGCAGTGATTTATGCCTTTCTGAGTCTGGCTTAATTTGCATAGTGTATTATTTTTTTGTATAAAATTCATCCTTATATAATTCTTCATTCCATGACTTTATTCCTCTAAGGGAATAGTCTCAGTTGTTCCTCCAGTTTTCCTACTCCATTTGTAACAAGCTATTATTTGTAGCAGCTATTGTCTTTCAGAAATGTTTCCTAGAGGTGACCCACTTTGTACTGGGTGCATCAACAATAAATATATACTATCATTTTA
Organism: Tokudaia tokunoshimensis; assembly: GCA_036184795.1. Taxonomy (NCBI): domain Eukaryota; kingdom Metazoa; phylum Chordata; class Mammalia; order Rodentia; family Muridae; genus Tokudaia; species Tokudaia tokunoshimensis. The sequence goes on from BTHU01000001.1 coordinate 78,673,282, forward strand.
GGACACTCAGCTGAAAACACTGAAGTTTGAATTCAGTATGTCAACCTTAGAGAACACCACAGCTTCTTCTATCATTTTCCTGCTCACTGGTGTGCCCGGGCTGGAAGCCTTCCACACCTGGATCTCCATTCCCTTCTGCTTTCTCTATGCAACCGCCCTATCAGGAAACAGTCTGATTCTCTTTGCCATTATCACTCAGCCCAGCCTCCATGAGCCCATGTATTACTTCCTCTCCATGCTGTCCACCACTGACCTCGGGCTCTCCATATCCACTCTGGTTACCATGCTGGGGATATTCTGGTTCAATGCCAGGGAGATCAGTTTCAATGCCTGCTTGTCACAGATGTTCTTCATTCAACTCTTCACTGTCATGGAATCCTCAGTGCTGTTGGCTATGGCTTATGATCGTTATGTGGCCATCTCCAACCCTCTTAGGTATGCTTCTGTCTTAACTAACCTTAAAATAGTAGTGATTGGAGTAGCAATCATCACTCGGGGAACCCTAATCCAGACTCCCCTGGCAGTGCTCCTGAAAAGATTGTCCTTCTGCAGCAGCCATGTGCTCCGCCACTCCTACTGTTTCCACCCAGATATCATGAAGCTCTCATGCACAGACACCAGGATCAACAGTGCAGTTGGGCTCACTGCTCTGATCTCCACTGCTGGAGTTGACTCTGTTTTCATCATCCTTTCCTATGTCCTGATCATTCGAACTGTCCTCAGCATTGCTTCTCCAGAAGAGAGGAAGAAAGCCTTCAGCACATGTATCTCCCATATTGGGGCTGTGGCTGTGTTCTATATTCCGCTGCTCAGTCTCTCCTTTGTCCACAGATTTGGGAGACGAGCTCCCTCATATGTCCATACTCTGATTGCCAATGCCTACCTGCTGATTCCTCCTGTCATGAACCCCATCATCTACAGTGTGAAGACCAAGCAGATACGCAAGGCTGTGCTTAAAGTTCTCCATTCCAGCATGACAAAGAGCTAGATGGTTGTTTCATATGTTTTGTGCCTTTGACTCTTTATGGAAGAGGAACGTGACCTTTAAGGAGGTTACAATGCTGAGAGACATTGTAACATTTTGACATTGACAGTTATAAAAATGATAGATTTAGTTGCAAGAAAGAATGTATGAGCCAAAAGAGAGTAATGTAAACTGCAGATTTTCAAAATATCAGTGTTCCCTAAAATGTCATGAGAGTAGTGTCTTTCCTCCGTCTTAATGAAAGATTTAAATGATATTGCTATCTAACTATCTTCTTTATTGACAGAAATAACATTACTTCTATTCCTAAGTGGAAATAAAATATAAATTATCATTCTGAATTACCAACTGTTATCACCTAAATATACCATGACAACTATCCTTGTCCATTATTACTTAATTGTACAAATATCTCTGATTCTCTCTTATTGAACAGGTAATGCTGCCATCAGGAATCTCACATTTGGTCAAACATTCATATTTCATATCTTCAGAGAAGATTTTTTAGTGTGTCTCACAAATGGAAAATAACTTAATTTTAAGTTGTGTATAGTTTATATCCCAAGCACTGTGTTAACTGGGTGTGGAGAAAGACCTCTGCATTTGCAGTAATGCTCAATTGCAGACAAGAGGACCAGAAGACCAGGTCATTTTGATCATCTTGAGACATCAAAGATAATTAATGTTCGTTGGGGGGGGTGATGATTTTTACCCAAGACAAAACCAGACTTATTTATTAGTCAGTATTCTATTTATGAATGAAGAAATAAATGTAGAAATGTTTTAATATGCATTTTTATACTTGTTTTGGATCTTTCTTAAGGCAAAGTGTAGGTTGTTAATAAGTATACCTCTCACCATTTAGAATGGAAGATAAAAATCATACTCTTGATGGACACAGGAATTATTTCATTCAACACAATAGACTGCAGGCATTTTAGGGCAAAAATGCAAATGGAATGGAAATAATTAAAACAATTGAGACAGTTCTTGTATCTAGCTGCTTTAGAAGAAAAGTTAAGATCATAGCATCCTTATGTTCTTTCGATAGTTATTTACCCCAGAGCTAAGGTTACAACCTGTAATTACATATTACTGCTAGGTTCATCCTGGTACTTTAGGGACTTAGTTAATGGGTCATCTAGAGTCAATACCTAACATCACAGGAAGGGATATTTCCTTGTTATATTTCATCTGCCAGAAGTGAGAAGATTTCTCATGGATGTGAACTCGAGTTATTGAAAAGTAAATAGACAGGATACTTCTCCTTTTGTCTTATTAAATATCTAGAGAAAGGCCTTTTATATAAAGACATTTTGAAATAAATTAATTCATACTTAAAATCTTTAGTATAACACAGTTTAGAAAGCACATTCATCCATATTATGTCACTTCATATTCATAGCAACCATGTGGGACAGAGAAACAGGTAAGATAATTTTTGTGTTTTTCTTTGTTTTTATTAAAAATATTTTTTATGCATAACATATTTTGATCATGTTTTCCACCCCCTCAACTCCTTGCAGATCCTCCCATCTCCCCACCCAATCAACTCCATGCCTTCTTTCTTTATCTTTGTAGAAGACAAATGGGGAAACAACAACAACAACAAAAAAAAAAACCAAGCAAGACAGAAAAAATGAAACAAAACCAGTAAGTGCAAGAAACACACACACACACACACACATGCATGCACACACACACACACATGCATGCACACACACACACACACATGCATGCACACACACACACACACACATGCATGCACACACACACACACACACACACTCAAGCACACACACACACACACAAAAAAACACACACACACACACACAAACACACACACACACACACACACACACGCATGCACACACACACACACACATGCATGCACACACACACACATGCATGCACACACACACACACATGCATGCACACACACACACACACATGCATGCACACACACACACACACACACGCATGCACACACACACACACATGCATGCACACACACACACATGCATGCACACACACACACACATATGCATGCACACACACACACACACACATGCATGCACACACACACACACACATGCATGCACACACACACACACACACACACACACACACTTACAAATAAAAACAAAAACAAAAAAGCTTTCTATAAAAATATAAAGTAAGAAATCATAACATATTAGTAAAATATCAGTAAGACAAGCAGAAATATGTCCAAACAAAGTAATATGAGATAGAAGTCTACAAAAAGATCATTGAGTTCATTTTTTAAAATTTAATGTTTTATTTCCTTCCTTCCTTCCTTCCTTCCTTCCTTCCTTCCTTCCTTCCTCCCTCCTTCCCTCCCTCCCTCCTTTCTTGCTTGCTTGCTTGCTTTTATACTTCAGATTTTATTCCCTTCCCAATCTACCCTCCAACTGTTCCACAGTCTATACCTCCTCAAACTCAGAACTCAAAAAGGTCAACAAGCTGAAGGGCCTGAGTGAGGACACCTCAGTCCCACTTGGGAGGGAGAAGAAAGCAATCACAAGGGGGGGAGGGAGGGAGGGAGGGAGGGACCTGGGAGGGAAAGTGTATAGGAGGGGGAGTGGGAGGGAAGAGGGGCACCTGATCTGATACTGGGAGAGGGAAAAGGACTGAAGCCCTGAGAGCCAGCAGAAGGAATGGCAACAGGCAACCTTGGGAGGTAGTAGGTTGGAGGAAGAGTGAAGTGTTCAAAGGCTAAGAGAACTGAAGATTCCATGAATATGAAGACATGAGTAGCAGTAACACTTGGCCAATACAGGCATCAAGCTGACTTCTCTTTCTTGCAGCTCTTTTCCCATTCATGTTGCAAGTTTGACTTGCTTGATATATGCAAATTTTGTGCAAGTAACTATACTTCCTATGAGTTGATTGTGTAACAGCATGTCCTGTCCAGAACTCACCACAACATTCTTCCTCAGTCATCTCTTAGATTCTTTCCAAACTTAGGAGTAAATGGGGCACTAAAGGAGGTAGTGCTAAATGGATGTGATCAAATGACATTGTATAAATATACAAATTTTCAAAAAATTAAATATTGTTTTTAAAAGTCTAATTTCTTAAACAATAAACCCGATAGTGGCCAACATAAGGACTAACACTGAAAGGCACAGACTCAGGTCTGTAAAGGACAGCATGGACAGGGAATAGTGCATGGGTTCATGCAGGCTTAACTCAGTGATGATGACCAAGAGGATCATGCCATTCCCAGAGATGATGATGGCATTCATAAAGAGATGGAAGTCCAGTTGTGAGAGATCTCAAAACCTGGAATGCCAGTGAGGAAGAACAATGCGTGGTGGGTGGGCACTGCTCTGCTTGAAGGATGGCATCCTGACTGAAAGAAGCAGATGCCCTTGGGGGAAAGGCAAGCAACCTTTAACAATGGAGAGCAGAAAGGCTTGCAACCTCTGCTACATACCTCACAATTTAGGATCATTAGAGGACCAGATCCTGGCACAGTGCAGCAATGGAAATGCATGGTTTTTCCTGATTTTCCTGCTGTCCAATAGCAGATTAACTAGGAAAAGAAACAAAGTGACCTCTGTGAAGAGACTGATGCTTTCAGAGGAGCCACACTCTATTCTATATAGGCCTCAGTGTATTTCTGTACACACATTTAAAGGAAGAGATTAAGTAAACACTGAAAAATATAATGCAGTTCTATGACAATTGGAATAGCAGACAGCATATCTCTGCGAAACAATAAGCCAGCACATGGGGTAGTTTGCCCTGCTTTTTACTACTTCTCAGCTTCTGAGACCAAAATATCCTAAAGGTCATAATGATTTATAAGTTCTTATGTAAATGAAAATAGGACAATAGGATGCAAACATAAATGTGAATAATGTAAAGTAAGTGTTTGTGGTTGAACAAATACTAGTAACCACTGGGTAGAAAAATGTAAACACTTAGATTTTAATAGTGATAAAAGAAAAAGTTTTGTTTTTTTTTTTGTTTTTTTTTTTAATTTAATTTTATTTTATTTTTTTAATTTACATTCCAAATCACTTCCCCTTTCCCGTTTCCTCCCTCCCCGAAAAGTTTTGTTTATACAGGAGATACTGATTCTGTTTTAGGGAAATTCTGCCTTCAGAAAGACAACTTAAAAATGAGGCCAACAAGAACAAAGCCACTTATTGGAATCTGATGAGAAAAATTAGTGGAGCAGAATCATCGGCACAGGTTTCTTGAATTTCTGTTTGGAAAGTTTGGTTCATATTAAATTAACTGACAGATTTCTCCTTGTTTTTGTAGATACACACACTCACACTGAAAAGAAATTTTGGGATTGAAGAAATTTCTTGATACTGGTCTTAAATTTATTGTTATTAATTTTTTATCTACAAAAAGATAAAATGTTTGCTTTTAATATATGTATTTTCCATTTACGCATTAGTGCTTCTAATTATTTAGTAAATGTTTACATATCAGAATTGTTAGTGCTTATAACAGAAAAAATGTGGTACTACAGGATGGTCTGTGTATAATAACAAGAAAGCTGCGTGGAAGTGGAAGTTATCTTAGTAATCATCATTGCAATGTGAAAATGTATGAGAAGGAGGTTAGATTTCAGCCTCAATGTAATTCTAACATTTAAAAGGGGGTGGATAATTATGTTAAACACACACATTCACACATACATAAGGATATCTGAGTGATAAACACTATTGAGTTCACATTGGCTTCTTTTTTTTATTAGATATATTCTTTATTTACATTTCAAATGATTTTTCCTTTCCTGGTAACCCCCCACCCCCTGTCCCATAAGTCATCTCCCTTCCCCCTGTTCTCCAATCAACCCCTTCCTGCTTCCCTGTCCTGGTATTCCCAAATACTGCTGCATCAAACCTTTCCAGGACCAGGGGCCTCTCCTCCCTTTGATGTCCAACAAGGCCATCCTCTTCTGCCTATGTTTCTGGAGCAATGGGTAACACCATGTGTACTATCTGGTTGATGTTTTTGGCCCTGTCTGGGTGGTTCATATCGTTGTTCCTCCTATGGTGCTGCAAACCCCTTTGGCTCCTTGGGTCCTTTCTTTAGCTCCCCCATTGGGGACCCTGTGCTTAGTTCAATGGCTGACTGAGAGTGTCCCCCTCTGTATTTGTCATGCATTAGTAGAGCCTCCCAGGTGACAGCTATATCCAACTCCAATCAGCAAGTAATAGTGTCTGGGTTTTGTAACTGTATATGGGATGGGTCCCTGGGTGGGGTAGTCTCTGGATGGTCTTTCCCTCAGTCTCTGCTCCACACTTTGTCTCTGAATCTCCTTCTGTGGGTATTTTGTTCCCCCTTCTAAGAAGGACCAGAGTATCCATACTTTGTTCTTCCTTCTTCTTGGGCATCATTTGATATGTGAATTGTGTCTTGGGTACTTCAAGCTTCTGGGCTAATATTCACTTATCAGTGAATGCATACCATGTGTGTTCTTTTGTGATTGGGTTACCTCACTTAGGATGATATTTTCCAATTCCAACCACTTGCCTAAGAATTTCATGAATTCATTGTTTTTAATAGCTGAGTAGTATTCCATTGTATAAATATACCACACTTTCTGTATCCATTCCTACATTAAGGGACATCTGGGTTCTTTCCAGTTTCTGGCTATTATAAATAGGGCTGCTATGAGCATAGTGGAGCATGTGTCCTTATTACATGCTAGGGAATCCTCTGGGTATATGCCCAGGAGTAGTAAAACAGGGTCCTACGGTAGTATCATGCCCAGTTTTCTGAGGACGCCAAACTGATTTCCAGAGTGGTTGTACCAGCTTGCAATCCCACCAGCAGTGGAGGAGTGTTCCTCTTTCTCCATATCCTTGTCTAGTCCCTGATTTTAGTGAGATTGCTTCAAGTTTCTCTCCATTTAGTTTGATGTTGGCTACTGGTTTGCTGTATATAGCTTTTACTATGTTTAGGTATGGGCCTAGAATTCCTGTTCTTTCCAAGACTTTTAACATGAAAAGATGCTGAATTTTGTCAAATGCTTTTTCAGCATCTAATGAAATGACCATGTGGTTTTTCTCTTTGAGTTTGTTTATGTAGTGGATTACATTGATGGATTTCCATTTATTGAAACATCCCTGCATCCCTGGGATGAAGCCTACTTGATCATGGTGAATGATCATTTTGATGTGTTCTTGCATTCAGCTGGCCAGATTTTTATTGAATATTTTGCATTGATATTCATAAGGGAAATTGGTCTGAAGTTCTCTTTCTTTGTTGGATCTTTTTGTGGTTTTGATATCAGCGAAATTGTGGCTTCATAGAACAAGTTGGGTAGGGTTCCTTCTATTTCTATTTTGTGGGATAGTTTGAAGAGTATTGGTGTTAGGTCTTCTTTGAATGTTTGATAGAATTCTGTACTGAAACCATCTAGTCCTGTGCTTTTTTTGGTTGAGAGACTGTCAATGACCACTTCTATTTCTTTAGGGGTTATGGAACCATTTAGATGGTCTATCTGGTCCTGATTTAACTTTGGTATTTGGTATCTGTCTAGGAAATTGTTCATTTCATCGAGATTTTCCAGTTGTGTTTAGTATAGGCTTTTGGAGTAGGATCTGATGATTTTTTTTTGAATTTCCTCATTTTCTGTTGTTATATCTCCCTTTTCATTTCTGATTTTGTTAATTTGGATTCTGTCTCTGTGCCCTCTGGTTAGTCTGGCTAAAGGTCTACCTATCTTGTTGATTTTTTCAAAGTACCAGCTCCTGGTTTTGTTGATCCTTTGTATAGTTCTTTTTGTTTCTACTTGGTTGATTTCAGCCCTGAGTTTGATGATTTCCTGCCTTCTACTCCTCTTGGGTGTATTTGCTTCTTTCAGTTCTAAAGCTTTCAGGTGTGCTGTTAAGCTGCTAATGTATGCTCTCTCCAGTTTCTTTTTGGAGGCACTCAGAGCTATGAGCTTTCCTCTTAGCACTGCTTTCATTGTGTCCCATAAATTTGGGTATGTTGTGCCTTCATTTTCATTAAATTTTAAAAAGTCTTTGATGTCTTTCCTTATTTCTTCCTTGACCAAGGTATCATTGAGTAGAGCATTGTTCAGCTTTGATGTGTTTGTGGGCTTTCTGTTGCTTTTGTTGCCATTGAAGACCACCCTTACGCCATAGTGATCTGATAGGAGGCATGGGATTAGTTCGATATTCTTATATCTGTTGAGGTCTATTTTGTGACCAATTATATGACCAATTTTGGAGAAGGTACTATGCGTTGCTGAGAAGAAGGTATATTCTTTTGATTTAGGATGAAATGTTCTATAGATATCTGTTAAATCCATTTGGCCCAAAACTTCTTTTAGTTTCACTGTGTCTCTGTTTAGTTTGTGTTTCCCTGATCAGTCCATTGAGGAAAGTTGGGTGTTGAAGTCACCCACAATTTTTGTGTGAGGTGCAATGTGTGCTTTAAGCTTTAGTAAAGTTTCTTTTATGAATGAGGGTGCCCTTGTATTTTGAATACAGATGTTCAGAATTAAGAGTTCTTCTTGGTAGACTTTTCCTTTGATGAGTATGAAGTGTCCTTCCGTGTGTTTTTTTGATGACTTTTGGTTGAAAGTCTATTTTATTAGATATTAAAATAGCTACTCCACCTTGTTTCCTGGGACCATTGCTTGGAAAATTGTTTTCCAGCCTTTTACTCTAAGGTAGTGTTTGTCTTTGACACTGAGATGTGTTTCCTATATGCAGCAAAATGTTGGGACCTGCTTAAGTATTCAGTCTGTTAGTCTATATCTTTTTTGGGGGAATTGTGTCCATTAATGTTAAGAGATATTAAGGAATAGTGATTGTTGCTTCCTGTTTTTTGTGATCTAATTTTTATATTTGTGTGGTTATCTTCTTTTGGGTTTGTTGAAAGAAGATTAATTTCTTGCTCTTTCTAGTGTTTAGTTTCCCTCCTTTTGTTGGTGTTTTCCATTCATTATTCTTTGATGGGCTGGATTTGTGGAAAAATATTGTGTAAATTTGTTTTTGTCATCAAATACCTTGGTTTCTCCATCTATGGTAATTGAGAAATTTGCTGAGTATTGCAGTTTGGGTTGGCATTTGTGTTACCTTAGGGTCTGTATGACATCTGCCCAGCATCTTCTGGCTTTCATATTCTCTGTTAAGAAGTCTTGTGTAATTTTGATAGTTCTACCTTTATATGTTACTTGCCCATTTTCCCTTACTGCTTTTAATATTCTTTCTTTGTTTAGAGCATTTGGAGTTTTAATTATTATGCGATGGGAGGAATTTCTTTTCTGGTCAAATCTATTTGAAGTTCTGTATGCTTCTCATGGGCCTCTTTCTTTAGGTTAGGGAAGTTTTCTTCTATAAGTTTATTGAAGACATTTACTTGCCCTTTAAGTTGGAAATCTTCACTCTCTTCTATATCTATAATCCTTAGGTTTGGTCTTCTCATTTCATCCTCGATTTTCTGGATGTTTTGGGTCAGGAGCTTTTTGCATTTTGTATTTTTTTGACTGTTGAATCAATGCTTTCTATGGTATCTTCTGTATCTGAGATTCTCTCTTCTATCTCTTGTATTCTTTTGTTGATGTTTGAATCTATGTCTCCTGACTTCTTTCCTAGGTTTTCTATGTACAGAGTTGTTTCCCTTTGTGATTTCTTTACTGTTTCTACCTCCATTTTTAGATGCTGGATGGTTTTGTTCAATTCCTTCACCTGTTTTGTTGTTTTCCTGTAGTTCTTTAAGGGTTTTCCCCTGTTTACTTGTGTTCTTCTGTATTTCTTTAAGGGAGTTATTTATGTCCTTCTTGAAGCCCTTGATCAGCACCATGAGCTTTGATTTTAAATCCAAATCTTGCTTTTCTGGTATGTTGGGGTATCCCAAATTTGCTGTTGTGGGAGAATTGGGTTCAGATGGTGCCATGTTGCCTTGATTTCTGTTAGTAACATTCCTACATTTGCTTTTTGCCATCTGGTTATCTCTGTTGTTAGTTGGTCCTGAGTCTCTGGCTGGTGCTTGTCTCTCCTTTGTCCCTGCAATCCTGTCTCAGCACCCCTGGGTGACCGGCTCTCCACGGACACAGAGTGCTGTGGCACTGCCCAGCTCCTGGGTACAGATGGGGCCCTCGTGCATGTGAGTTCCAAGTGATCTTACACTTGGGTGTTCTCTGAGTTCCTGCTGTAAATGACAGATCAATCACAGGAGTGAAGATGGTAACCTTACCTCTAACTGCAGGACTTCCTGCAGAGCAGATGTCCCCTGGGAAGATAGGTACACAGAAGGCTGTGGTGCTGCCCAGCTCCTGGGTTCAGGTGGGGCCCTGACAGAGCATGTCCCAAGTGATCTTACACTTGAGTGTTCCCTATGTTCCTGGCTGTACATGTCTGCTCAGTCACAGGAGTTCAAATGTGGGTTCAGTTGAGTGTATTAACAAATGTGGTCATTGCATGTTTTGCTTCTTCCTTGTCTCCTTTGGGTGTGAGCTTTCTATGATCTGTGTTTCTTGGTTTTGGTTTTGCTTTCTCTGCTGCTGCCAGCACCAGCCACCACTGCTAATGTAACTTGCTATGGCTGATTTGATGGCCAGGGCTCAAAATTTATCTCTGGTTTTTCTGGTCACTGGATTCAGGTTAGTGTGGATTCAAATGTTGTTTGAGTGTGAATAATATTAAAGTTGGTTTATGCTGATCTACTGTATTGAAAAGCTGGCCCTGGAGTTGGATTATGGATCTCTCACCTCTAGACCCAAGCATGTCTGTTTAAAAGTTTCCTCTAAAATCTTTATCCCTTGTCAGATGGACCACCTAATTGTGATAGAGAAAGGAGAGCTAAACAAGACAAAAGGATTTAAGGTAACTTGCTTTTCAGTAACTGCTCTCATTAATAACTACTTGTGTCTCTAGCAAATTGTTGAATGGAAGATGCTAAAGTTTAAGTTAAGTTCTGAGGGTCTAAGAAAGTGTTATAAATGTGTGAGGATATGAAAACTTAAATTCTGAGGGGCTAAGAAAATGTCTAAGCATGCAGAAACTAGTATTTTAAGGTATGTAAAATACAAGTCATAACTGATTAAGAAAGTAATCCAAGCTAATGAAAACTGTTTCAGATTTATTTCCTTCTCTATTTTGAAAGTTTAGAGTTTTAATTGATCAATGGAGTTCGGATAAACTAGTGAAATACTGACTACTATTATCAGTCACAATTGCAAGATCTTAAATTTCCTTTGGTTGTCTTGTAAGTATAAACTTAATGGTGCTTCTCATCATGTTAATAACATCTCTGTCCAATCTATATGTCTAGCTCTCTGGACAGAGGAAAAATGTTCTGGCTTTTTAAACCAATGCTTCTGCTATGACTTGAGGGCATGATACCTGTTAGCTACTTTTTCTATAATGAAGATTTCACTACAGATTACAATCAATGGTAATGCTGACATATCTAAAGCTTTTATCTTTTATTGTAAACAAAAATTCTTATGAGCTTTAGGAATTCAAGAGAGTCTTAAGAGTAGGATTCACTTCTCACAGTCAAATGGATGCCAGATAAGTACAGCCTATGTTTCTCTACTTGCCAATTCTTGGGGGTGTGGTTTCTCTCTCTCCTGATCTCTTCCCCTCCCCCAACTACCAGAGCTATTGGCCCAAAAGGTACAAATGTATGATTTTCCTTTAAGGTCCTGAACTTTAACTTGTGTCCATAGTCTGTTTCAGCAGATTTCTTATTGGCTGACAGTCACCACCCAGGAATTAGCTGCAGACTACAATGTGCTCCAAATGACTTCAAGTCCTGGACTTAGTGAAAGCTGATTGTGAACCAATCCAGCCATTGTTGTTGTTCTTCCCCTGGGTCAGTAAACCAGATGCTTCTGATTAATGCCCCATTGCCTGAATCCCCTCTTGACCTTTGACTAGTATTCCAGCCTTCCTGGGTCCTGACAACAATATGCTAATTTCAGCAGGAAGTAGTTACAGAAGAGATCACATCACCCTTTATCCTCTACAAAAGGCTGGAATGTTAATTAGGGCAAAAGAAATCTCCCTGGCATAGGGGACAAAATGGCTACCCATAGTGCCCATCAGGATCTCAGGAAAGGTACCTGTTAAAACCAAGTAAACCTAACCCAATAAACAGGTAAATTCATTGCCTGAAATAGTTCAACAGGAAAGGGAGGCCCATAAGAAATAATAATGGAGGCTAATTTGATCAAAATTCATTATAACATGTGTAGAATTATCAGAGATATTGTATTAAATTTTTTAAAATGTACAAAAAATGAAGTGTGATTTTAGAAAGGTAAAGAGAGACAATGTAAATGAGGGCTAGTTAATGAGAATGGCATGGGGAAGATGGAGAAGAATAGGCACCAGCAACTGTTTCCAAGAGCTGCTCTGCAGGAGAGGGTACAAAATCAGGGCAACATCTGGAAGAAAACTGGCATAAAAAAAGTATATCCAGTGAAGATGAATGTCCTCAAGTACTGTACTGACAGGGAATCCCCTCATCTCCTCTCCTCCCCCAACTACCAGGACTATTGGCCCAAAAGTTCCAAATGTATGATTTTCCTTTAAGGTCCTAAACTTTAACCACTAAACTCCCTGGGGCCTCCAGTCTCTTGAGGGTTAGGTGCATCTTCCCTGATTGAACCCAGACCCGGCAGTCCTCTGCTGTATATGTGTTGGGGGCCTTATATCAGTTGCTGTATGCTGTCTGGTTAGTGGTCCAGTGTTTGAGAGATCTCTGGGGTCCAGGTTAATTGAGATTACTGGTCCTCCTACAGGGTCACCCTCCTCCTCAGCTTCTTCCGGCTTTTCCCTAATTCAACCACAGGCGTCAACAGCTTCTGCCCATTGGTTGGGTGTAAATATCCTCATCTGACTCTTTCAGCTGCTTGTTGGGTCTTTTGGAGGGCAGTCATGATAGGTCCCTTTTTGTGAGCACTCCATAGCCTCAGTAATAGTGTCAGGGCTTTGGACCTCCCCTTGAGCTGAATCCCATTTTTGGCCTTTCAATGGACCTTCTTTTCCTTAGGCTACTCTCCATGCCTGTACTTCTTTCAGATAGAAACAATTATAAGTCAGAGTTTCAACTGTGGGATGGCAACCCCCTCCCTCACTTGATGCTCTGTCTTTCTGCTTGAGATGGACTCTATAAGTTCCCTCTCCCTACTGTCAGGCATTTCATCTAAAGTCCCTCCCTTTGAGAGTCTCTCACTTCCCAGGTGTCTGCACACCCTAGTGAGTTGCAGATGACAGTGAGTTTTGCACATGTAGTCCTGAGAACCACAGCCCCTGTTTTTCTATTCCGACTCTTCAAGCACCTATGTTTTTGCTGTAGCCACATGCATCCTTATTCTTATGTTCTGATCATCCACTCTGTACTCTGCAGTGCATCCAGGGATGGGTGGGAAAAGGTCCTTGGTGTTTGCTTGTCCCATCTCAGTGCTGCTGCCATCTTCTACAGTAACACAATCTCTTTGTCTGGTGCAGAGATTTGGGAAGCTTGATGCTCCCTTTCTGTACATTTCCATTGTTGGTGTTTGTCTCTCATTCTCCATAAATGAATCTTATAATTTAATATTTTGATAGACATGAAAATCAAAGTCTCTTGTAAAATTTTCCTTCACAAGCTATTTTAGGAAAGTTTTAGAATCATCCATCATTAGATGCTACCTGACTCAAACTTGATTATTCACTAATGCAAATATTATACTATGGATTTTAAACTTTGCTAATAGATGTTTTTCCCTCTCCTTTGATGATTCGGTAATTTACTGTCTTTTTTTAAAAATTTTTTTTATTGGTTATTTTATTTATTTACATTTCAAATGTTATTCCCCTTCCCAGTTTCCCCTCCACAAATCTCCTATCCCATCCCCCATCCCTCTGCTCCCCCATAGAATGCTAGGGTGGTGAGGGTGCTCTCCCACCTACCCCCTTCCTACCTCACCACCATAGCATTTCCTTATGCTGGGCATTGAGCCTTCACATGTCCAAGGACCTCTACTCCCATTGATGCCTGACAACACCATCCTCTGCTACATGTGTGACTTGAGCCATGGTCCCTCCATGTATACCCTGGTTTGTGGTTTAGTCCCTGGGAGCTCTGGTGAGTCTGGTTGGTTGATATTGCTATTCTTCCTAGGTGGTTGCAAACCCCTTCAGCTTCTCAGTCCTTCCCCCAATTCCTCCGTTGGGGTCCTTGTGCTCAGTCCGATGGTTGGCTGCAAGCAGCAGCATCTGTATTGGTAAGGCTCTGGCAGAGCCTCTCAGGGGACAACTGTATCAGGCTCCTGTCAGCTAGCACTTCTTGGCTTCAACAATAGTGTCTGGGTTTGGTGGCTGCATATGGATGGAACCCCAGGTGGGGCAGTCTCTGGATGACCTTTCCTTCAGGCTCTGCTCCACTCTTTTGTGGGAAGATAAAAAGGAAGTGCGGGGCTCTCTCTCTCTCTCTCTCTCTCTCTCTCTCTCTCTCTCTCTCTCTCTCTCACTCTCTCGGGCCAAGGTAGCATGCATATGCAGAGGACACAGGCGGACACGGAAGTTCCACGTGGGGTTTTTGGGAAGCAGGCAAGATGCAGGTGTGCCTCAGCCTAACGGGGAGCGGGCGGTCACACCGCAGCCGGTCTCGTGAGTGGGCATGGGCGGGCATGCAGAGAAATGTCACGCAGAAGGTGGGGCCATTCTGGTGTGGATTTCTCTGCCTGTTACCTGTACTCACAGACTGTCTGCGTGGCTGAATCTCTGACTGTGCGTACCAGCTAGCTCCATATGGCGAGTTTAATAAGAGGCGGCCCATAGCTTTGATGTTTTATTATTAAGAAAATAGAAAGGGAAAAGAGATAAAAAGACAAAGAAAGAGGAGAAAATAGATAAGAAAAGCCATGACCATGTGGAAAGGGGAGAAAATGGAGAGACAGATAAAGAAGAGGGCCAGGGGAGAACAAGTACGAGAGAGAGAGAGCACGCGCTGAGGGGTGGTATTTATAGTGAGTTGGGTGGTCAGGTAACCCGAGAGGTGGGGAGAGTGTGGCTGCAGGCAGGTGACTACCGAGGCAGAGTCAGGCTAGAACCTGGGGCGTGGCCACACATCTCATTAAGGTCCCACACTCTTTGTCCCTGTATTTCCTTTAGACAGGAGCAATTCTTGGTTAATACTTTTGAGATGAGTGGGTGACCCTATCCGTCCATCTGGGGCTGTGCCTAACCTCTGGATATGGTCTCTACAGTTTCTCTCTTTCCTTTTTTGAGTATTTCAGCTAATGTCTTCCCCGTTGATTCCTTGGAGTCTCTTGCTTTCCTGGAATCTGGGACTTTCTTTCTGGTGGCTACCATGGATAGTTCCCTACCCCCCATACATCTTTTTTCTTAAATTGATTTAAAAATATATTTTATTAGTTCTTTGAGAGTTTTGTACAGTGTGTTTTGTTCATATTCATATCCCTCCACCAACTCATTACAGATAAGATAAAACCCTTACCTAGCACAATCATGGGACCAAGAATAAATGTATAGACAGGCCCTAGGCCCTAGGGGAGGACCCACTTTTATTATTTTGTTAAAGAGACACAGTATTAAACTGACTCCTAATGTCTCATTGTTATTCCCATTATTACTGACACATCTCTCAACTTTCAGCTGAGAAATTTGTGTTTGCAGTAGCTGGTGATTTACACAGAGACCCACAACAAGCCAAGATACAGAGAACAAGAGACCATAGAATGCTTAGCTCTAGTTTGCAGGTTTATTTAGACAGAAACTTCTTGTGCAGTTTTTCCCTCTGACAAATCTGTGCCTCATATAATATAGAACTATGATCCTTCAGTGTGGAAAAATTAAATCACTTTTTGTAGTCACAGGCGTCTT
Organism: Tokudaia tokunoshimensis; assembly: GCA_036184795.1. Taxonomy (NCBI): domain Eukaryota; kingdom Metazoa; phylum Chordata; class Mammalia; order Rodentia; family Muridae; genus Tokudaia; species Tokudaia tokunoshimensis. The sequence goes on from BTHU01000001.1 coordinate 78,689,113, forward strand.
ACTTACTCTAGAATATAATATAATAACCCTCTGATGTTTCATATAATTAGATCCCTGGGTAAAGTCTAAGTTTTATTAATTCATAATTTTTGGTGGCATTGTTTATTATTACAAACATAAATTATTTATGGTTGGAAATAAGCACAATGAGTAAATTGTAACAAAATAATACATTTTAAATTGTAAAGGGCATTGAGGTTAATATTTGTATGAGTATGTTTTCAAAGGGGAAAATTACCTTAAGTAGATCTGACTATAATGTAAGCAATTATTAAAATTGACCCTGTAACAAATTAAATGTGTAATTATTTTAAAATATTAGAATAAATGAACTATATAAATATACTGAATTACGACACTGTATCTGACAGATACATGCTTAGATGATAAGTAGTAAAATTATTTTTCTTTGTTGTAATGCTTGTGTTTGACAGCTGTTTACTCTCTGGGACAGGAGATTCTGTTTTGTTTTCTGTATTAGCAGTACTAAATCCTGGAATGTATTATACTTACAGTGCTTTATGAAAGAATTAATAAAGTTACTGTGTCTTTTACACTAAGGTTCAAGGAGCATCATGAAAGAGGGGCAGGTAATAAGAACCAGAGAAACAGAGAATCTTCTATGAGACTGTATCTTTTAGAAATGACTGGGAAGTTTCACCCACAAAGCATACCTTAACAATATGGCTCCCTGAACAAATCTTGAAAAAGAATAGCACCAATAGATACATTAAATGGAAGGGGAAAATACATACACTAACATGGTCTTGTCCATAGGCAAAAAAATACAGGCAACTAAAGAGTTCTGAGAATTTTAGAAATAGTTATTCTCAGTAAAGTTTCTACCAATTTTTATCTAATACCAAATGGTCAGCTCTGAAATCATTACAAACAACTTAGAATGAGTGATTGTACTGGTTGTATTTATATATTTAGGTACATACATATTTCTATGAGATAATAATGATTAAAGAAAAAGAGTTCATGATTTTGTCAGAGAGCAATGGAGGAGTATGTGGGAGAAATTGGATAGAGAAATAGGAAAGGGAAAAATATAATTATATCTTAATTGATAAATAAAACATAATAGAAAATGATTTGATTGTGGAAAAATTGTGAAAAGTTTTAACAAAATTATAAAATCTAATTTAGTACAAGGAAGAGATACCTTTATCAATTGGAATTGAGGAGTAAGGTGACAGATACAGAAGCTATTCCTATTTGGGGACATTTTTTTTAAGAGCATGGGTGAAAGAATTAGAATACCAGTTTCTTCAGTGAAAGTAAAGACACATGAGGTAAAATATATAAGAAGAAAATCAAAAAACACCATGAGCCCATGGGAAGGCTTTCCCTCTGGAGTCTGTGTCATCTCCTTCAGGAGATTTCTAATGAAGGGATTTCCAAGCTTGAGACATGACTCCTGATATATGCTCCCTACCACTTTCCCCAACTCCCCAGCCTATATCTGGAAAGGACAGCAGGAAAAGAACACATCTGTGCTATTTGTAAGTAAAGTTGCCATATTCAGGGAAACAATAGCTTCTACTCACACTGCTTCTTGAAAACTTGAAAGGTATAAACTTTAAAGGTGATCCCTAAAGAACACTGGAAAACTTCAAAAAACATAACATTTCTGGGCATTCTGTTCTGTGTAGTATGGTTTAATTGTTGCAGGGTCTTTCTGTCCTGCTCCTTTGAGAAGTTTAAAGAGCTTTTGCCATTCTAGTTTCTGGAGAGTTTCATTTCAAAACTGCCTCTTACAGTCAGTGGCCACTGTGACTCCTCTCTACTGCTGCCAGCATGTTCATTGATGCCTGTCCAACGACTGTTATACATACAACATGCTATGAGCATGTTAGGCTACTTAAAAATCATTTCAATTCTATTTTCCACATTCTAGTTTTGAATTCTAAAGTTCACAGGAGTGGCTTCTGCGATGAAGTGCTCATTTGGAGAGTTCATTGTGTTGGTGACTGAGAAGCACTGCAACCCAGGTGTACTGAATGACACACCCATGTTAAAGACCAGTAGGGAGGGAGGGAGGGAGGGAGGGAGGGAGAGAGAGAGAGAGAGAGAGAGAGAGAGAGAGAGAGAGAGAGAGAGAGAGAGAGAGAGGCAGAGAGAGAGAGAGAGAGAGGCAGAGAGAGAGAGAAAAGAAGAAGAAGAAGAAGAAGAAGAAGAAGAAGAAGAAGAAGAAGAAGAAGAAGAAGAAGAAGAAGAAGAAGAAGAAACCTACCCCATGAATTGAGGAAAGCATACTTGTGTGAGGGAACTTACTCCATTTGATATTCTGGTGAAGGGGAAGTTCAAGTTGTTATTTAAGATGGTTCTAGAGGTAAACAAGTGAGCAGGTCATAATAAAAGTGGACATTGACCACTATATTGCTCAGTATATTGTCCACTATATTGGACATGATATTTGGGAAGACATTATATTGATTGTGAATACAGAGATAAAAAGTTTGAATTTATGATGAGGGCAATAAAGAGCTGAATTTGAGGAATAAAATGAATAGTGGTTTTCTGTAGAGTTCACCAACATTGATATAGGAAAAGTCTAGAAACTTTTCAGCCACAGGAAAGAGCAATTACTTAAATTGCTGCTGGAATAGTTCCTAAAGTGGCACAAGCACTCTTTAAAGTAGTGGTGATGGAACAGAAGATAAAGATAGTCATCACGTTAAAAAAAAACTGCTGTTTGGGAAACAAGCCAATCTTAGGTCATATCTTAGGTCAATCCTTGCCTGCACCATTAGAGTGGAAGTAGGAGAGGAATAAGCATAAGAGAAAGAAGGGTAGAAATGTTTATTCCATTCAATTTTTAAAATTTTTTGGCAATATGTCTTATTTAAGTGAGTGAATGACAGTTTCAATGACTAGAACACTCCAGATAGCATTTTGTTTCATGTCTGTCACTGGACTGTGAGCAAAAAGCTAGTACCAAGGAGTAAAGCAGCACACAAGTTAAAAATAGACCTAAATGAAAGGAACAGTGAACTTACCAAAACGATGTAATTTTGCATACCACCACCCAGGGAAAGTCCATCATATACCCATTTTCTAGCATATGATGAGCTCATCACTCACATTGCTGCTGATTACAGGGAAAGAAAACATTAGATGAGGAAATAAAGGTATTTATGTCAAGGTTTGCTTGCTCTTAAAAGACATGCTAATTAACCTTTTCAACTAAGGAGAACTCTTTTTAGGTAGTTTTTATTTTTAGAAGATAATTAAGTGGTTAAAATCTTATTTAGCATACAAAATAATGGCATATGCTATGACATTTTTATGCATATCTAACTTTGCACTCTGTTCATACACACCAACCCATCCTCCCATGGTCTCCATCCTTACTCACTTGCCTGTTTCCTCTAATAGTTCCCTTTCTGCTTTCGTGTTCTACAGACATGCACACACGTTCATGCATACATACTAAAACACGCTATATTTTCTTTATCCAGTCATCTATTGGTGGTCATCTAGGTGATCCCCTATAATGCTTGTTATAAATGGGTCACAATAAGAAAAACTAGTTTTTGTGAGATTTATGTCAGTTCACCACTCTGCTGAGTTCTTTCTTGCATTACTTAGTGTATTCCTTGTTACAATCTTTTTGGTAGGAACATCAATATTAAGCTAGAGGTAAGAAAACAGAGGTGCACTCACTGCAATTATTTGTTATCTGGTAACTTAGTAAATGGCAGAGCATTTGACCCTCATCGAATGTAGACTATGGATTTGTAAGAAATTTGACCTGAGTACACTGAAAATTATAACATCAAACTGTCCATAATACTTATACATATTTGCTTATAATGGCTATCTTATGCGGAAATTTTAAACACACATTTTTTTGATATTGTACATAACCAGTCTTTGAATGATCAAACTTGTCATTGCAGAATCCTGAGCTGCAAGTTAAATATTTGAATTCAGTATGTCAACCTTCCAGAACACCACAGCTTCTTCTATCATTTTCCTGCTCACTGGTGTGCCCGGGCTGGAAGCCTTCCACACCTGGATCTCCATTCCCTTCTGCTTTCTCTATGCAACTGCACTATCAGGAAACAGTCTGATTCTCTTCGCCATTATCACTCAGCCCAGCCTCCACGAGCCCATGTATTACTTCCTCTCCATGCTGTCCACCACTGACCTCGGGCTCTCCATATCCACTCTGGTTACCATGCTGGGGATATTCTGGTTCAATGCCAGGGAGATCAGTTTCAATGCCTGCTTGTCACAGATGTTCTTCATTTCACTCTTCACTGTCATGGAATCCTCAGTGCTGTTGGCTATGGCTTATGATCGTTATGTGGCCATCTCCAACCCCCTTAGATATGCTTTGGTCTTAACTGACCTTAAAATAGCTCAGATTGGAGTAGCAGTAGTTATCCGGGGTACACTGATACTGACTCCCCTGGTAGTGCTCCTGAAAAGATTGTCCTTCTGCAGCAGCCATGTGCTCCGCCACTCCTACTGTTTCCACCCAGATATCATGAAGCTCTCATGCACAGACACCAGGATCAACAGTGCAGTTGGGCTCACTGCTCTGATCTCCACTGCTGGAGTTGACTCTGTTTTCATCATCCTTTCCTATGTCCTGATCATTCGAACTGTCCTCAGCATTGCTTCTCCAGAAGAGAGGAAGAAAGCCTTCAGCACATGTATCTCCCATATTGGGGCTGTGGCTGTGTTCTATATTCCACTGATCAGTCTGTCCTTTGTCCACAGATTTGGGAGACGAGCTCCACCCTATGTCCATACTCTAATTGCCAATGCCTACCTGCTGATTCCTCCTGTCATGAACCCCATCATCTACAGTGTGAAGACCAAGCAGATACGCAAGGCTGTGCTGAACGTTCTCCATTCCAGCATGGCAAAGAGCTAGATGGTTGTTTCACCATAATTCTACTCTGCCATTGTATGAGTGAAAAAATGACATTAGAGGAGGTTATAATGTGTAGATTGATGCTCTTGTTGCAAGTTTCTGATATAGCATCAGGTTTAAGCAAGAAGACAAGTTAAGAGATAGTAATACGAACCACAGATTTTTAGAGTTATTAATTTTCCTGAAACATTTTCATGATATTAGGAACATTTCCTGATCATAATAGAATATTTTCTGTAATTTGCATAAGCAATCATTTTGCCTTGTTTTGCATTGTAGTGTTTCTATTTAAGTAGAAGAAGAGATATGTTTACTAAATGGCTTATATATCTCTTTTATGGAGAGCAATGCATTTTCCTCCTTCAAAGATTATTGCCACATTTTTCATAATAACTCAGTTATCAAACAACTTAGGTGTGCAACAACAGGGTGCATAAAATATGTGTTGCATATATACAATGGACTCTCTTCTAATCATGAAGAATAAAGTTATAGTTTTCAGAAAAATGGGTACAACTTGAGTTCTCAATATTAAATAAATCCATTCCGAGAAGGAAAAATAATGTGTTTCTGTCAGTGTGGTTTGTAGAATTTTATAGAGCTATGAAAAATCATGCATGCGTATAAGACATGATAGCAGAAGGAAAACTGCCTAGGAGAGTCAGGGTTGAGGAAGAAGTGGAGTAGTGAGAAAGAGCAGGAGAGAGGAGAATGGTGATGTGTTCTCAGTGTGGAATATAGATTGGTGTGAGAGCATACTCATGTTATACAGTACCATGTACAATGAATATTTAAAAAATTATAGCTAATAAGAGCACATATAAAGAAGTAAAAATTTAAATTTGTATTAATATGAATCACCAAATCATATCATGTGTATCTCCATGAGCAATCGACAAATATTCATACCTTCTTTTAGATTCTGGGAAAAATTTTAGTGTAATCCTTCTGTGAAAATTAGCTCTGTCTTACTTAACTTTAATATATGAATTTTCCATTGTACTAGTTTTGTGTTCACTTCTTTTTTTTTTTAAGATTTATTTTATGTATATGAGTACACTGTAGTTGTTTCCAGACACACCAGAAGAGGGCATCAGATACCTTTACAGATGGTTGTGAGCTAACATGTGGTTGCTGGGAATTGAACTCAGGACCTTTGGAAGAGCAGTCAGTGCTCTTAACCATTGAGCTATCTATTTATCCCATTTCTTAATAATTCAGTTCTTGTGACTTTGCAAAGATCATTTACATATAAATTATTTTTTGTAAGCCTTGGTGGTGAGGGTATGAGGGTAGTACAGTTATCCTGTTTAGAGCTGAGCACTCAGTCACTACTTTTATTACTTTAACCAGATATTATCTCCTTGTTGATTGTTGCTCAGTACATAAAGAAGATTGTCTGACAAAGGCAGAGAGCAGCCTAGGTCTGTGAGTATAAGCATGAATATCTAGAAAGCAATTTGACAACATGATCTTTGGGCAAAATAACAACATCAGATTTTACCTTTGTGCATGTGAGCTCCCTAAGCCATGACTTTTGAGCAGGATTACATTATCAAGTATGAAATTGCCTTTTGTGGTACAGGGTTCAAATCTGATCAGAAAGCGGTTACTTATTTTATAACACTTGTACTTCTATGGCAACAGAAAGAACATCTTGCCTGGAAGGGTCATTTGAGTAATATAGGGTCATGAAACCAGTAATATGGGGTCTTTATTCTTGTAGAAGGCTGAATCCCACTTTCAGGCTTCTGTAAACATTTGAACAATACTACCAGGATTAAAAAAGTACATGAAATTGGGAGTGGTGTAATGAGGAATATGGAGAAAGTTCGAGGGGGTCATGGTAGATGCAATATTTTATTATAAATATGCATAAAATTCTCAAAGAAAATAAAAATATTTACATAGTGTATTTCTTTTCTTTGAGTTGCCAAAATTATAAGGAAATGAATTTCAAAATATTTTAACGTGATTATATTTGTAATGCTACATCTGGATATCTTCATCAAGAAAAATTGATGATAGGGATATCAGCAATCCCCTAATTAGGAAAATACAAATGACATCAGTAAGAAACACATGGACTATTTAACGCGAGTAACTTTATAACAAAACTAACAGACACTGGAGCTGACAAAGGGCTATGGAATGAGGATGCTTATTTCACCAATTCAATATAGGAACAAAGAGAATTCAGGCTTACAAAAGCTTATTGAAACCTAGTATCTTGGCAGCAGGTTTCCTCTGAGTTAACACTCAGGTTCCTCTTACGAGGGTGCTTTCCTACTCATTTTGATATTTGAAGACTGAGGTTGCTGCCTGGAGCTAGTAAAACCTCAGAGAAAAGATGTTTCCACACCATATCTCATTCCTTAGGAGAAGAGTACTGATCAAGTTCAGGTTCCAGTTCCTGAGGAAAGTCTATTGGCACTTTTCTGTGTTTTGAGATGGCATAATTATATTGCAATGACTCATGGGGAAAAGGTAAAAATAGTTATCGATTAATGTCATCGTGCAGAGAGATATTACTATAGTGAAACTGATTGTACATCCATCAAATACATGATTCTAGTATCTTCTAATCTCCCTTAAGCATCCTCCAGTTAAGAGAACTAATCAGAAATTGTCTGTTAAATAGTGTATGTGATTCATGACATTGTCTGTTTACTAAAAGCATGCTATAGATTTTGGAGCTGAGATATCTTCAAAATTAGCATTATGTACCAAGGTGTTTGTTATGTAAGTAAGCTTGCTGTGGTCATGAAAGGGATTTTATGTGGTCCTTTAACCCCTAATGCTGATATTAGAAACAGTAACTAGTAACTAGTCTGATATTTCTGTGCTTCATAGAGTGTTATGACATAATCTAGAAAGATGCTAGTCGTTAAATTTCAGATATGTCTTGGAAGCATGTATTTTCTGCTTTGTAAAAAAACTTTTAGTTTTCTACAACTAACATAGTTCTACTTCAAAATGGCCAATGACAATTACAGGTTGTGTCTACATAGAGGTTTGTGTTGTAGTCTGTAGGCTATGCAGAGAATGAATTAACTGCACTGTACTTTTTCTTTTAATTGATGCTCAGCTTTCTAAGTTGCTCTTGTTTCTTCCTATTGATGGATTTCCCCAAAAAGTTTGAGCACATGCTGTTTCTTTATTTAGATGAGGCAAAGAGGTTTCATCAATTGTTTGACTGTCATGAAATTGGGTAGGCAGAGAGGTGGGTATAGGCTCTTGGAGGATTTGGAGAACATGAAAGACTATGATGAAATATACTGAATGAAAAAAGAGTAAAATGAACATAAAAAGAAAACATTTTAAACATTCAGTCAAACTTGTTTGAATAAAGTTTGTTTTGAGTATTCCTGGTGCTTTGAGTAAGAAAAATTTAAGTGCTCCTTGTTCTTACTGTGTTAGTGTGAACCAATCTATAATTTCTTTGGAGCCTGAGATGCATAATATTGGTGCACATGTTCCATCTCACCTATCATATAAAGTAAATGTTTTTGTGCCTTAATGTAGATTTGTTTCCATGAGTCTAGATTTATCTCATGTGAAGTCTTTGGAGAAGCCCCATTCAGGTGATTTTCAGGCATGGAGGTTCTATGTAGGCTGTTTCTTCACACCCTACTAGGTCCTAGAACCAGAACAAAGAAAGAGGCAGATTTCACTCAAGATCTGTAGAGATCTGGGTAAGCATCCTTAGGTTCACCCCAAGGTAGAGCTAGCTCAGCCTCTCAATTAGACTCTCATGTTCTTTTATGCAAGGACCTTTGTTCTCTTAGCCTTGTTTCCTAAGAACTTTTCTTTCTGTGGTCAGGAGATTGTACTAGAGAAGGTATCCTATGACATGGAGAGGGAAGTGGGCTTTGAGGAAAGGACTTTTCTAGAAAAAACTGGGTTAGTTTGTTTTTCAGCTCACAAAGAGAAACATTCATGCAGGATGGGGAAACATAATGGTGCCTTCAGAGAGAAATTGGAATGAATTGAGATTGATCTCTGATTCCTTTTGAAAAAACTATGAAGAACCAGTAAAAGGATTGGGGAGTTGGGAGTTGCTATGGTGTTAGAAGAACTATTGCTTTGCTTACTGGGTCAATGCTTATCTCATAAACTCTGCTTTTGCAAAGGTTGCACAAGCATTTCCTATGAAAACTATTTGCATTTAAGAGAGACAGCTAAGAGTGTTCTTTTAGAGTATGTTCACATCAAAGGAGGCTCCAAGAAAGCAGTATTGTTTAGTGGGAGATCTTTGATGGACTCTCAGAAGAGACAATATAATCTCTACGTTTAACAAATATGGAAGCAACTTAAAATAATTTCATATAAAGAAGAAGTGCTCTATTGGTTGTATGTCTTTTATCTTCCTTTAAATTTTAGTTCATCAGTGTTAAAAATAATAATTCCTAAGATGAAAGTCAAAACGAGGACACCATCTTTCCGGGTATCCAGAGGCCCAAGTGTAGCCAGTTACGGCTCAGGCAGCTGGAAGGAAAATCATCTTTGAATGAAGACATGTTAATCTGATTATTGAACTGGTGTTTATATATTTTTAATTGATAACATGTTTCATGGACTTTTATTTCCTAGTGAGGGTGGAACATTGACTTTGTCACTTCATTTGTCTCCAGTGTCAGGAAAGGGTGCTTTTAACTCAGCAACTCTAAAAGAACAAAAGCTGCATTTGTTTTTATAAGAGTAATTTCCATGCCTGCTGTGTTTTAACATCACTTATGTAATGAAGGACAGCCTGTATCATCTTTTACTTTCAAGTAGATTGCTTAGAAAGTGTTGTTGCTCACTGGCAAGACTTGCTGCTTTTAACAGCACCTGCTAAAATGTTTGCATACAGTCTTTAAACATTTATAAGTACCAAATATAAAAATTTTATTATTTGACAAGAATTTTTATGGGCCTAGTTGAAATAAATGTTTCCCTTTACTTATCTATATTAGTATCAGACATCTGACAATTTTAACAGAAATGTACTCAAGACTCTTCAGCTTTTGAAGTGATCAAGAACCAGAATAAAGCAACTCAGAAAACAGCCCTAGTCTGCCAATACTGTGATCCTTGAAGAAAGCTCATAGTGTGTTACTGCTCTCTGTTTCCTCTACTCATATTCATATTTTGAGTAATGAAGATATGATTTTAAAATATTTCACACCAATTCCTGTAATATGATTCTCACTGCAAAGATTAATTATGAAATCTATTAGTTGTGTGAGCACTGTGTTCATGCATTTGTAATGACTTTTTTTGTCAACTCATAGGCCATCTGAAATGCTGTATTTAATTGTTCTTCACTGTGTGGGAGCTGCACCATGGAATTCTCCTCTCCATTAGCTTCTAGTTCTTATGTACTCACGCATTTCCTAAGATAAGTTACATCCTGGAGAGTGGCAGGAGGAAGCAAAGTCTAGAATCCCTGATGAAGGTCCAGTGGTTCTCCTCTCTTTCCTTCTGGATAGTGTCAATAGCTATATAACGATTTCCACAGACATAGCTAACATTGAATCTCTGGACTCCTTTGTCATGGTTTCTGGGCCAAAGTAATCTATACTCTAAGATGGTGGCCTTGCTATGTCTGAAAAAACAATATACAATAATAAAGCAGATTTTTTCCTTTTAAAGCTTCAACTTTAAGTCTTGAATTAATTTGACTGTGCATGTCTAGATAATTAACATAGCCATCGTGCTATAACTTAGTCCTTTGTTGATGAGTTTCACAATTTACTTTCACAGCCAATTTTAAGCTTTCAACACAGTATTATTGATTGTATGCTGAACATTAGATCTTCACAACTTACATATCCAGTAGTTTCACAAACAGTTGATGAGGTGCTTATTTTTAAACTTATGATTGATATTTGTCAGGGAAAATATCAGTGATGAACAAATCTGCAAAGTACAGGGATGAAATTTCCATACTTGCTTTGGATGTAGACTACAAAAATCATCCAATATTCTAGGACTTTAGGCAGAGTTACTTTACCTCCATCATGACCTTGTGGTTGTGTGTGTGTGTGTGTGCGTGTGTGTGTGTGCGTGTGTGTGTGTGTGTGTGTGTGTGTGTGTGTGTGTGTGTGTGTTTGCATGCACATGATGTTTGCCTTTTGGAGCAGTTAGAGGATAACATGCTAGAGTCAGTTCCTCCATGAGAGTCCCAGGGATCTGACTTATATTTTTCTGTCAAATTCTAAGGTGTTAATCTGTCAGTGATTTAGAATAATTGTAGTAGGGCATTTGGGAACCAAGGATTGATACCAATGGAATCTGGGAAGAGATTTTTACTGGTAGACATCCATATATTTCTAGTTCTATGTGAAACATCATTCTTAGCCCAAACCTTCAAAAATAGATATTGCAAATGTAGATATGATGTTTCTAGGAGTTTTATTAATTTTATAATTTATAAATGATAAAATTTTGCTTTAAAGGTTACTCTTCCAAATATATTTTGCATATCCATGTATATAAATTCAGTGAAGGAAGAAAAAGAATCAACAATACTTTGTTGTAACAGGGAGGATCTTATCTTTTTTTGTATTATATTCTATTAATGACAGCACATTTATCATTTCTTCTATAATTAAAGTTTATCCACAAGACCCTTAAAAGATTTTTTTCTGATTATTTTATAATAAACAGAAGAAAAGTGACAAAGTTGGAGACCTGTAGAGAAAGTCATTTTTTGAGGGTCTTTGGACTAAATACAAAGGTAAAGAGAAAATGTAATGTTAAAACAGGTAAGAAGCCAGTGTATGGGGGAACAAGTGGTGAGGATAGTTGTTAGCTTTCTACCACCTAGGGAGTTACAGAATATCAGAAAATTAAAAACTCAATGGAGAAGCTTATTCACTAGAAAACATAGTTTAAATCATTCACAGAGTTCACATTATTCAAGCTAGAATAAGTTATGAAAGCTTAGTTTCTCAAATAGTTTTTTTTTTCCTTTAGGTATGTCAGAACTAAGATAAGTTACTAGATGATATAGACAGAAAGTTTGCCACCAATTATAAGAGCAGTTTCTTAGGTCATACATGGAATGGAATTGGTTACATTGAAATTGTTCTAATAATATATATGAAAGACTATCAGGAATAGTATAATTCAATAACTAGCAATTAGTGTCTATTATATGGATTGTATTTGGCTAGATATTGTAGAAGTTTTACAAATCAAGGCATTTTTATCTTTGTAATTAATTAATGTCCTCATGAGTACTTGCATTGCTAGTATACAGACTTACCAATGCTCACAGTCATATAAAGATGCACAGATAAAGGCGAAACACTCAGAAAGGAAGATGATGGGAAGGCAGTATTGAAGGTCACTGGAGACATGAAAAACTTAATGATGGTATCTAAAGATGAGTCTTAAAGCTGTAAATGTGAAGATGGAAAGTGGGTGAAAGGCTGAAGAAGAGTAAAGTTCACCCCTAGGAATGATGCAGTCATCTAAAGGCATAGTTAGGCAATTTTCAAGTCTTGAGACTTGAGGCACATGTTAAAGCTAAAAGAAAAGATTCGATAACCCAGATTATAAAAGTTATAATAATTTGTGCAATCCTTGCATGAGTTAGAATGGCAGCATATCTCAAGGGGTTTGAGATGACTACAAAACGATCAAAGGCCATAGCCAAGAGTACTGTTGACTCCATGAACGTGAAGAGATGAATGAAGAACATCTGTAACAAGCAGGTCCTGATCTCCTGGGCATTGAGCTAGAATATTCCCAGCACTGCCACAATTGTAGAGATGCAGAGACCAATGTCAGTGGTGGACAATATAGAGAGGAAATAATGCATGGGCTCTTGGAGAGCTGGTTCAGTAACTACAAACAGGATCAAAGAATTTTCAGATAGTGCAGTCAAATAGAGGCAGCAGAAGGGGATGGAGATCCAAGGTTGAGCCCATTCCAATCCAGGGACACCAGTTAACAGAAAAGTAGGAGAAGTAGAGTTATAGAAGATGGTCTATTTAATCATTATCTTGAGTTCTTAAATCTAGAATTTTGACATTATTTTAGTTGAAGTCAGATAGACATTCAATAAAGTGCATGAAACTTAGGGTATGGCTCAAGTAAGTCTGACACCTACATGTACCCAGTAATTACTTTTGACACCAGTTAGGAGGACATACCAGATGGCTTCCTATTGTTCCACCCTATCCATTTTCCACTTTAGCTCTCATTTTTCTTTTAACTTCTGTTGACTTAATTACTAAATCTTAATTTTGAACTTGATATAAATAGAACCATACAAATGATGCTATTTTGTTGGGAGTTTTTATTTCAAATTATATGTAGATCTCTCAGAAAGCTAAGGTTTTTGTTTTTTTTTAAGATGTATTTATTTATTATATATAAGTACACTGTAGCTGTCTTCAAACACACCAGAAGAGGGTATCAGATCTCATTATAGATGGTTGTAAGCCACCATGTGGTTGCTGGGATTTGAACTCAGGACCTCTGGAAGAGCAGTCAGTGCTCTTAACCGCTGAGTCATGTCTCTAGCCCACAGCAAGAACTCTTAACTGCCAAGCAATCTCTCAAAAAATAAGTCAATTATCTCTTAAGAAAAAATTTTTTACTTTTAATCCATCTCTAGAGAGCCAGCAGTAGGTAGATACATACCTGTGAGTTCCAGTCCAGCCAAAGCTATAAGTGAGGCCCTGTTTCACAAACAACAAGACAACTGAATATTGAGGAAATTTTAATAAAGGCTGGTTAAAAGATACTGAGTAATTATTGGGTGTACTAAGGGCATTTCATTTGTAAGATAATACCCATCTGTTGTCCATAGTGGCACCTGCCTTTAATAACAGCATTCTGAGTTTGTGGCCAGGCTGATTTAGAGTGAGTTCCAGGACAGCCAAGGCTACACAGAGAAGTCCTGCCTCAAAAAATAATATCTATCTTTTTTGTAGATGCATACTGAAAATACATGTGGTGAATACAAGATGCCATGGTGTATTCTGAAATGTGCTAGGAAGGATGACATGATGAAGATAGGTGGGAAACAGGAAGAATGTTCCTTTAAATCACAATTTTTTAATCTGCAAATGAATTTTGCATGTTCATCATGGTTCAAATTTGTTTATTCCTCTATATTTGAGTATGTTTCCATTAAAAATAGTTTTTAATAGTCCCCTACTTTCCATAGATTTAAAGGACATAACTCAAAATCCAAGCTTCTTTGGGGGATACTGAGGGTGCTGGGCAGTCTGCTCCTTCAAATCTTTTCTTTTTTTTTTTTAAAGATGTATTTACTTATTATGTGTAAGTACACTGTAGCTGTCTTCAGACACTCCAGAAGAAGGCATCCGATCTCATTACAGATGGTTGTGAGCCACCATGTGGTTTCTGGGATTTGAACTCAGGACCTCCAGAAGAACAGTGACCACTGAGCCATCTCTCCAACCCCTTCAAATCTTTTCAAAGTGCTGAGTGCTGCAGAGATCCATGCACATACTTACGGCCACTCCCATCTTTATCTTTCAAAGTGCATCCAAACAAACAGGAACACTGTTTCATGAATAAACCACACACTCTTGCCTCTAATCTCACCCAGACTGTCCTCTGTTAAAAAACAAACAAAAAACCTTGGGGCTGGGCATGGTGTACACCTATACTCCCAGCTCTTAAAAAGTAGCACCAGAAATATCAGAAGTTCAAGATACTTGGCTAGGTAGCCAAGGGATGTGTAAGACCCTGCCTTTACTCTTTTTTTTTAATTTCTCTAAAAAAAATATTTTTTTCTCTAAAATTACATCAACCACCAGGCAGTGGTGGCACATGCCTTTAGTCCCAGCACTTGGGAGGCAGAGGCGGAGGCAGGCAGATTTCTGAATTTGAGGCCAGCCTGGTCCACAGAGTGAGTCTACAGAGTGAGTTCTAGGACAGCCAGGGCTATACTGAGAACCCTGTCTCAAAAATTCGAAAAAAAAAATCGCATCAAACATCACCTGAGGGGAAAGCCTTGGCCAGTCTCTATTTCTGGCATTAAGAAGGCTCCAGTAGTATCAGATTCAGGTGCTTATAACAATATTTTGCCCTGTATGGGCAATATATCTTCATATCCCTGTCCTCAATGAACTAAAAGTTTTTTTGTGTTTTTGAGACAAAGAAGGTGTGTGTGTGTGTGTGTGTGTGTGTGTGTAACTACCTCTGGCCTCAAATTTGCAGAAATCTGCCTGCTTCTGCCTCACAAGTACTGGGGTTAAAGGTTTGTGCCACATCAAAACATGGGTCTAATAACTAATAACTCCTTTAACAAGGGCACAAATGAGGCTGGAGAGGTGACTCAGTGGTTAAATCTGATAAATGCTTTTACAAATGACCTGGGTATAGATTCTAGCAACTACATGATGGCTTACAAATATCTGTAACCCCAGTTTCAGAGACTCCAACATAGCTTTCTAGCTTCTGAACAAATGCCTGGATGCAAATGATGCACATAAACTTGCAAAGTCACACACAGGGGAGGGGACGGGGGGGGGAGAGAGAGAGAGAGAAAACAAGTGGTGGCTTGCATATGTCCCCCATAAGTTCATATATTTTCATCCACAGTTGTTAGAACTGATTGGTGGAGGTGAATTGCTGGAGTTAGGTTTTGGGATTTCAAAAGTCCATGCCATTCCTTGTTAGCACTAACAAAATGGATGAGCTTCTGGGGGACATATTCAAACCACCACTTGTTCTCTCTCTCCCTCTTTTTCTCCCTCCCTTCCTTCCTCCCTCCCCCTTGTGCTTGTGGATCTGATCTAACCTCTCTTGGATTTCTCCAGCATTATGCCTACCTGCTGCCATGCTCCATGACATGATGGTCATGACAGTAAATCTCAAATGCTTTCTTTCATAAGTCCCTTGGTCCTGGTGTCTTGTCACAACAGTAGAAAAATAACTAAGACTATGGAGTTGATGGAAAGAGTATTAAGCTAAAAAATTGTTCTCTGTAATAGCAAATAAGTAGAATGAGCATTGTGTAAGATCTCCAGCCTAGATGCTTAACCCAAGTCATCCACAGCCAAGATGCCTGCTTACAAATCAGCAGGGGGAAATTTGGATGTGTTTGCATTTTGAAATATATTACGTTCTTTGCCAGCCTCAGCAGATGGTCACCCTTACTGCTTTTAACGGAATTTTTAACTGATATGACAATAACCATATGGTCTTTCTGGGAGGAGGCTAAATATTTGCATTAAGCTAATCTTTGATTAAGCTACCATTTTACAGTATAAGTCTGAGAACATCTTCAAAATGAAAAAAATTTGAGTGTTTTATTTTGTGTTTTTAGTTTGATGACTGAGTCCATCCACATCATGCAATCCCAGCTGTGACTTTGTCCTATCTAAATATAGTGTTAATTTTTTTTATAAGTCCTGTAATTTTTCCAGGAAGACTCAATGTAGACCTGTGCTTGACTTTAACAGTCAGGTCATCTCCTGCCTTCTGTCTTCTCTGGATAGGTGGTCTTGGGGATGGAAAGTCAGAGAAATGTGACTTAAAGTTTCATAGCACTATGCAGAATCCAGTTAACTCACTCCAAGTTTGAGGCTTTGGATTGACTCACAAAGTAAGAAACTATTTCCTTCCAAGTCTTAGTAAACCCTTTTCCACCGCAGGGAGCCCAAGTTCTCCTGAGGCTCTGACTACAAAACCCCTTCTAGGTTTGACTGTCTCTGAAATGTTCTACAAGTAAAGCTAAGGTTTTTAATTAGGTTTCAGCTAATTTAAATTTATTCAACTAACTTTATTTCACCTTTTATATTTTATATCGTCACCAATCACTTACTTTTAATTAAAATTTTTGATTCAGCTTGTTGACCTTTTTGAGTTCTATGGACTGCATCTTGGGTATTCTGTATTTATTTTTGGGCGACTATCCACTTATTAGTGAGTACATACCATGCATATCCTTTTGGGTCTGAGTTACCTCACTAAGGATAATATTTTCTAGTTCCATCCTTTTGCCTGCAAAACTCAGGATGTCTTCATTCTTAGTAGCTGAGTAGTAGTCCACTGTGTAAATGAACCACATTTTCTGTATCCATTCTTCTGTCCTGGGGCATCTAGGTTGTTTCCAGCTTCTGGCTATCACAAATAAGGCCACTATAAACATAGTGGAAACTTGTGGCCTGGTGAGGCAACTTTTGGGTATATTCCCAAGAGTGGTATAGCTGGGTCTTCAGGTAGATATATTTCTAACTTTCTGAGGAACTTCCAGATAGATTTCCAGAGTGGTTGTACTGGTTTGCAACCCCACCAGCAATGGAGGAGTGCTCCTCTTTCCCCACATCCTCTCCAACATGTATTGTCACCTGAGGTTTTGATCTTAGCCACTCTGATTTGTGTAAGGTGAGTTTTCAGGGTTGTTTTGTTTTGCATTCCTCTGATCAATAAGAACTTTTAACATTTCTTTAGGTGCTTCTCAGCCATTTGAGATTCCTCAGTTTTGAAATCTTGGTTTAGTTCTACACTCCATTTTTGATTGGGTTGTTTCATTTTTTGATGATTAGTTTCTTGAGTTCTTCATATATTTTGTGTATTAGTCCTCTATCAGACGTGGGGTTAGTGAAGACTTTTTCCCAATCTATAGGTTGCCAATTTGTCTTACAGGGAAAGTTGACAGTGGGGAATGGGGGAAGAGGGGAACTTGATCTGGTATTAGGTGAGGGAAAAAGATTGAAGCTCTGAGGAAGGAATAGAAACAGGCGTCCTTGGGAGATAGGAGGTTGAAGGACTATCCAGAATGCACCAGAGACCTGGGAGGTGAGAAAGTCTCAGGACTCAAAGGAAGGGACCTTAGATGAAATGCCCTACAGTAGGGAGAGGGAACTTATAGAACCCCCCTCAAGCAGGAAGACGGCATCAAATGAGGGAAAAGTGGGGGCATCCCACAGTCACAACTCTGACCCCTAATTTTTCCTGTCTGAAAGAATTACAGGGATGGAAATGGAGAGGAGCCTGAGGAAAAGAGGGTCCAGCAACAGACCCCAAAGTGGGATCCAGCCCAAGGGGAGGTTCCAAGGCTTGAATGCACTCCAGAAGACCCAACAAGTAGCTGAAAGAGTCAAATGCAGATATTTCCACCCAACCAATGGACAGAAGCTGCCGACCCCTGTGGTGGGATTAGGAAAAATCTGGAAGAAGCTGAAGAAGAGGGCGACCCTGTAGGAGGACCAGCAGTCTCAATTATCCTGGACCCCTGAGATCTCTCAGATACTTAGCCATCAACCAGATAGCATACACCAGCTAATATGAGGCTTCTAACACATATACAGCAGAGGACTCCTGGGTCTGGGTTTAGTCAGAGAAGATACACCTAACCCTCAAGAGACTGGAGGCCCCAGGGAGTTTAGAGGTCTGGTGGGATGGGAGTTAGGGGGGGTTGGGGACATCCTAGTGGAGACAGGGGGGTGGGAGGAGGTATGGGATGTGGAATAGTCTGAGGGTGGACGGGGTGGGGAATATAATATGGAGTGTAAATTAAATAAATAAATTAACTTAAAAAAAACCTTTTGATTCCAAGACTTTTGGGATTCTCATTTTGTAGCACTAAAACCCTGCCTTGTTCATGACTGTGGAAACTTTTTCTGTGGTGGTCATTGAGACAAATTATAAGCTTCTTATAGGCTTATATGGGCTGGCTCTTAATCTGAACTTGCTACAGGATTCTGGCAATATACATCAATATATCAATTCTAAGACTGTCTCACACATTCCTATAAATATCTGTGTAAATTTATTTTGAGCCTTCTGATGAATGTGAGAGATGTGTTTGTCTTCTATATAGATAAGTCTTGGAAGTTTGGATAAACTCTTCAAGCTTATAAGAATAGAGAGAAAAATTTGGGAATCAGAGAATAAAAGACTTTAGAGTCTGTGTTATTATAAACTAAACCACATTGTCTGATCATAGTGATAATGGTGGTAATTATGATACAATCTTGGTTCAATTAATACTTTCTACTAATAAATGGAGCAAATGTAAGATATCTACCTTTGTTGTTAAACATAAAATTACTTAAAATGTCTACTGTCCAGACTTAAAACACATATTTTAAGAATGTGTATCTATTTTGTGTTCTGTATTTAAATTGGTAGGTGTAATTTTTGACAAGTTAAAGATTATTTGACCAAATGTGAATACACAAAGAAGTGCATTTTGAAAATTACATATTTACTATAAAAGCCAAATAATCTTCAAATTGTATTTTAAAATTCTATTGATACTATAATAGAAGACTTCTATGGTCATTTCAAAGAGTTATGCCTACTTTTGACCACTTAGTATCTAATTACATTTGACAATTAGTATCTAATTACATTGCTTACTCATGGACATAGATGAAGAAGAGCTTGCCTACTTGTGCAAAGTATTGTTTGTTACGTATTTAAAATCTTCAGGCATTACAAGGTTGATACTTTTTACCTTTATCATGCTTTTTTATTTTAAAGCATTAGTGTTCTAAGACATATTATGAATAGTAGATTAATCTAGATTTTTAAATTTCTTCACTTCACACTTTCAAGGTAAGCTCAAACATAGTATGATTGCATCATAATTCAGTCTTCTCCATGGAAAAGACTGTATTTTACACAGCCTTTGTATTTTCCTTCTCATTTTAGTTATTAATTCTCCATTAGTTATATTATAGTTGAACAGATTTATGATGGCAGACCCATGGAATCCATAAAATATGCTCCCAAACTCATAAATCTGCATCTTCTCACCTTGTCTGTTTTTTGCATACATTTTTGAAGTTAAAATAAAATTACATTATTTCTCCCTTTAACTCCTTCCATGCAATCTCACCCCTACTCTCTCAAATTTATAACCTTTTTCTTTAAGTGTTAACTACCACTTCATGTTGTGCTGCAGAGTGTCTAGTTCATATCACCATTTTCCAAAACTTCTATTTCAGAGTAACTTTATTACTAGCACAGTACAAAAGAAAGCCTTTCACAGCTCTTCCACTTCTATTAAACTTTCAACACTGGTAGAGATGGACAAACACAAGATCTACTGCTAAAATTGAAAATCATCCTAAATCAAATATCATTTTTTGATATTTGAGAGTAATTCCTTTAAACTAAGGCATATGGAGATGATTAAACAGTAGGCCAATTCTTCCTTATACTCACAGATAAGTATAGCCCTCATTAAGGAAACTTCTCTTTGCAGTAGAGACCATGGCAAAAATCACAACTATTCAAAATGCAGAGTTGTGGAGGTCAATCTCAAAAAATATATCCTGTACCTAAGTCTCAGGGAACATTGTAGGAGAAGGGAGGGAAAGATTCTAAGAGTCAAAGAGAGAATCAGGGAGTTTGCTGTAAGGCTGTCTTTTAGGAATGTCAGAAATGCCTAAGAAAGATGTGTCAAACATTTTTTTACAAGTTTTTGAAAGTTGTAAAATTTTCAGAGTAAAATATGAATTTATGTAAGGAAATTTAAATCAAACTATTTTTTAAAAGATCAACTAAGAAAATAAATATTTAAATTAAGCTGCAGAAAAAATATAAACTTGCCCCTAAATTTATCCACACTCCTCAATTACTAAGACTTGGACACTGTGAACTATAAGATATGAATGTGTAGAAGGTCATTGTAGGGTCAGAAAAGTCAACAGCAGCAAGATGGCTGTTCTCTAAATGCAAAGAGATAAGACTATATAATCAAATAACTGGAGCTGAGGAGAAGGCAAAGAAGAAAATGCTAAGTTCTGAGGATATGTGGAGATACTGGAAACTCCTTGCAGGACTGGTAGCATGTAATAGTACATTCTCTTTTTAAAAAAATGAATTGGCAGGTTCCTAAACATTCAACCATAAACTCACCATAGGATTCAGAGATTCTACTTCTAGAAACTTTCCAAAGACAAATGAAAGCATATGTATACACATCTATGCATTAATGTCCAGGATAGCCTTAGTTACAATAGCCCCAAACTGGGAATAATGCAAGCCTTATCTACTGATTGCAGATGAGGAAACTGTGAAGCATCTCTATGATGGAATAGTGTTCAGACAACAAAGGAAAGTAAAACTGATATTACTGCAACATGAATGCACTCAGACAAATTATACAGTATGAAAAATCAAGATTACATACAGTGTCACCAATCTTAATCAAATAGGTAGAAAAGAAAAAAATTTTAGTGTCTGAGCTGTGTGTATACTGTCTGTGCATGTTCATATGCTCGTTCATGCTCAGAGACCAGAGGAGGTCATCATGTGTCCCACCCACTCTGTCATTCCTCACGTTAGTCCTATGAGATAGGGTCTGTCACTGTAGCTGCAGCTAGGCTGGTGGCCAGCAAGCCTCAGTGATCCAACTGTTTCTGATCCACCTCTCCAGGGCTAGGGTTATAGTGTGAATCACCATATCTGACCTTTTACACAGGTATTTGGGATTCAAACTTGGGTCCTTATGCTTGAGTAACAAACCCTCTTACCTACTGAGCCCTAGTCTTGAAAGGAAATTTGTTTTGAAGACAGAAAGCAGGTTAGTATTTTTGTCTCTCTAGGGGTAAGAGTTGGACAGCATCCAGGAAACTATTTTGGGTGATGGAAAATGTTCTAAAATTGGGTAGTGCTGCTGGTTTCCATTACAAATGCAACTAATTTTTGGAATGCATACTTTTTTCTAACACATATGTTATAATGAAGACTTTTAAATATACATTTGGGTTTGAAACTCCTCCAGGAAATACTGAGCATAGAAAGTAATTGGTGGACAACATCAATAGAATTTTTGACAAAAATCTAGTGTCCAGTCTTGTTGGTTTCTCTATGAAAGGCAAGCAATAAACAAAAGTTCAGAAAATAGAGCTTCATACAAGCTTTAACAAAACCCCATGAAATGCTGTAAATTTTTTTGGTGTTTGGAATAAAAATAGACAAGAAGTATTTTTATCTAAAATGATGGACAGCTAATTACCAAATATTTATAGAAAGATTTGTTGTGGTTTCTGCACTATTGTATTGGATACTGACATATATAGGAAGATTTAGTTCCCATTTGGAACAAATAGAATCCTAGGATAGAATTAAAGTATAGGAAGAGGTTCAGTTAAGCTAGACTTTAAATCCAATAGTTATAGACTGTGACAGTGAATAACAGGAGTTTTATAAACTGACTTGAGTAAAACACAAGTAAAGCATATCATCAAAATCTATTGAAATTATTTCCTGATAGTTATAAGTAAATATCAATAAACCACAAATATTTTAGAAAAAAAATCCAGGAAAATATTTATATAATTGCATAGTCGAAACAGAACTTCTAATAACAAAACAAAGTTAAGAGTTAAGAGGGTAAAGCTTGGAATTTTTATTTTGGTAAGATTCAAAGAATTCTTTTTACAGAAAAACATCTCCCATTTGAAGTATATACAATATTCAGTTAGATAATGTGATCACAGCAGGAACAATGGAACATGAGAAATCGTATCTGCTACTGTAAGTAATCTCTCACCATACTCCTGTATGAAACTCATTGGTTCAGGAAAAAAAAAGTGAAATTCATCAAACAACTACTAGCTAATACAGAATGATTTGTCATCATTGACAGTCAAAAGAACAACAATGTTGCTTCGGAGTGAAGACTTTATTGAGGGCTCCTCTGACGGATGCAATGGACCCAGTGTGTGAATCCAGGAAGGCTCAGTGTGGTCATTACTATGCTGTGTTGTCTTTCTGTGCCAAGCCCAGCATGGGCTTGGAGGGGACAGAGTGATATGGTTCCTGCCCCCGGGACAGGGCCCTGGTATGAGCCTCTATGAGGCTGCAGTGGATATGTGTTGATGGCTGCTGTGGGCATAAGGCTTGTTTGTGAAATAATGGTCATATTTTCTGGAACCAGTATTAGCAGTGGAGGACCCTTTCCTTATGAGGAATGTCCTCCATGTTAACATAAGTTTTTTTGTTTATAATTACAAATGCAGATAGATTCCTGAGTTCAGGGTCAGCCTAGGACAGAGCAAGAAAGGTTAGACCTAGGCATGATGGAAATGGTAATTTCAGAGCAGGGTCCTACCCAACTAGCTTGTCCTCTGTGATTAATGAAGGCAGACAGATCTCTGAAATCTTTTGCAATGTTAATAAAAAATGTACTCCTGCTGTTAAAGAGCTGGGGTCACAGGACGCTGATTCATAAGATAATCAAAAGGAAACCGGAAGTAAATGACTGAATTGATATGTAATTAAAAAACTGGGCTTCTGGTCTGCAATAGATGAGCTAACAGAACTAGGTAACAGTTCTTTAGAATGTTCTCTAGAGAGAGCTGAGCTGTCTGGAGATGTTTGGAGAATGAAAACAGATCTTCAATATTTTTTTTCTGATAGGATTTCTAACTTGATCAGAAGATCCAATAATTGTTTATTTGTTTGTATCAGCTTTTCTCACTTTGGTCAGAAAACACACGAGCTTTCCAAATAGTTTTTACAATTTTTTTTAACAGATGTCTGTGGAAGATAACTGGCAATATAGGGGAACTGCATCAATTCCTTGCAGGGGCCAGCCCTTCAGTGACCCCTCTCACTCGGAGGCTCTACGCTTCTTTTTTTTTTTCTAAATTTTTTTTTATTTACATTCAAAATCATTTCCCCTTTCCCGTTTCTTCCCTCCCCGAAAGTCTCATAAGCCCCCATCCCTCCCTCTTTTTCCCATTCAACCCCCTCTCGCTTCTCTGTCCTGGCATTCCCCTACATCCAGTCTTTCCAGGACCAGGGGTCTCTCCTTCCATCTTCTTGGAAATCTATTGATATGCGAATTGTGTCTAGGGTATTCCGAGATTCTGGGTTAATATCCCCTTATCAGTGACTGCATACCATGTGTGTTCTTTTGTGATTGGGTTCCCTCACTAAGGATGATATTTTCAAGTTCTGACCATTTGCCTAGGAATTTCGTGAATTCATTGTTTTTAATTGCAGAGTAGTATTCCATTGTGTAAATATACCACATCTTCTGAATCCATTCCTCCGTTGAGGGACATCTGTGTTCTTTCCAGCTTGTGGCTATTATAAATAAGGCTGCTATGAACATAGTGGAGCATGTGTCCTTATTGCATGCAGGGGAAGCCTATGGGTATATGCCCAGGAGTGATATATCAGGATCCTCCGGGACTGTCATACCCAGTTTTCTGAGGAACCACCAGAATGCTTTCCAGAGTGGTTGTACCAACTTGCAATCCCACCAGCAGTGGAGGAGTGTTCCTCTTTCTCCACATCCTCGCCAACAACTGCTGTCTCCTGTGTTTTTGGTCTTAGCCGTTCTGACTGGTGTGAGGTGAAATCCCAGGCCTGTTTTGATTTGCATTTCCCTAATGACTAAGGATGTTGAACATTTCCTTAGGTGCTTTTCAGCCATTCGATTTCCTCAGGTAAAAATTCTTTGTTTAGCTGTGTACCCCATTTTTTAATGGGGCTATTTGACTCTCTGGAGTCTAACTTCTTGAGTTCTTTGTATATATTGAATATTAGCCCTCTGTCGGATATAGGGTTGATAAAGATCTTTTCCCAATTTGTTGGTTGCCATTTTGTCCTCTCGACAGTGTCCTTTGCCTTACAGAAACTTTGTAATTTTATAAGGTCTCATTTGTCAATTCTTGATCTAAGAGCATAAGCTATTGGTGTTCTGTTCAGGAAAATTTCCCCTGTGCCCATGTTCTCAAGGCTCTTCCCCCCAGTTTCTTTTCTATTAGTTTCACTGTGTATGGTTTTATGTGAAGGTTCTTGATCCACTTGGAATTGAGCTTAGTACAAGGAGATAGAAATGGATCGATTTGCATTCTTCTGCATGCTGGCCGACAGTTGAACCAGCACCATATGTTGAAAAGGCTATCTTTTTTCCACTGGATGGTTTTATCTCCTTTGTTATAGATTAAGTGACCATAGGTGTATGGGTTCATTTCTGGGTCTTCAATTCTATTCCATTGATCTACCTGCCTGTCACTGTACCAATAC
This sequence comes from Tokudaia tokunoshimensis, assembly GCA_036184795.1. Taxonomy (NCBI): domain Eukaryota; kingdom Metazoa; phylum Chordata; class Mammalia; order Rodentia; family Muridae; genus Tokudaia; species Tokudaia tokunoshimensis. The sequence continues at coordinate 78,713,984 of BTHU01000001.1, forward strand.
CATGCAGTTTTTAACACTATTGTTCTGTAGTACTGATTGAGGTCTGGGATACTGATTCTCTCAGCACTTCTTTTACTGTTGAGAATAGTTTTAGCTATCCTGGGTTTTTTGTTATTCCAGATGAATTTGAGCATTGCTCTTTCGAACTCTATAAAGAATTGTTTTGGGATTTTGATGGGGATTGCATTGAATCTGTATATTGCTTTTTGCAAGATGGCCATTTTTACTATATTAATCCTGACAATCCATGAGCATGGGAGGTCTTTATATTGTTTGTGACTATTGTGAATGGTGTCATTTCCCTAATTTCTTTTTCAGTCTGTTTATCCTTTGATTATAGGAAGGCTACTGATTTGTTTGAGTTAATTTTATATCCAGCCACTTTGCTGAAGTTGTTTATTAGCTGTAGGAGTTCTCTGGTGGAGTTTTTTGGGTCACTGAAGTATACTATCATATCATCTGCAAATAGTGATCATTTGACTTCTTCCTTTCCAATTTGTATCCCTTTGACCTCCTTTTGTTGTCTAATTGCTCTAGCTAGAACTTCAAGTACTATATTGAATAAATATGGAGAGAGAGAGAGAGAGAGAGAGAGAGAGAGAGAGAGAGAGAGAGAGAGAGAGAGAGAGAGAAGCCATGTCTAGTCCCTGATATTGGCTGAATTGCTTCAAGTTTCTCTCCATTTAGATTGATGTTGGCTACCAGTTTGCTGTAAAGTGCTTTTACTATGTTTAGATATGGGTCTCGAATTTCTGATCTTTCCAAGACCTTTAACATGAAAGGCTGCTGAATTTTGTCAAATGCTTTTCAGCATCTAAAGAAATGACCATATGGTTTTTTTCTTTGAGTTTGTTTATGTAGTGGATTACATTGATGGATTTCCGTATATTGAACCATCCCTGCATCCCTGGGATGAAGCCTTCTAGATCGTGGTGAATGACTGTTTTGATGTGTTCTTGGATTCTGTTGGCAAGAATTTTATTGAGTATTTTTGCATCGATATTCATAAGAGAAATTGGTCTGAGATTCTCTTTATTTGATCTTTGTGTGGTTTTGGTATCAGCGTTATTGTGGCTTCACAGAACGAGTTGGATAGGATTCCTTCTGTTTCTATTTTGTGGATTAGTTTGAAGAGTATTGGTGTTAGTCTTCTTTGTAGGTCTGTTAGAATCCTGCACTACAACCATCTGGTCTTGTGCTTTTTTTGGTTAGGAGACTTTCAATGATCACTTCTATTTCTTCAGGGATTATGGGACAGTTTAGATGGTCTATCTGATCCTGATTTAACTTTGATATTTGTTATCTCTATAGGAAATTATCCATTTCATCCAGATTTTCTAGTTGTGTTGAATATAAGCTTTTGAAGTAGGATTTGAAGATTTTTTGAATTTCCTCATTTTCTGTTGTTATATCTCCCTTTTCATTTCTGATTTTGTTAATTTTGATACTGTGCCTGTGCCCACTGATTAATCTGGCTAAGGGTTTATTTATCTTGTTGATTTTTCCAAAGAACCAGCTTCTGGTTTTGTTGATTCTTTGTATAGTTCTTTTTGTTTCTACTTGGTTGATTTCAGCCATGAGTTTGATGATTTCCTGCCTTCTACTCCTCTTGGGTATATTAGCTTCATTTTGTTCTAGAGATTTCAGGTTTGCTGTTAAGCTGCTAGTGTATGCTCTCTCAAGCTTCATTTTTGAGGCACTCAGAGCTATGAGTTTTCCTCTTAGCACTGCCTTCATTGTGTCCCATATATTTGGGTATGTTGTGTCTTGATTTTCATTAAATGCTGAAAAGTCTTTGATTTCTTTCCTTATTTCTTCCTTGACCCAGGTATCATTGAGTAGAGCATTGTTCAGCTTCCATGTGTATGTTGGCTTTCTGTTGTTTTTGTTGGTATTGAAGACCACCCTTACTCCATAGTGATCTGATAGGAGGCATGGGATTAGTTCAATCTTCTTATATCTGTTGAGGTCTGTTTTGTGACCAATTACATGGTCAGTTTTGGAGGAATAACATGAGGTGCTGAGAAGAATCTTTAGATTTAGCATAAAATGTTCTATAGATACCTGTTATAGCCATTTGGTTCAAACTTCTTTTAGTTTCACTGTGTCTCTGTTTAGTTTGTGTTTCCCTGATCTGTCCATTGAAGAGACTAGGGTGTTAAAGTCACCACAATTATTGTGTGAGGTGCAATGTGTGATTTAAGCTTTAGTAAAATTTCTTTTCTGAATGAGAGTGCCCTTGCATTTGGAGCATAGATGTTCAGAATTGAGAGTTCTTTTTGGTAGAATTTTCCTTTGATGGGTATGACATGTCCTTTCGTTTCTTTTTTGGTGAGTTTTGGTTGAATGTCAATTTTATCTGATATTGAAATGGGTACTCTGGCTTTTTTCCTGGAACCATTTGCTTGGAAAATTGTTTTACAGTCTTACTCTGAGGTAGTGTTTGTCTTTGATAGTGATATGTGTTTACTCTATTCAGCAAAATGTTGGGTCCTGTTTATGTATCCAGTCTGTAGTCTATGTCTTTTTATTGGGAAACTGAGTCTATTGATATTAAGAGATATTAAAGAATAGTGATTATTGCATCCTGTTATTTTTGCTGTAATTTTTATGTATGTGTGGTTATCTTCTTTTGGGTTTGTTGAAAGAAGATTAATTTCTTGTTTTTTCTAGTGTATAGTTTCCCTCCTTTTGTTGGCCTTTTCCATTCATTATTCTTTGAAGGGCTGGATTTGTAGAAAGATATTGTGTAAGTTTGTTTTTGTCATGGAATACCTTCGTTTCTCCACCTATGGTAACTGAGAGATTTGCTGGGTATAGCAGCCTGGGTTGGCATTTGTGTTCCCTTAGGGTCTGTATGACATCTGCCTAGGATCTTCTGGCTTTCATAGTCTCTGTTGAGAAGTCTGGTGTAATTCTGATAGGTCTACCTTTATATGTTACTCGACCTTACTGCTTTTAATATTCTTTCTTTGTTTAGTGCATTTGGTGTTTTAATTATCATGTGATGGGAATAATTTTTTTTCTGGTCAAATCTCTTTGGAGTTCTGTAGGCTTCTCATAGGTTCATAGGCATGTCTTTCTTTAGGCTAGGGAAGTTTTATTCTATAAGTTTGTTGAAGACATTTACTGGTCTTTTAAGGTCGAAATCTTCACACTCTTCTATACCTATAATCCTTAGGTTTGGTCTTCTCATTTTGTCCTGGATTTCCTGGATGTTTTGGGTCAGGAGCTTTTTGCATTTTGAATTTTCTTTGACTGTTGTGTCAATGCTTTCTATGATATCTTCTGCATCTGAGATTCTCCTCCCTATATCTTGTATTCTGTTGTTGATGCTTGCATCCATGACTCCTGAGTTCTTTCCTAGGTTTTCTATGTCCAGAGTTGTTTCTCTTTGTGAATTTTTTATTGTTATTACCTCTATTTTTAGATCCTGTATGGTTTTGTTCAATTCCTTCACCTGTTTGGTTGTGATTTCCTGTAATTCTTTAAGGGCTTCTACCTGTTTACCTATGTTCTCCTGTATTTCTTAAAGGAGTTACTTATGTCCTTCTTGAAACCCTCAATCAGCATCAAATAGAGCTGTGATTTTAAATCCAAGTCTTGCTTTTCTGGTGTGTTGGGGTATCCAGGACTTGCTGCTGTGGGAGAATTGGGTTCGGGTGGTGCCATGTTGCCTTGATTTCTGTTAGTAACGTTCCTACATGTGCCTTTTGCCATCTGGTTATCTCTGGTGTTTGTTGGTCCTGCTGTCTCTGGCTGGTGCTTGTCCCTACTGTGTGCCTGCAAGCCTGTCTCAGCACCCCTGGGTGACTGGCTCTCCCCTGGCACAGTGTGCTGTGGCGCTGCCCAGCTCCTGAGTGCAGGTGGGGTCCTGGTGGACCCTGTCCCAACTGTTCAGACACTTGGGTGTTCCCTGGGTTCCTGGCTGCACCAGTCTGCTCAGTCACAGGAGCAAAGATGATGGCCTTACCTCTAAACACAGGACTCCCTCTAAATGCGGGACTCACTGCATTTTGTTTTCTTATCTGCAGAAGAGAATGATGTCACAGAGAACTCCTGGAAACTCTGATGTCAATGTGCAGTTTTTGACTTAGTATATAATCTGCAGGTGGATTTTGTGATTTAGAGAGCAAAATAAACCTTGGGAAGTTGAATTTTCTTTTTCAACAGGTGATTTCAGTTTAAGATCAATTCAATATTTTCATGGAAGAAAACTGAATAAGAAATGGATGAAGCTAGGGGCTTCTGATAAAATGGGTTTATAACAGAAGAGTCTGCAGAGATGGAAAAATGAAGCAAAAATGGTAAAAAGATGTGAAGCGTGAAAACACACATGTTCTATTTCTGTAAGGTGGAATAAGTTTGAATGGTGTTGCAGGGATGAATCAAAGGAGACACTAATAAATCTGGCCTAGTTGGCTAAACAGGATGACATCACCAAAGGGAAATAAGATATGTTATTTTTAACAAGAAGAAGTTTAAACACAGAGACAGGAGAAATGTCTGAGAAATGTTCAGTCACTTTTCTGATAGTAAAGTGCCTTACTGACAATGGGCAGCATGGAGCATTTAAGGCAAGTTATACTGACTTGGCTTCACTCTGAGTTTGAAGGACTGATAGCGTTTGCACGTGGTTTGTCTAGGAAGGGACAGTTAGAAAAACACATTTTAGCTTTTATATGGAGCAGGTACTGAGGAATAGTCAGTGAATGAATAATGAACATTAAATACATAATTTTGTGGATTTAATTTTGAATAATGGATTTCTAAAATCCTAGGACAATGAGTACAAAAAAACAGATTTAAGTTACTATTGAGTCTTTTTGTGATTAATTCTGCATATTTTAATTCTTGTAAATTGTCACCGATTAAGAATTATGAAGTTCTTAAAATCTGTTTACATCATCTTCTGTCATTAGCCAAGTTTTAATATTAAATGAGATTCCTAAAACAATAATTGTCAGAATAAGCAATTCTTTCATATAACAAGCATGAGAATTTTATGAAGAATCTAAATTATATATAAAGGATTTTGTTGTTTCCTAGCCTAGTGACATAAATTTTTAATCTTGATTACTTTTTAATTGTTGCATTAATGTGTCTGGTTCTGTCCTTGCTGGCCATCAGGAAAGGCCGAATGAAGTGACAAAGGTGAATACTTTACTTTTATGAAATAGTTTTGTTACTCCTATGATCAGTGATTTTACAATCCTGGTGGTTTTGGCCTTTAGTAAACTTCTATCTTCAGTTTAGTCAAATTAGTTCCTAGAATTTTCATCATTGCCTTTAAGATACTTATTACATGCCATTAATAGTGTGCTTTGATGGGTGATGAATAGTTACAAGCAGCATTGGGCATTGCCTTGGCAAAATATTTCCTCTTTTTTCAATATATTTCAAAAACTTTCAAAGTAATAGATAAGTTGTGAGAAGGTTACTGATATCATAGACCTGTCACCATGTCCTGAGCATTTGAAACTTTAAGGGAGGTACCAGGGAGCCAGGCAGCTCCACAGCCTTCTGTGCACAGCCTGCCAGGAGAGAGTGATCCCCCAGCAGCACTTTCACTTCTGAACTCGGAGGTGGGTGATATCTACACCTTCTCTCTGGAGAGGAACAGCTAGGATCGCACAGGGTATAAAATCAGTGGAGTTGCTGAGACTTCCCTTCCAGCCGCCATTTGCACCAGGGAGCCAGTCGACTCCACAACCTTCTGTGCACAGACCTTGCCAGAAGAGAGTTGGTCTCCCAGGATTATGAACACAGGCTTGTAGGCCCATAGGAGAGACATGCTCGAGTCAGAGACAGCAAGACCAACTAACACCAGAGATAACTAGATGGCAAAATGCAAGCACAAGAACCCTACCAACAGAAACCAAGGCTATTTGGCAACATCGGAACCCAGTTTCCCTACCACAGCAAGTCCTGGGTACCCCAACACACTGGAAACACAAGAGTTTGATTTAAAATTGCACCGCATGATGCTGATAGAGGGCTGAAAGAAGGACATAAATAAGTCCTTTTAGAAATACAGGAGAACATGGGTCAACAGGTAAAAGCCCTTAAAAAGGAAACACAAAAATCCCTTAAAGAAATACAGGAGAGCATGGGTCAACAGGTAAAAGCCCTTAAAGAGGAAACACAAAAATCCCTTAAAGAAATACAGGAGAACATGGGTCAACAGGTAAAAGCCCTTAAAGAGGAAACACAAAAATCCTTTAAAGAATGGATTTGTGATGACGAACAAGTGATGGAACTGAACAAAACCATCAAGGATCTAAAAGTGGAAGTAGAAACAATGAAGAAACCACAAAGGGGAACAACTCTGGAGATAGAAAACCTTGGAAAGAAATCAGGAGTCATAGATTCAAGCATCAACAACAGAATACAAGAGATAGAAGAATCTCAGATGCTGAAGATACCATAGAAAACATTGACTCAACAGTCAAAGAAAATGCAAAATGCAAAAAGCTTGTAACTCAAAACATCCAGGAAATCCAGGACACAATGAGAAGACTAAACCTAAGGATTATAGGTATAGAGTAGAGTGATGATTTACATCTTAAAGGGCCAGTAAATATCTTCAGCAAAATTATAGAAGAAAGCGTCCCTAATCTAAAGAAAGAGATGCCCATGAACATACAAGAAGCCTACAGAATTCCAAACAGACTGAACCAGAACAGAAAGTCCTCCTGGCACATAATAATCAAAACACCAAATGCACTAAACAAAGAAAGAATATTAAAAGCAGTAAGGGGAAAAGGGACAAGTAACTTATAAAGATAGACCTATCAGAATTACACCAGACTTTTCACCAGAGATTGTGAAAGCTAGAAGATCATGGGCAGATCTCATACAAACCCTAAGAGAATGCAAATGACAGCCTAGACTACTATACCCAGCAAAACTCTCAATCACCACAGATGGAGAAACCAAGGTATTAATAAATGGAAAATGCCAACACAAGGAGGTAAACTGTACCCTAGAAAAAGCAAGAAAGTAATCTTCTTCCAACAAACCCAAAAGAAGGTAACCACACAAACATAAAAATAACATCAAGAATAATAGGAAGCAACAATCACTATTCCTTTATACCTCTTAACATCAATGGACTCAACTCCCCAGTAAAAAGACGTAGACTAACAGCAATATTTTTCATGTAAATCTTCAATTTTATCAGAAAAATTTTGTAATTCTTTCAATTAATTTAGTAATTTTGTATGTTTACCATTTTATCAGCATTATGTTTCATGATAATCTTCAATTTTAACATGTTTTACTATTTATTTCTTCTATTTTATCAGAAATATTTTCCATGTAAGTCTCTAATTTTATCACAAAATATTTTTAATTCCATCTTCAATTAATTTAGAAAGGCTTTTTATGTTTAGCATTTTATCTGTATAATTTTCCATGATAATCTTCAATTTTAACATGTTTTTCTATATATTTCTTCAATTTTATAAGAAATATTTTCCATGTAAATCTTCAATTCTATCATAAAATGTTTCTACTTCCTTTTCAATTAATTTAGCAATGTTTTTATGTCTACCATTTTACTCTTTAATTTTCCATGAAAATTGTCAATTTTTATGTGTTTTTCTATATATCTCTTCTATTTTATCAGAAATATTTTCCACCTAAATCTTCAATTTTATCATAAAATGTTTTTAATTCCTTTTTCAATTAAAAAAAAGGAGAAAAAAAGAAACTTTAAGGGAGGCACACGAATAGTGGAAAGTGGCACATCTCTTGAACAGCCCATAGATTCTCTGTTTCCTTTGTCTGAAGGTGTTTGGCCCTTCTTTGTTTCATTTTTGTACATTCCTCTTGATCTGATACACTTGACACTTAAAACATTTCCCTCATGGGTCAGGATATAGATTCTCATGGTCTCAGGTCATCATCATATGCCAAGGTGACCTCTTTTCCATGAACTGCCTCTAGAAAATGGTGATGGTTTGGAAAGTAAATGAAGCCCATTCTGAGACTGCAGAGGACTCCCCTCATTTGTAGCTTTGACTTGAAGGCAGCTAATGACCTTGAGTAACTATTTAGAACTACATAAGAGTTTAAGACCCTATTTCTATCAAACTGTCTATGTACCTTACTATTGTGATAATTGATTCATTTTACACTACCATGAAGAACTGTACTTTTTTTTTGGCTAATATCCACTTATTAATGGGTACATACCATTTGCCTTCCTTTAATTATTTTATTTATTTACATTCCAAATATTGCCCTCATTCCCAGTTCCCCCTCCCTGAGTTCTTTATCCCATTCCCCACACCCTTGCTTCTGAGAGGGTGCTCCTCCATCCACTCTTGCACTCCAACCCATCCATTCACCCCCACCTCATAGCCCCCAGCATTCCCCTTCCTTGGAGCATCAAACCTCTACATGATTAGTATTTTATTGTGTAAATAAACCATATTTTCTGTATCCATTTTTTGGTCGAGGGTCATCTCAGTTCTGGCTATTACAAATAAGACTGCTATGAACATAGTGGAGCATGTGTCCTGGTGGTATGGTGAGGCATCTTTTGGGTCTTTTAAGTCATGATTCAGTGAAGAGAAAATATCAGTTATATATAGTAATCCTATTAGTTAATAAAAATAGATTAACAAAGAAACAAAATTAAAATCTTATTGACTTTTTTGCTTTCTTGACTCTAGAAGTATACATATCTCCTTTTGCCTGAGGCTCTACTATAGCTTAGAATGACTCCTTTAAATTGTAACATTTCATTAATTATGAATTAAAAAGAAAAGGTTTGAATGCTTATTATAGCAGTAGCTATCATGATACTGAAGTATGTGTTTTCATAAATTTTGTGCATGACATAAACGAACTTTAATTTCCTTACCATAATTCTGAATTTTTTCTTTCATTTTCATTTTTTCTCTCTCTTCTTTCCTTCCTTCCTTCCTTCCCATAATCTGAATTTTTCTTTCATTTTCTTTTTGTTTTTCTCTCTCTTCCTTCTTTCCTTCTTTTCTTCCTTCCTTCCTTCCTTTCTTTTCTCCATCCCTCTCTCCCTCCCTCCCTCCTTCCTTCCTTCCTTTCTTTCTTTCTTTCTTTCTTTCTTTCTTTCTTTCTTTCTTTCTTTCTTTCTTTCTTTCTTTCTTTCTTTCTTGTTACTATTCTTACTTATTCATCATGCCTTCATGAACAAGAACAATATTAATCTTCCTGGATTATGGGGAGATAATTTAATGTTCGGTTTTAGTTTAAAATTTCTAGAAAGCTGCTGTGTGGTTTGATATTTACAAACTAATTCCATCTCTCTTTCTTCTATTCCCCAAAGCTCAGGAAAAAAATAGAATTGGTCTTTTCTCAACTTCCCACAATTTCCTATGGTCTTGTTTCTTCACCCTACATCTTCCCTATGCCTGCCATCTCTTACCAGATGTCACTGAAAGAGGTTACATTGTAACCTCTTTGAAACCTTTTGAAAGAGTTTTTTTTCCATATAAACTATCCTCAATAAGAGAAGTGAACGCAGGCAAGCTTAAAGAAGTTATACAAACAGTCAAATAGCTGCACTTGCTTTCTGAGATGCTTGATGCTTGATGTGGACAAAATTAAGTATCTGCTCTTTTGCCAAGATCAAGGTAACCATGTAAATGGCTTTTCCCAGATGGTTTCCCAGGCATCTCTACAACTCATCACAAGCCTGATGAAGTTGGATGGCAGCTCATTAAAAAGATATCACAGCATATATTTTTTTTCTTTTTTTGATTTTTTGAGACAGGGTTTCTCTGTATAGCCTTGGCTGTCCTGGAACTGACTCTGTACACCAGGCTGGCCTCGAACTCAGAAATCCGCCTGCCTCTGCCTCCCAAGTGCTGGGATTAAAGGTGTGCACCACCACTGCTTGGCTCACAGTACATATTTTAACAGCACTTTCTCGCTTTGGAAATGTCACCAAAGGGAAAGAAAAGGGTGGTGTAGTGAAGATTTAGCTCAACCTTACACATGGGGTGTTTGTATACTTTACATCATTCATTTGTTTGCATTAGAAACAGAGGATGGCCTTGTCAGGTATCAATGGGAGGAGAGGTCCTAGGTCCTATGAAGGTTTGATAGATACCCCAGTGTAGGGCAATGTAGGGTGGGGAGGCAGTAGTGGGTGGGTGGAGGAACGCCCTCATAGAAGCAGGGGGAGGGAGGATGGGATAGGGGGTTTCTAGGAGGGAGGAACTGGGTAAGACGATAATACTTAAAATGTAAATAAATTAAAAAAATAAGATAGAAATGTTAAAAACAGAAAACTTTTTAAAGCAAAGAGAAAGAAGTAAGCACTTACATAAAATCCTGCATGAGATTTTGAATATAATCTATTTTTTAAAAGATTGAAATTATTTACATCATTTCCCCATTCTCTTTAAGGTAACAAACTCAGGAAGAATCAGGAAGAACCAAAACAAGAAAACCCAAATCCTTCATAATTTCTCAGTAATTTCTGAGATAATTAAAATTGCCTCTGAGCATCTATTATATTTCTGGTCTTAATCCACTTTTTGTTGTTTTAATGAAACCATTTATTTTAATTTAGTAAACATATCAAATGTTCCCTAGCACTTGACACAGTAGGGAAAACAACCACTCACATTAGCCTCATTTGATGTTAGTTTGTGTATGGATCTACAGGCATAAATAGAACATAAAATAGGATAGGAGAATGGCAGGTGTGTGTATGTGTGTGTGTGTGTGTGTGTGTGTGTGTGTGTGTGTGTGTGTGTGTGTAAGGCAGAATCTAAAATATGATGCATATGACTGGATTCCAGAAAGCAAGGATGAGCGAAGATGGAGCCAGACAGGCTCAACAGACAACTTTCCTATGGAAGGAAACCTTAAGCTTTATATTCAAGTGGTAGAAAACAACAGAAAGGTTTAACATCAGAGAAAGCTCATAAATACAGTGCAATTTGTAAGGTCATTGTCACTCTTTGGATAACTGATTCCGAGAAAATAGGTTGAACCCAAACAAGATGACTAAGTATCTTTCTCATCCTTTTGAATATATGTCAGCTGAGGCTCTGATTGTTTAAAGAAAGAAGATACTCCTTCATAGACACATAGAATGAATATTTTGAAAATTCAGTAAATCCTAGAGACCTGGAATCCATTTCTCTTTGTGTTGCATATGCGTAACATTGCTGTGGCTTATGTGTCTGACTGGACCCTTGCATCTAAGCCGGCAGCTGCAATAACAAAAGATGCTCAAGCTCCCATGGACTCTTCCCTATTCTTTCACTGTTACTTGAAATTAGTATCCTGTTGCTTTTGAACCCTATGTTTCAGTGATTATAGCCTTATACTTCTAGTCTTCTTCAACCCATGAAGTTCTTGTTCTCTCCTCTCATAGTCATCTTTCTACTTTCATGTTCCTCCCCCATATATGAATTTAAATCTAAATTCTGCTTATGAGAGAAAACATGTTCTTTACATTTCTGCATCTGACTTATTTAAAACAATGATCTCCAGGCCCTTGATTTTCCTGCAGATGTCAGAGTCTCAGTTTTCTTTATAGCTGAATAAAATTCTACTATGCACATATACATGGTTTTCTTTATCAATTAATTTGTTGATGGATATCTAAGCTTGTTCCAATTTTTAGCTATAAACATGACCTTGTAAATATGTCTGTAATATGTTCAATAAGAGTTTTCAGTGAATAAGAGTTTTCAGTGAATATAGACAAGATAACATAGCTAGATCCTATGATACTGACAGTTGTAGTTCTTTGAGAAACATCCTTACTGATTTCCACAGTAGCTATAACATGTTGCATTTGCCTGAGTATTGCATAAAGGTTCCTTTCCCAATATTCCTTTAAAAAAACAACCATGAGATTCCATCTCACACCAGTCAGAATGGCTAAGAAAAAAACACAGGAGACAGCAATTGTTGGCGAGGATGTGGAGAAAGAGGAACACTCCTCCACTGCTGGTGGAATTGCAAGCTGGTATAACCACTCTGGAAAGCAGTCTGGCAGTTCCTCAGAAAACTGGGCATGACACTCCCGGAGGATCCAGCTATACCACTCCTGGGCATATACCCAGAGGTTTTACCTGCATACAATAAGGACACATGCTCCACTATATTCACAGCAGCCTTATTTATAATAGCCAGAAGCTGGAAAGAACCCAGATGTCCCTCAACGGAGGAATGGATTCAGAAGATGTGGTATATTTACACAATGGAATACTACTCTGCAATTAAAAACAATGAATTCACGAAATTCCTAGGCAAATGGTCAGAACTTGAAAATATCATCCTTAGTGAGGTAACCCAATCACAAAAGAACACACATGGTATGCAGTCACTGATAAGGGGATATTAACCCAGAATCTCGGAATACCCTAGACACAATTCGCATATCAATAGATTTCCAAGAAGATGGAAGGAGAGACCCCTGGTCCTGGAAAGACTAGATGTAGGGGAATGCCAGGACAGAGAAGCGAGAGGGGGTTGAATGGGGAACAGAGGGAGGGAAGGGGGCTTATGGGACTTTCGGGGAGGGAGGAAATGGGAAAGGGGAAATGATTTGGAATGTAAATAAAAGAAAATTCTCTTATACGTTACATCTGGGCCCTAGTTTCCCCTCTGCCCTTTCCTCCCCGTATCCCTATGCTCTCTCCCATAGATCCACTCCTTTCTATTTTTTACAAAAAAAAAAAAGGATGCCTCTCAAAGATATCAACTAAACATGGCTTAACAAGTTGCAATTAGACTAGATGCAAATTCTCATATCAAGGTTGGAGTTGGCAACTGGCAACCCAGTAGGAGATAAAAGGCCCCAGGAGCAGGCAAAAGCATGAGAGACACCATCCATTTCCACTGTTAGGAATCTCAGAATAACATCAAGGTACACAACTCTGATGTGTATGCAGAGGATCAAGTTCAGACTAAATCATGTTTGTCACTTCAGTCTCTGTGAGCCCCTATGAGCCCTATTTAGTTGATTTTGTGGGTCATGTTCTCCAGGTGTCCTCAAGCACTCTGGGTCCTACAATCCTCCTGCACCTTCTTTTTTGTGGTTCCCCTGCATCAGCCTAATGTTTGGCTGTGGGTTTCTGGATCTGTCTGTTCCCATCAATTCTTGGATGATGTCTCTCTGATGACAATTAGGCACAACAACAATTCTTGAGTATGGCAGAATATCATTGACTTTATTTTTCTTTGCCAGTCATGTTTGGTTCTATCCTGCATCTCGGGGCTGTCCTTCCTCTGGTTCCTGGCCAGTCGGATGTGTCAGACATGGGCTCCTTCTTGTGGCATGGGCCTCAAGTTGGGATTCTCAGTAGTACTTGACTGCTTCATTTCTTGGTCACCATCTGACTGGCAGAAGATGGAACCTGAAGCCAGTTTTCATTTGTGTTTCACTAATGGTTAAGGACACAGAACACTGGCAGACATTAATTTGACATTTGTGCTTATTATGAGAGCTGTCTGTTTACCTCCTCAGCTCATTATGATTTTGGAGGAATGTTTAGTATTTGCACTTCCTTCATATATTCTGCTCATCAGTCCCTGTGTGATGTGTAATTGGTAACATTTTTACTGTCTCAACACTCTATCAATCATTTAGTTTGCTTTGCAGAAACTTTAACTTCATGAGATTATATTTGTTAAAATTTGGAATACTTCCTATACCAATGGAGTCTTTTTCAGAACAGTTTATGCCTCTATCTTGATGTGTTTTTTTTTTATGTGTGTTTTCATCTACCAGTTTCAACATTTCAGATTTTATATCAAGTTTTAAAAATCCATTTTGAGCTTACTATTTCTCAGAAACAGTGGATCTCTTTTCATTTTTCTGTGTGGATGGCCTAACCTAACAGCCAGTTCCTGCTGTATTGCATTTGCCTGCTCCTCCTCCAGTTAATGGAGCTCAGTAGGGCATGTAGGTCCCAAGTCAGCTGGGTTCTGTGGGTGTCCCAGCTGGTGTGGATGTTTGGGCAGAGTCTTACCTGTGTCCCTGGTTACTGCGGACAGAGCCTCAAGTGGAGGGAAAGGGTTACCAACTCACAGTAAAAATGTCTGACCTAGAATTTTTCCTGTCTAAAAGAACTACAGGGACAAAAATGAAGACTGAAGGAAAGGCGGTCCAATGACTGGCCCAACCTGGGATCCATCTCAAGGGGAGGCACTAAGGCCTGATACTATTACTGATGCTATGATGTACTTACAGACAGGAGCCTAGCATGGCTTTCCTCTGAGAGGCCCTAGCAGCAGCTGACTGAGACAGATGCAGACATCCAACCGTTGCACTGAAGTCAGGGACTTCTATGGTTGAATTAGGGGAAGGGTTGAAGAAGCTGAAGAGGAGGACAACCCATAGGAAGACCAGCAGTCTCAGCTAACCCAGACCCCAGAGTGCTCCCAGAGACTGAGCCACCAACTAGACAGCATCCAAGGGCTGGTCCAAGGCACCCAGGACATATATAGCAGAGGACTACCTGGTCTAGCCTCAGTGGGAGAAGATGAGCCTAATTCTCCAGAGACTTGAGGTCCCAGGGAACGGGGAAGTCTGATGGGAGGAAGCACCCTCTCAGAGGCAGTGGGGGAAGATAAATGGGATGAGGAAGTGTGGGAGGATGGATTGGAAGGGGGGGGACAATTACTGGAATTTAAATAAATAAATAAAATAATTAAAGAAAAACTGTTTAACTCCACTGAGTTCAGAAAAATTTCTGTTTTCTTTATCGTGAGGCCTATTTACATTAATAAAAAGACTATGATTTTAAAATTTATATTCCCTCATGAATATTGTACACATCACATGTACATTCTTCTACAGAATTACATCCAAAATATCTTCTTGATATGTCCTTGGAAATCCTTAAATTTCAGATTTCAAGGAAACCTGGGTAGAGTACCACTGTTGAGTTATCAGTCATTACATGCATTATTTTAATTTTTGCCCATGTTTATGTTCATTGAAAAGAGGGATTCATGTTTATTAATCCTTTAATTTCTATTTCCCTATGCAAAGGAAAAAGCATAATAACATGAATATGTTGATTTTGCTTCAATTTGATGACAATAACATGTATTGTATTAGATTCTTAAGGAACGCTGTTCATTATATAAACTATTATAATATAAATATTTGATGAACCATTAAGAAACAAAACAACAACCTCTGTTCTAAGATTTCTTGCATTTTACTTGATGGTCTCTCCTAGACCCAGAGTTGCACTTCATTTATCAAATACAGAAATAAATATCCTCAATTCCCAAAGCTTTCTTTTGACTATTACTTGTCTGAACCATTTATTTTTATCATTTATATCATGTGTTGTCTCTGAGTATAATAAGCTAAATAGTTTTCAAAAAGCTATAAAATATTTAAATCTGAGGCATGGATTCTTGGAGATGCACACTTTACTTCTTGCCATGGAGTATCTCCTCTGGGAACATTTGGCAGAGTGTGTAACACAGAGCATGGTGTCTAGGATATGGGAATTGTACATCAAGATATCAACTATGATCCATGTTAGATGTGTGGCCTAAATGTCTCCAGACCTTCATTTAATCAACAGTGTATATTTTAATTGTACATAGTTACACATTTTGTTGCACTGTTTTGATAGCAGAATATGTCTTGTGAGCCATTTGAGAAAACCTAGCACAAAACTATCAGGAAATGTAAGTTACTTTGAGCAATAGTTTTATTTCTTCATTATTACTATTTACATTTCCATGATTAGACTGTAAAACTCATGTAAATCATAGCATAGCATATTTTAAACATAAAACATCTAGATGTTCATTAAACCTTGCTAAATAAATTGAAAACTTGAAAACTCCCACATCTAACAGGGAATCTCCAACCACGTTTACTTTTGGAGCATGAAAGTCAACCAGGATTTTAAAAAGTTGAGTGTACTCTGTTCACTTTGCAAAGAGCAAACTAAGAATAGCCTTCCTTATTTGTTTTGTTTTCACACTGTAGATGATGGGGTTGAGCACGGGGGGTAAAAGAAGATAAACATTGGCCATCATTGCATGGACAACTTTGGGCGCTGACCGACCATAGCGATGCACCAGAGACAGGCTAAACATCGGGATGTAGAAAATAGCTACGGCTCCAATGTGGGATACACAGGTGCTGAAGGCCTTGTGTCGTCCTTCAGAGGAGGCAATATTAAGGACAGAGTGAATGATCAGTATGTAGGATAAGACAATGCATGGGGTATCTATCCCTGTGGTCAGAATGAGATCAACTAGTCCACAGATGCTATTGGCCCGAGTGTCAGAACATGCTAACTTGATCACATCTGGATGATAACAGTAGGAATGGGAGAGAGTATTGCTTTTACAGAAAGTGACAGGTTTAAGGAGCAAAAGTAGTGGAACTATTAACAGTATAGTGCGCATTATCACTAGGAAACCCATCTGAATGATTCTAGAATTAGTAAGAATTGAGGTATATCTAAGAGGGTTGCAGATCGCTACATAGCGATCAAAAGCCATAGCCACTAACACCCCAGATTCCATAAATGTGAATCCATGGAGAAAAAGCATCTGAACAATGCAAAAATCTAAGCTGATTTCATTTGCGTGAAACCACAGGATTCTTAAGGTGGTTGACATTGTAGAAATAGTCAAACCCAGATCAGTGGCAGAGAGCATGGAGAGGAAATAGTACATAGGTTCATGCAGATTATGCTGGGTCACAATGATAAAGAGGATCATGCTGTTGCCAGAGAGGGCGGTGGCATAAAGACAACAGAAAGGGATGGAGATCCAGCCATGAGCAGACTCTAAGCCAGGAATGCCAGTCAACATGAAGGTTGGTAAATTCGATGTGAAGTTGCTTAGGGATTCCCTGTTGTCCTGCATTTGTATCATTTGCCTTTACAGTGCTCACATCCTAAGAAGTAACAAATTGTGTTGTCATAAAAAAGTATTTAGGCAATTTTCTAATTAGAGAAACTACTGCAGGAAATAAATTCTGTTGCCTAGAAAAACTAAAATTTATTACTCTAGCAATTACAATTAGAAGTATTTAGGCTTTTATTTTTTTTATTTTTATTTTTTTTTCGAGACAGGGTTTCTCTGTGTAGCCCTGGCTGTCCTGGAACTCACTTTGTAGACCAGGCTGGCCTCGAACTCAGAAATCCTCCTGCCTCTGCCTCCCAAGTGCTGGGATTAAAGGTGTGCGCCACCACCGCCCGGCTTAGAAGTATTTAGAATAGAAAAAAATACTGCTAAACCAAGTAAATATACTCACATAAATGAGTATTTATATATTTATTTTTATATTCATAGATTTTTAAATTTCACCAGATTATGTGAATAGTCATTTCTAGGAATTTAAAAATAGGTATGTTTCAATGTGGGAGAGTCACTAGAATACAAGAAAACAAGCACAAATTTATTTTTAATATGTCTGGTTTAAAGTGAGCAAGAGAAGTCTACTTAAAGATGTCCATGTGTTTGGAGTGGACCTTCAGGTATGACTCTCTAGACATAGATTTCTAGGAATAACCCACAGAATGGATGAAGAGCCAAGGAAAGTGATTTATTAAGAGAAAATAATGAAGACAGTGATTGTGGAAGTTTAGGAGAGTATGAATGGTTTATGAGAACCATTATAAAAGAAAGACTCTGGTATCCTCCTGTGTATATGTTGATAACAGTGCTGAACTGTTTGAGCAGCCAACTCTAGTAAGCATTGAAACTGGAGGCCTCAGGGAGTTTAGAGGTCAGGTGGGATTGGGGGTGGAGACATCCTCATGGAAACAGGGTGGGTGTGGAGGAGGTATGGGATGTGGAACAGTTGGAGGGTGCACCGGGGTGCTGGAGGGAGAAATAAAATCTGGAGTGTAAATAAATAAATAAAAAGACAGTTCAGAGTAGTTGTTGACTTTGGGAAAGGCAGGTGCACTCACTAACTGAAACTCACAATCAGTGGGGGTGTATTAGGGAATGGATGGAGAAACTGTGGTGGTGGTGTAGTTTGGTTCATTTTCAGAAACTCAGTAGTTAAGGCAAAGACAGAGATAGAGTGTGACTAAAGTAGGCTGTAAGGGATATGAGGGTGTTTTGCAAGGGGAATAATTTAGGTAAATATACAAATTTATAAACTGTGATTATAGATACAGTAATAGTCATGAGTTTTAGATAATGAATGAGAGGATTTAGTTGATATATAAAAATTTGAAAGCATCAGGTTATTGAGCTCAGCACAGGAGAGTAATTAGATCTCAGAAAGATGAGGTTAAACATTTTTACTGACACTAGGTTAATAAACAGTAGAAATATTCCTTACCCTGTTAAGGCTTTCAGTTAAATTTAGCAAGAATTTCCTTTATGCTAATAAATATCTTCTAATTTTTTTTTAATTTAATTTAATTTTATTTTTTTAATTTACATTCCAAATCACTTCCCCTTTCCCGTTTCTTCCCTCCCCGAAAGTCCCATAAGCCCCCTTCCCTCCCTCTTTTCTCCGTTCAACCCCCTCTCATTACTCTGTCCTGGCGTTCCCCTACATCCAGTCTTTCCAGGACCAGGGGTCTCTCCTTCCATCTTTTTAGAAATCTATTGATATGCTGATTGTGTCTAGGGTATTCTGAGATTCTGGGTCAATATCCCCTTATCAGTGACTTCATACCATGTGTGATCTTTTGTGATTGGGTTACCTCACTAAGGATGATATTTTCAAGTTCTGACCATTTGCCTAGGAATTTCGTGAATTCATTGTTTTTAATTGCAGAGTAGTATTCCATTGTGTAAATATACCACATCTTCTGAATCCATTCCTCCGTTGAGGGACATCTGGGTTCTTTCCAGCTTCTGGCTATTATAAATAAGGCTGCTATGAATATAGTGGAGCATGTGTCCTTATTGCATGCAGGTAAAGTCTCTGGGTATATGCCCAGGAGTGGTATAGCCGGATCCTCCGGAAGTGTCATGCCCAGTTTTCTGAGGAGCCGCCAGACTGCTTTCCAGAGTGGTTGTACCAGCCTGCAATTCCACCAGCAGTGGAGGAGTGTTCCTCTTTCTCCACATCCTCGCCAACAACTGCTGTCTCCTGTGTTTTTGATCTTAGCCATCCTGACTGGTGTGAGATGGAATCTCAGGGTTGTTTTGATTTGCATTTCCCTAATGACTAAGGATGATGATTTTTCTAATTTGTTTTTAACTAACCATTTTATGCTATTTTCATCTTTTTTTAAATCTAAATTTCATGAGTTTCAACTTTATCTGAGAAGAATTGCAATATATAGCTACAAACTGCTATTATATGGATGCCAAGATGGGGTAGAAAAAATGATCACCTGAATTTTCTATTAACCTTTTTGAATAGTTATGTGTAGGAATAAACAAATACAAAGACAACACCATGAGCATCCTTATCTATCTTACCAGAGTCTTGTGGAAACAGGAACTTTCTATGTCCTTACTAGTAGAGACAAAACAGGTTATCATGCTGGGACCTATGGACTTTTAGTAAGTTTGAACTGAACTGTGGGATTAAATGCAAGATGTGGATCTCTCTGGGGAAATGGACAAAGAACAAACAACATATTTTAAAAATGTAAGGTATCATCATTAAATCTCAAAAGGTTTTAAGGTAATAACTCAAGTAAACAGCAGTCCCCCAGAGCCCTGAATGATAAACAGAGGAAACCAAAGAATTCATACACACTTAGCTCTCCATAGTGATGTACTGTTTCTTATGCATTCTGTCACACTCACTGTGAGTTCATATGTGCACTGTTGTGTCTATGGAAAAAAACCTGTATCCTTGTAGTTAACCATCATCAACTCTGGTTCAACAATATTTCCACACTTCTGTGTTGACTCAGAGTCATGTGGGGAATGATACTATTGAGATGTCCTATTTATGACTTAGTACTCTGCAATCTCTTATTCTCTGAATGTTGACAAATTTTTGGTTTATTTTAATTACATTCTAATGCAAGAGTTGATGGATGTCCTAACCTATGAGTATAGTGATGATTATTAGAAGTTATTTTAATACTATATCCACTAGAAGAATAATTGTAGGTTCTCCTGTAGGACCTATGACATACCTAGCCACAGGTTCTTGGCCCCAGTAATGCTGCCAGGCATGAGTTACATATGATCAGAAATCAGTCACTCCCATAACATTGAACCACTATTGCTCCAGCAGTCATAGCTTGCCAAATTAATCATGGTTGATGCTCATAAAGTGCACAGATGCGTAAGATTGTGCCTAGCATCTTCTAGATCAATGAAAGCTAGCCAAGGGGAATAAAACTTAAAGATAAGCACTCATTGACTTCTCTATGTTTCAGGACTCAGATATGTGGTGTCTTCAGCAATAGAGCATGATAGATTATAAGTGTAAAAAACTGTGGAGCATAATGTGATATTTAATACATGTATACAAGGTATGAGACCAAGGTCCCGTGTATACTTTACATACCTCAGACATTTGTCACTTTGTGTAAAAACTTCTATTTATTTTGATGTTTCATGTTTTTGATTAAAGAATGCGAATAAAATAGAAGAGTCACTGACTCTGAGGGTAAATTATGATCAGTAATTCATTCATATGTTTATGCTTTTGAATTTATATACAAAAGCACCCAGTACACCAAGATATACAAATTATAAAACAAATATGGATAGCAAATAGAAACAATTGTGGAAATATGTCCTTGAGGGACAGTTTTTCTCTTAGGTTAAAGTGATAATGGGACCCAATACAACAGTGGCCTACTGTCCAGCCTCTAGGCCTTCACTAATATTTAGCTATGTATTTAAGAAAAACTATTTTATAAAAATTTCCTCAGACTGCTTCCTGGGAAAATTGGTTGCTGCAATGCCTTGTAGGCAAATCTCATCTGATCTTAGGATGGAGATAAGACCTGATTTACTCTTTCATTTTATCTGTTTATCCTAAGGGAAGAATGAGAAAGAAATGGACATTCTCACTCTTTGTGGTCACAAGTGGATATGATAAGAAAATAATCTTTAGTAGAGTGGGCTAGCTATCAATTGAACATTAGAATATATATTCAAAAATTGAGGTTAACCCTCCAGGAATCTGTGTGCTCATTGCTGTTCAATCACAGCGACAAATTTATAAAGAAAAAAAATCTTAAAAGAGGGTGGTTTATTTGGTTCTTAATCAAAGGTCCCGTTGCTGAGGACCTTGAGTGAGGCTGACATATAGCAGGAGCATTTGGTGGCAAATAGAATCTGGCCAACTGATGAACAGGAAGGAGAAAGGAAAAGATAGGAAGAGACCAAGGAAGGACACTAGCTGCAAGAACAGGATCCCAGTGACTAACTTAGCCAGCCATGTTTTACAAGTAAAGTATTACTACTAACTGGAGAACAGGCCTTGGACATATGAGCCTGTGGGAAACATCTCATTTTCAAACTAAATTTGGAAGAGGCAATCTTTAACTGACTGAGCTGGGAATGTAGGTTTTTAATTTGACATCCACAGAAAACCATTAGTGTGGACATTATCCTTGTTGTATACAATTTTTTTTATTATACACAAATTTGCTTGCTGATTTCTATGGGCCAACTGACTCACAGTCCATTTCATTATAGCAATATAAAATTAGAATAGTGTGCTATCTTAACATTAGTAGAAATGATAGAATAGAAGAAATGAGTAATTCTCCAAAATGAAACAGAGCCAGATTTAAATTATCAGTCTGCCTAATGATTAATACATTTCCACTGGCTGTGTGTTTGTGGGGATAGTATGCAGGGCAGGACTATTTGTATTCCTACTTTTACATAAATCATTTTGTTTAATTTTGAAATCACAGTTGAATATAGCTATAATCTCATACATTGTAGGTATGGGTGCTGAATTGAGATCTTCATACCTTAGTATGAAGAATTCTGGTGCAAGTCCATTACTGGTTTTGCCAAGCATTATTCTACTAGGAACCAGATAATTATCACTCTTTGTTCCATCCACAGGACTCTGAAGGATCTTTGGCCCTATCTGGCCCCCAACAATGGTACAATGGTGGAAAGAACCAGGTGGTTGAGACTGAGCAGAATGATGGGAACCACTCTGGGAGTACAGAAGCTAAAGCAATGGGAGGAGAAAGTTTTGCGCATAGCACATTTGGTATAGGCATAAGTATCTGTACTAAATACTAGGCAGTATTTCTCCAACTACAGCACTACCTGTGTAACACCTACAGTTTTTTTAATGATTTATTTATTTTATGTATATGAGTACGCTGTAGCTCATCTTTAGTTTGTAGCTGCCTTCAGACACACCAGAATAGGGCATCAGATCCCATTACAAATGGTTATGAGCCACCATGTGGTTGCTAAGAATTGAATTCAGGACCTCTGGAAGAGCAGTCAGTACTCTTAACCACTGAACAATCTCCCCAGCCCTGTAACACCTATTGTTATATTGACAATATCAAATATACTACAGAAGAGGTCATGAGAACCTGGTTATAGGCCAATGTGTTACATATCAATGTAAGCATGGCCACTTGTTCACAGTAGGTGTAAGAGACAATCTGGCTTAGGCAGATGGGAATCCAGGAGAACATGAAGATAATGGTATCACATGGTATACTTTGTGTCCATTGAAGCCACTCTTAGCTAGACTGGTCATAGTTGGATTAAAATGGCATATAAATACTGAATATCTGTAGCTACCAGAGAGGACCATGAAGATGAAATAGCCTGGAATGAGTGATGCAGGTATAGAAATTTGATTTTGCAGACTGAGAACTAATTAAATGGCCAATCGTAGGTTAGGTGGAAGAGCACCTCCCTCATGGAAGCTAGAGAGCCCGGAAAGAATTGAAGTGTTCATAGAAGTACTTAGAACATGCCACATTGATGAATAATAATAACAATAGAAAACTTAAGTTGGAAGAGGAGAGGTGGGGAAAGGAGGTTGGTCATGGAGAGAGGGAGAGATGTGTGTGGAAAGTCACCTTAAGTAACTGTGTAAGAAAATGTCATATGGGAGCTTACTCCTGTGTAAATTAATAAAAATGATAACTAGACCCAGAGTTGGGACACTTCCTACCCTGGAAAGACACAGAGGCAGATGTATGTGGTGTGTGGTGAGGCTTGGTATTCACTGTTGTGGCATCAGAAGATGACTGTGACACTAGAATCTAAGGGGGAGACTTTCCTTTGCACAAACTAACCAAGTAACAAACACATTATTTTTGACAGAGATAACATAATTGTGACTGTCAAGTGAGTATAACATTATGAGAACAGGAAATCACTAGTCATATGTCTATAAACTCAATTTTCTAAATTGATCACAATGAAGTTTGGCCATAGCTAGTTTAGTTTAGTAGAAATATCCATATTTCACAATCCAAGATTTATAAAGAATAATCCACTCAAATATGGCACTTGTAGGTGGAAATTTGTTAGAGTCATGCTGCATTGACCATTGTTAAATTTTGCAACATAAAAGTCAATTATATCCAGAGTGAGAAATAAGTTTTTTACTATGCATTTGAGTAGGTTTGAATATATGTCCCATGTATATTAAAATGGAAAGATAGTAGTAAAATCAATAAACTAGAAGGAAAGGAGACACTGATAAGAAAGAGAGAGGAAAGAGAGCAGAGGGAGGAGAGAGAGAACAGAAAGAGAAGAGACAGAAAGAGAGAGACAGAGAGACAGGATACTCTTTCAGAATCCTTCCTTGATCTGGGGTCAGTTCTATTTCAGGTTCTTTCTTCCCTTTCCTGGAACCCAAGGTTTCAGAAGAAGTCCATCAGTATGTCTCTTCTGGCCTCACTTGGAATTTCTTGGTGGAAACAGTAAGAGATCTTTCCATATCCTTTAGTAATGAATGATCTCTCCATACCCTGTAAGCTCCTCAGAACACAGTCAGTGTATTAGGCTCTGCTGGATCATTGTTTGAAATCATTTTTTTCTGTTTCTTTTAGAACTCTCATAGCTCATGTCTTTGGGAACGCCAAATACTCTATTTCATACCTCTTTCCCACTGTATATATCTGATAAAATAACTTTTGTAAGACCTAGAATAGATAGCATTTCTTTTTAAAAAATAACATTTATTGGTCTCAGTTATACATTTCACTCATTTTTACTGCAGTCATTGTATGAGTGGGAACATGTCTATTACATTTATATTTTTTTTTCACATCTACTTATCCTGAGTAGAGGACAAAATACGAGCTCAACACATCACTCTACATTCTCCATGTCTACAGGTGCTCAGTACGTTCTCACTGATCAGTATAATATTCTTGCTTTTGAATAGTCACCCTGATGTTTCAGGCCACTTCTGAATGAATCCTTGTCTTCTAGTCTTCCTTATAAGGAGAGAAATAATAGTTAAAATTCCACGTATTGTGTTTGATTGTTTTATTCTAGTCAAATTTTCATAATCATAACAAGTTATCTGAGACACTATTACAGAGGAAGAGAGTCCCACTTTGGCAAGTAGGCATAGCCGTCAGGGCCCTGCTCCCCTGGCTCTGTTGCTTTCAGCTTACTCATCATGGCCTGAGTGTCTGCTGGAGACCTGGTCACCTCATGCAGCTGGGGGAAAGAGAAATAGTGAGTTAGGATCCACAATACCTCCTCAAATGTCATCATACCTCAGTGATACAACATTCTTCTTGGGTCCCATCAACTTCCACTACCTTCTAGTACTGCCTAAGCCTTATACTAAATGTCCTTCATTAGTACACACAAATTCTTTTACCCTTATTCCATATCAGAATAGCACATATATCAATGAACTGTTTTAAAAAATGTTTAA
Source organism: Tokudaia tokunoshimensis (assembly GCA_036184795.1). NCBI lineage: Eukaryota > Metazoa > Chordata > Mammalia > Rodentia > Muridae > Tokudaia > Tokudaia tokunoshimensis. Next base: position 78,738,759 of record BTHU01000001.1, read on the forward strand.
TTTTTGCAGTTTATTATTAATAAAATGTTTTTGTATACCTATTTTGTATACCTATGAGCCCAGTATCATGTAAACCTTATCTTTTTCCCTTTTGTTTTGTATTTATTTTTTACTGGATATTTTCTATATTTACATTTTCTTTTCTTTTTTTTTTTTTTGGTTTTTCGAGACAGGGTTTCTCTGTGTAGCCCTGGCTGTCCTGGAACTCACTTTGTAGACCAGGCTGGCCTCGAACTCAGAAATCCACCTGCCTCTGCCTCCCAAGTGCTGGGATTAAAGGCGTGCGCCACCACCGCCCGGCTTATATTTACATTTTCAAATGTTATGTTATCCCCTTTCCCAGTTTCCCCTTTCCTCAGAAACCTTCCCTCCCTCCCCTGCTTCTATAGGGGTGTTCTCCTATCCACCCACCCACTCTGCCTCTCTGCCCTCACATTCCCCTACATCCATTTCCTTGTTTTCCCTCCAGAACCCCCCTATCCCATCCTCCTTTTCCCTACTTCTATGAGGGTGCTCCCCTACCCACTCACCCACTCCTGCCTCCCCCCCCCCGGCATTCCCCTACATTGGTAAATATGATCTGCACAACTCAGGGCACATGTGGCCAAAGCAATGGATGATGAACGTGAAAAAGATTGGGATATATAAGGTTAAGGTGACACCAATATGAGAATCACATGTACTTGAGGTAAGCTTCACCTGAGGACAACCTCAGCACAGCTTAGAATCATCACATAAGATATAGTGATGACAGTTATGTCAAAGCCAATTACAAAAAAAGCCACAAAGACTCCATATCCACAATTGACTCTGATATCAACAGATATCAACTTGAGCACAGCCAAGTGCTCACAATAGGACTGGGGAATGACCTTGTTGGGGCAGAAAGGCATCCTGGAGATCATGAAGCAGAAGGGGCTCACCCACAGCAATCCTCTCATCATCACAGCTGCCCATAGTTTGATGACTATGGATGTGGTGAGGATGCTAGAGTGTTGGAGTGGGAAGCAGATAGCCATATAGTAGTCCAAGGCCAAGTCCATGAGCACCTCAGACTCCACAGAAGAAAAGGCATGTATGAAGAACACCTGGATGAGGTAGGCATGATATTCAGTCTTATGATCATGAAGCCAGGGTATGGCCAGCATCTTTGAAACCAACATGAGAAAATGCATCATATTTTTGGTGTGGTGAAGTTAATATGCTCTCTGAGGATTATAACAGACAAGAAATGGATGGTTATTTGCACTTGTGTAATATTACAATTTTATTCAATAGTAAATTGTAGTAAAATCATCCTTTATAATAAATAATATTTTGTCACTTAAAATGATGCTACTTAATTTTTCTTTTGGTACTTGTAACACTTAAAATATTAGAACATGTCAAAATCAGGGGCAATTATTTCCTAAAGACAAAACATTTTCCTGGAAGTAGAACCTACTAAGTGAAAACAAGCATTACAAATTAGTTATAATCAACTTTTTTATTTTCTCTTTGACAAATTACTTGGTCTTCCTTTATTTCTGTTTTGAGTCATTTGGGCAATGCCAGCTCATGGTAGGAAAGAAGCACGAAGAAAGGGATCATAGTAATTTATTCTCATATTACCTTTGATTGTTTAGCACAGTTTTCATCTTGATTCTAGCCTAAGGAAAAAGAGGACCCACCTGTGTATTTACAATTATACATAGTATATTTGATGAAAATCTTAGAACATGAATATCTTATGCTTTGTGAGTAATCCATTCTTTTTACTTATTTTTTTCTGCTAGTTGAAATGGTGATTTATTAACTTCATAATTTCTTCTGGGTTTATCAGTTAGCCTTCTAATACAAAGAATAGCTTTTCTTTCTCCCTTTCATTTTATTTTTTATTATTTTTATTGTTTTACAGTCCAGTTGTTACCCATTTTTCTGGTCTGCCATCCCACAGATCCACACATAGTTCCACATCCCATTCCTCCTCCTTTCTGTCTCTAATAGGATGTCACCACCCTCCAGACCTCCCCATTCCCTAGGGCCTCTAGTCTCTTGAGGGTTAGGAACATCTTCTCTCACTGAGGCCAGAGCGGGCAGTCCTCTGCTATATATGTGCTGGGGTCTTGGACCAGCCTGTTTGCTGCCTGGTTGGTGGTTCAGTCTCTGGGACCTCCCTGGGGTCCAGGGTAGTTGAGACTGTTGGTCTTCCTATGGGGTTGTCCACCTCAGCTTTTTCCAGCCTTTCCCTAATACAACCATAGTGTCCCTGACTTCAGTGCATTGGTTGGGTGTAAGTATCTGCATCTGTCTCAGTCAGCTGCTTGTTAGGCCTCTTGAAGGACAATACTGCTAGGCTCCTGTCTGCGAGCACACCACGACATCTGAAACAGTGTCAGGCCTTGGAGCCTCCTCTTGGGATAGATTTCAAGTTGGGCCTGTCAGCGGACCACCTTTCCTCAGGCTCTTCTCCATTTTTTGTCCCTGCAGTTCTTTCACACACGAACAATTCTGGGTCAGAGTTTTTGACTGTGTGATGGCAACCTCATCTTTCCACCCGATGCTCTGTCTTTCTACAGGAGATGGACTCTACAATTCCCTCTTACTACTATCGGTCATTTCATCTAAGGTTCCTCCCTTTGAGTCCTGAGATTCTCTCACCTCCCAGTTCTCTGGTACTTTCTAGAGGGTTAGCCCATCTTCCCCTCTTTCCCGAGGTTGCATATTTCCATTCATTTTGATGACCCTCAGGGCTTCTCTACTGTCCCCTCACAATACCTAATCACATTCTCCCTCTCCCCTATCCCCTCTCCCACCCAGGTCACTCCATCTCTCTGCCTCTACTGATTGCATTCTGTTTAAATTAGTTACTTTCTTTGCCTTGGTGCAAAAGTAGGCAGAGACAACATGTTAGTACCTGTCTGCAGCTATATTCTGGAACATATTTGCTTATACAAACTTCAACTTGGCTTTGACTAGTTTATTCAGAGATATCCTGGATGGTAAATTTCACAAGATGACTTTAAACCTGACACTGCCTAGCACATCTCTTCTTGACAAAGAGAAAGTTGAGTAAATGTATGGTGAGCAAAATATCAAGTAAAGGCCTTTATTCAGATGCAACAAATACATTAACTGATTAACAATATTACCAACCAGAAATTTTCCTCTTAGAATTCCCTAACCCCTATTTGAGCTATGCTCATTAGAGTTAAGGCCATTTCTCATGCTAGAAATTACAGAGGAATTTATTGAATGTCAGCTTTTATATGTTCTTGCTTAATGCTGATGTTTCTTAATGTCTGAACTCTTCAAGAAATGTAATTTGTCACAAAAAAGCTTTAGTACATAGGTGACATGTGACTTAGTTCTTACCCAACATCTATTCTCTTAGTCTTTGCTGCCCTGGGCTTGTGTTTGAGAGTCTCACGTTTCACCTCATGCACAACAGAAACCTTCAGGTATAAACAGTATCCTTATTGTCTCTTTAAAAAAATGTTTGCAGTCTAACAAATCTTTCATTTTATAGGCCTCAAGAATCCTAAAAAGGCATCTTCAAGATGAGACAGATCTCATTTTTCTTAGTCTCCTTCATTTATAATGGCTGAGAGCAATGGGGCTCAGATTTTAGAAGTCTCCTCTATATCACAAAGCTTACCAACCATCTTAGCTAATCATTATTATAGTGCCCAAATGCTCCTGTGAAGTCTCCAGTGACAGTTCAGATAAGCAAATCATCTCAAGCTCAGGGCCTCTGTTTGCTTCCATTTACCAGATTCAATCCCATCAAACAGAACTACATTTTCTGATTAAACAAGAGGGGGCATACTTTCCTACCCCTGGCCACTGTATGTCACTCTTGGTTTGTGGAAACAGCCATCAAGATTAAAAATGATCTGAACAAGCATATTTAAATCATATTTATTTTGTCCCCCAGACACTTGACTACATTGATGCTGGCTAAAGATACAACTTTCCAGTGTGCCTTAGTTATAGCTGAGTAACTGTTGGGGAAGGATTATTGGATTTTGAGACCCTCATTAAAGCTCCTTTAAATTGTTTTTTTAACCTATGAAAAACTTCTATGTCATCATTTACCATAAAAAGCAATAAAATTTCTGAGTCATTAAACAATCTGTCAGTGATCATATACAAAAGTTTTGTCAGAGTACAAGACTTTTGGACCAACAATACTGTCTTTCTTGGCAACAAATAGTTGAGAAACCTTCCCCAGCTATATCAAGCAAATTATTGACCTGATATGTCAAGGACTGAAATACAGGGTATTTAGACAATATACTGAATCAGCGAATTTGGACTCAGTATTCTTGGTATTTCTCTAGACTGAATCCTCTGTACCAGGCTCTTGGTTGGGCTTTTACTGTCTCTGGGAATATATTGCTTACTCTTGAATCAGTCCTCCCTCCCTCCCTCCCTCCCTCCCTTCCTTCCTTTTCTTTTTTTCTTTCCTATCTCCCCCTACCACCCCAATAGCATCTGGATTTATATTATGTAACCTAGTTGGTCTCATAAACCAGAACACTGGGATTTTAGGGATGTACAACCATTGACTTGTTATTGGCTTCTTCCAGTTAATCTTAGTAGAGGACTCACTTTACACAGCTTTATGTTGTCCAACTTAATTGGGCATCCAATTTTCCTCTTCCCCTTTATCTGAATTTTTTTTCAGATCCAGAAAACCCATATTAAGAGACATGTCTTAGTCTTTCTTACTCTATTCTGTTTGCTCTGAATTTATAGTATTAGTGTTCATTTACTTGAGAAACAATAGAATAATAGAAATGACATAAGAGCTATATTTGAACTGAGAGATGTGGTCTTCAACAGGTGTCTGTTTTCTCTCAACTTCTTCATGTTCTAGAGTCTGTCATCACTACTTTTCAAAATTTCTCTCTGTTTCCTTTTCATTCTTAGGACCAGAACACATGGAGAGTTTTGAATACAAGTTATGCTTAACTGACAGGTGTTTGCTGATCCTTAGCCATTTTTGTTGCATGTGAAAGAATTGCATTATGAAGAAAACAGTTTAATCATCTTGCTTTGGTTTGAGACATGAAGTTATGCATTTCTTAGACAATAGGAATAGGACATATAATTTTCTTCTGGGCCAACACTAATTGTTCCTTTATTCTTCTATAACATACATTACTTTTATTTTTACAGGATTATTAGCATACTATTTAATACTAAACAATAGAAGATTAAATGAATTTATATGCTTATGAAACATTAGTGAAGGTGGATGAGCGTTTGAATCTCACTCTTTAATATCTGAACCGAAATGCAGAGCATGTGAGGTCACAATCAGCTGTTGCTAGAGAGCTGTTGCCAGGATATCTCTGAACAAGCTGACCATGGCTGAAGAATTGCTTACAAGCTCCTGGGATTTAGTCTTCTTTAGAGATCTCATGTCAGGGTCTTTTTAAAGAACCACGTGCTCTGTCTCTTCCCCCAAGCACTGGGTTTTTTCCTTTTTCTTTATTCAAACTGCTTCACATTCAGAATGACTCCAATGACTCCCTGTGAGACTAGAAGCTAAAGCTAGAAGTATTAACCCCAACTTTCCTCTCTTGTCTGCATACAGGAACACAAAGACAGGTTTAACTGAATGCATATGAAGGTGTGTTGCTGCAATTGCATAAAGTTTATCCTTATGCTTATATTTTCTGTTAAATTGTTTATAGCTCTCATTTTAGGCATATTGTATGCAACATAAATAGTCATTGATACTTTACATATCTTTATGTATGAATGTGAGAGAAATTTCTATAAAAATGAAAGGCATTGATCTGTATGCGAGCATATATGTATCTATATACAAATGCTCACAGCTGTTTTAAGTATGTGTAATTAACATAACACCATCATTTTATGAATTCAGGGTTACCAAATGCACAGGCTTTGTGAAAGTACATGCTTGTTTACATTCCTTATGGTGTGAAATGGCACATCATGATGCATACATATGATGGACTTTATTATGTGGTATTACTTTGAAATAGAGCCAAAATGATAATTGTGGTTAGATAAGATCCTAGTAGAGTATGACTAATTCCTACCCTGATATGATCAAAGTTCTTATCTAAATACAAACCATATATATGTACATTTGTGTGTATATAAAACAAACCACCAAGCTAATAGCCATAAGATTTACCAAGGAACTAGTACATATCCATGTATTCTCCATGATTGCTGATTCATTCTCTGTGAGCCTCTATGAGCCCTGTTTAGTTTATTTTGTGGGCCATAGTCTTCTGGTGTTCTTGACTTCTCTGGATCCTACAAGTCTTTCTCCACCTCTTCTGTAGAGCTCCCTTAGCTCTGAGGGGAAGGACCCAATGGAGATAATACAATTTTGACTCTGTCTAATGTTTTGCGGTGGGTCTCTGCATATGCTCCCATCAGCCGTAAGAAGAAGCCTTTCTGAAAGAACTCAAGAATATAAAAGGCAGTAACTATGAGAAGAAAATATAGAACCAAGAATGGACTTTATTAAGAGAAAAAAAGTTCAAATATAAAATTGAAAATTCAAAACGCAGGATAATAATAATAAAACTGTCTGACAGATGATCCATTCATGGAAAAGAAGAAAACTTATTAGAGGCACAAGTAACTTGCTTAGGTAGGATTTTCACAAAGAGAGGTATGTGAATGGTCAATTCAGATATGCATAACATCATTCTTCATTAGAAAAATGAAAACAGACAACAATAAGAAGTCAATGGAAAGCCATCAATGTACATAAAAAATCTGCCAATTACAGATTGTCCTTTTGAAATTCACTTAGCAGAACACACATACTGTACCAAGAATAGAAAGACAGATCTGAGAAAGAGGTATACCTAGAAATTTTATTGTGGAACATTTTAAATAATTTGTCTGAACATATTTATGACTTAATCCAAATTACTGTCTAAGACTACTTGATCTGTAGTTAGCAAGAGAGCTAGTAGTCATGTCCACTACATTAACCTAAGTCTAGAAAATAAAATAAAGCTCAAAGAAAATAATTTGGTCTATAGATCTTTATATTTTCAAAATAAATATAGATAGAACAGAAAAATAATAGGTTTGTACAAGCAACATTAAAGAGAAGTTATCTTTCCTATACATTTTTTTTCTCTGAAGAAAATTAAAATCTGAGGAGGTGCTGCAATGAATAACTAAGTGTCCAATATGTTGAGTTCATGATAAGCAAGTATGAGTGTCAGGGACTCAGAAACCTCCCAATGTAACCACAGGCATGAAATTGACATGGCCTGTAATCGGTAGTGTGTTTGAATCATACACATAGTATGACCTCAAAGCTGAAGAGATATCAGAAACTCAGACCACTGGTCCCAGTTCCAGTTGTGAATCATGATTTTCATATTAACAAGATATTGATATGAGAATCAAGATTTTCCAAGATTTAAATTTCTTTATTAACAAATAGTAATAGGTCTTTAGTGAGGTACTGGAGAAAGCTTATCCTTTTTGTACCTACAATTTGAATTTCTAAGAAAAAAGTTGGTTTCAGAACATGGTCCAAAATAAATTTAAACACACTGTACATAACAATAAGCGACGGAGACATTGTATGAGTGTTAGCATTCTTCTCACTACTGGACAGCTTTGGTCATTTTTTTCTAGTCACATGACTAACTCTGTTTTAGTTGTTATTTATTTTTCAAAATTGCTTTTGTTTTTTGAGAATGATCTTCTCTAACCTAGGCTGTCCTTGGATTAAGTATGTAGCCAAGGATGGACTCTGATCCCTAGTCCTCCTGACTTCGTCTCCTAAGTGGCTGAGGTTACAGGTGGGCACAACTTGCTAAACTCCATTATCAACTGAAGTTTAATTGTATTCCAGTGAGAAGTTAAGTGATTTTCATACTTGAATAACTTAAACAGAAACATAAGATAATAGCTATGAATGTGTGTATTAGTTTATAAGCATTGTTGAGAAAAGCATTTTGGTTTGGTAGTTCATTTGAGTAAGAAGAGAAAAGGGAAAGAAGGAATTTCATGATGGTTCATTCTCTGAACTCTATAAAAATTATAATCTAAAGGTCACGGAAAAGTAAAGACAATCTATATTTAAACCTAATATGGAGATATTAAAGTGAAAGGAAGAAGTAAATAGGAATTTTGACCTGCTTAGTACAGTGTGAGGAGGCACCTAGCTAATTTCCTCATTATACCTGGTTGGAGTCCCATGGGCCTTCTGGCAGCAGGTTTGAAGTACATGCTGGGATATTTATTAGAGGGTCAGCTCCAAGAACTGTCAAAACAACCATCACATACATGAATTTGACCTGGCAGAAAGTGAAAATGCACTGGTCCTTTTGTTGGTGAAATACTAGGACCAGGTAGGATACTAAGACCCTTATGACAAAGCCAATGAAATAGACTGCTGAGGTTTAACTGGAGAATGGGACAAAGCAAAGGAAAGATGCACTTGAATGGGGAGGGATTGCTTAGAGAAGGACCACAGGCCAGGGGTGCATTAGAAGGAAGATTGCAGACATGCTTCTTTCCAGGAGATAATATCAAATCCAGGGAGAGCACACAGAATTATTTTGATTCAATGCAGCCTTAAAAGCGACACTCATTATTTGTTTTATTTCTTCCTCACTTTTCATTTAGCTTTGAAATTGGGGTCATTTCTGTATCTCTCCTGTCTTTGTCAGGAAGTAAGCGCTCCTGTAGGTTTGGCTTGACATCAGCTCTAGTCTTGGGAATATATACATGTATTTGTTGCTATGGCTTTATGAGTCTAACTCCTTTACCCTCAATTAGATACAATTCAGTTTATTACAAATTAGTGGGCTATCTTCCCCATAGATTGCATTTTTTGAAGCCGACTGACACTGAGATCTGGTTTCATATTTTCTTTTCTATCATTTTATATCAAAATTGCTACTTCATACATATTATATATTATATATACATGCATATACTTTTATACCATTTCATCATATTTAAAGATATATTTATTTAACTATATGTATTACTTTTATTGTCTTTTGCTTTACTTTCCTGGATGAGATGTTTTAAAATTCACTTATATTGTCTTTATTGCTGATGAATGTATTTTGACTTTATACTGATTGACTGTTTTGATTTATATGTAATAATTTCCTGTTTTTATATTTACAACTTGAATAATTAATATTTATTTTTAGCAAATGTATAGTTCTTAGGCTATAATTTGCACTTAAGTGCTGATATGTAATTTTCTTACTCTTATGCAGTTTAAGCTATCATTTTTCTAAATCACGTACTTTTTCTGGTATGTATAAAATAATTATTAATAATAGTAGTTGCTGTTGGTTTGGGGAATTCCATCTTATACTAATATGCTAACATTATTCTGAGAAAACAATAAACTATAATTATTTGTAAGATAATTTGTAGTGAATGTTAGATTGTATGAACATTTATAGTAGATATTGTATTTAGGGAAAACTGAGGTAGATCTAGAAAGAAATATTAAAGTTTGAATAAAAGCCTTTTGATAATTGATTGGAAATAGTGTCAGTTAAATAAATAAGATACAACAGTGAAATTTCTGTAATAATAATAATATATGATTATATTATATTTAAGTGGCTAAAACAGTAACAAAGGGAAGTTATGGAGGATGACAGAGTGAGAGATTCCATAGCATATTAGTATTTCTTTTACTTACTAAAAGCTACACACATTTTATTCAAATAATATTTATTTTCATGTTTAGATTCAGGCAACCAGAATTATAATTTCAATATTTACTTGAAAATTGTGATTCTGTAGAAGAAACAGAAGTCATGAAAGTAGGCAGGGCCCTTTTTAGAAATGACTTGACAGTAGGCAGAGGATTGATGTCAGAAAGGTAAAGCTGCAGAATACATTTACAAAAAGAAAGAAGGAATCTACCATCTGGAAATGCTTAATAAAGACAAGTTTCCAAAGAGGATGGGGAGGGAAGCTTTCTTGGAATAATCATCAGCAACATACACTAAGAATTTGATGGTAACTAAAGTGAGCCACTGGATTTATGAACTGCTGCAGAAAGAGTAGCCTGGCTGGGCAGTGGTGGCACATGACTTTGATCCCAGCACTTGGGAAGCAGAGGCAGGCGGATTTCTGAGTTTGAGGCCTGTCTGGTCTACAGAGTGAGTTCCAGGACAGCCAGGGCTACACAGAGAAACCTTATCTCAAAAAAAGGAAAAAAAAGAGTAGCCTGGATGTCTTGGCACACAAGGGCTTCTGTACTAAGGTCATTTCTCAGAAAAACCAGAGAGTGCTACATAGAATGACATATTTTACACATAGAAATCTACACTTAAAGAACCATATTGATTACAGTGTGTCTCTGAAAATGTACAGATTTGAAAGCTGTTTATCAGGGGCTGTCATCCTGGATGGCAGACAGACTCCTCCTATGTGTTTCCAACCTCCATAGAGTAGGAGGCATTTGGCTCAGAGATAGACAGTTCAGAGACTTTGTTGCCTAACTGTACACCTTTAGGAGAATTGCTTAGTCACACCTGTCTGTACATGTATAAGAGAAAGAGAGGGGAGAGATTATACATCCTTGAACAGTTGGATGGATACAGATAAGAATATAATTGCAGCTACCACATTGTATATGTTCAGAGTCCAACACTTACCTGGATTTCAGTAGCATCCTGTGCCATTATTTGTTATAAGACAGACTTTAATTTATTGTGTTAAAAAGAAGGACAAGGATTTCTGGATTTCTTTCTTCTTTCCTTCCTCTCTTCATCCCTTCCCTCCCTTCCTTCCCCATTTCTCTTGCTCTTTCTCCTTCTCTCTTTACATTCTTGCTTCTTCTTCTTCTTCTTCTTCTTCTTCTTCTTCTTCTTCTTCTTCTTCTTCTTCTTCTTCTTCTTCTTCTTCTTCTTCTTCCTCCTCCTCCTCCTCCTCCTCCTCCTCCTTCTTCCTCTCCTCTCTCTCTCTCTCTCTCTCCTTCTTTCTTATTATTTTCCCAAATTGATGTTTTCTCTCAAGAATCAAGCAGTGAGTTTTCAAGGTAATAGGGCAATTATTTAATGATTAAATTGTTGATATATAATTGCTATATATGTAAAATGCTTGTGCTACTATCTAAAACTTAGAATTAGAGCATGGAACATGGAAAAAATCATACACCTAGAACATATAAAATATGAAGAACACAGGGAACTATAAAAAAAAATGGACCTGACACCAGTTTTTCTTGAACTATCTTGCAGCCACAAAGGCTGACTCATATGTCCCAGAAACACTTTGACATTGTTCTGAACATTTATCAAGCCTGTCTAGTGGTCACATTTCAAAAAAGAGAGTTCGTTTTCTCAGTGTTGTGTACTAGATTCAAGAACTTATTTTCAAAAATACTGGAAATTGGATTGTTCATTACATTATTTAGGTATTTTCTGGGAAGTTACATAGATAAGAATAATTTTTTTTGTCACTTTTTGTCACAAATAAAGAGAAGACTGGCTTGGAATATTTAAAAAAACTTGTTTTGGATCAATCTGCTAAATTTGTTTTCTCAAAAACTGTGGAACACTGAAAAGCAAGAAGATATGCCTACATCATTTCTAGTATATAAACAAATATTTAAAAATATAAGAATTATCAGTATTGATTAAGTGCTAGAGAGATGTTTATAAAATAAGATATATGCATTGTTATATTCAATTATCTAATTGTCCTTCTTTTTCCAGACTTCACTATGCTCATCCTTAATAATACAAATTCCCAGCTTCCGATCTTCTTCCTAACTGGTATCCCAGGCCTGAGAGCAGCTCAGGTCTGGATCTCCATTCCCGTTTTTCTCCTTTATGTAATTGCCCTCTCTGGAAACAGCATGATCCTGCTGGTGATCCTTCGTGAGCAGAGCCTCCATGAGCCTATGTACTATTTCCTCTCTATGCTTTCGGTCACAGACCTGAGCTTGTCTCTCTGCACACTTTCCACTACCCTTGGTGTCCTCTGGTTTGAAGCTCGAGAGATCAATTTAAATGCATGTATTGCCCAGATGTTCTTTCTCCATGGGTTTACTTTCATGGAGTCTGGAGTTCTGCTGGCCATGGCCTTTGATCGTTTTGTGGCCATCTGTGATCCACTAAGATATACCACTATTCTTACCAATGCCAGGATTGCCCAGATTGGCATAATTGTGCTGATAAGGAATGTTGCTGTCATGTTGCCAGTTGTGCTCTTTGTCAAAAGGTTGTCCTTCTGCAGTTCTCTGGTTCTTTCACATTCGTACTGTTACCATGTAGATCTCATCCAGCTCTCATGCACAGACAACAGAATCAATAGCATTCTTGGTCTGTTTGCACTCTTCTCTACTACAGGGTTTGACTGCCCTTGCATCTTGCTGTCCTATGTACTGATCATCCGATCTGTCCTCAGCATCGCTTCCTCTGATGAGCGACAGAAAGCCTTCAACACATGCATATCCCACATCAGTGCTGTTGCTATCTTCTACATTCCTCTTATCAGCTTGTCTCTTGTACACCGCTATGGACATTCAGCACCTGCCTTTGTCCACACCATCATGGCCAATGTCTTCCTGCTCATACCTCCTGTGCTCAACCCTATAATCTACAGTGTGAAGACGAAGCAGATTCGAAAGGCTATTATCAAGGTTTTAAATCAGAAGCAGAACCAACTTTAATAATGATCTCAGTAGAAAGGAACATTTATAAATAAATAATTTTGTAGAATGGGGTCATATTAAGATATCAAATTATGGAACTTCTAGGTTGTATGATAATTGTTTACTAAGCTTCTCATTTTCAATCCATGAGCTGCTGTATATGAATAATTAATTACTCATAGTTCTAGCTTACATTATTAATCTGTATAAAGTAATAATTCAGACTATTTAATTAAAAAGTTTGAATTTAATATGGGAAATCATAGAGGAGTCAGTTGTTCTATTTTTAATGATACAGAAAAATATTTTAATCAGTTGTATATGTTTTACTCAAAACCTTTTATTTCTCCAACTGCTTTCTAAATTACTATATTACTGGTTAAATCCTAAAATACATACTAGCAATTTGACTTCAAGTCTTGCATCAGTCAATATGTCTTGTCTTTTATTATCTGCTAAGGAAAATACAGATGCAGATAACATCTGAGTATTTTCTCAATTGATAATTGTATTAATCCAAGTTATATGCCTAACAGCTGAAGAATAATCACAGTAGATCTGAAAAGTCGCTGTGTTCCTCACTATTGAATAAATATCAAACAAACAGAACTCTATTAATCAATTTATTTCAACAGTTTTATTATGAAAGATGATGATTTATTTAGGTGCTTATTATCATGAAAAATTACATCTATGTGCAATTGTCATCAAAGGATCCAGAAGTTCCTTGTCCAAAATTTAAATGCATTTATATATGGAACCATATATATGGGGAAATATTAGATAATTTTTATTTTACACTGACAGTCACATTGCAATTTATGTCACAGAGATCAGGACTCATGGTCAGTGAGTGTTTTCTGTGTAAATGTGTGAAGAACTGCAATTAACCAGTTTGGTGACTGAAACTCATTTGGTTCCAGTCAATGCAAGTAGGTATGTTTTTTGATACTTTCAGTAGATAGTTTATTTTCTCCTGAGATATTAATAAAGTTTCATGAGATCTGAGTGATGATTGGCTTGGGTGCAATGACCACAGCTTGGACAGTTCTCCTGGAGAAATGATATTATATATGAGATACAATGTTCAGGCTTGATTTTTGCATATCCCTAAATAGGAACAAACACTTCTGATGGAAAATAAGAAGAATGCTACTTACTGTCTTGGGACATTGGAAGATATAAAAACTTTAATGATTATACAATCAAAAGTCAACAGTTTAATAATATTTCAGGAGTGAGATTTATGTATCTTTTTCATTATTTTACTCCTTTTATCAAATCTTCCCCAAGAGACCATTCAGCCATTTATCAAGCAGATCTCTTTCCCTTTCCATTAAATCAACTCTGTGAGATTTTGCAAGGTGTAATCTACATGTGTAATAAAATTATTTTCTATTAAAGGAAGCTTTGAGGCTTATTTAATCAAAAGCCAACAGTTCAATAATTATTTGAGGTGAGATTACTGTATCTTTTTTTTTTATTTTCTGTTTGTTTTTATTTTTTTTTATTTTTTAATTTACATTCCAAATCACTTCCCCTTTCCCGTTTCCTCCCTCCCCGAAAGTCCCATAAGCCCCCTTCCCTCTCTCTTTTCTCCATTCAACCCCCTCTCGTTACTCTGTCCTGGTGTTCCCCTACATCCAGTCTTTCCAGGACCAGGGGTCTCTCCTACCATCTTTTTCGAAATCTATTGATATGTGGATTGTGTCTAGGGTATTCCGAGATTCTGGGTCAATATCCCCTTATCAGTGACTGCATACCATGTGTGTTCTTTTGTGATTGGGTTACCTCACTAAGGATGATATTTTCAAGATCTGACCATTTGCCTAGGAATTTCGTGAATTCATTGTTTTTAATTGCAGAGTAGTATTCCATTGTGTAGATATACCACATCTTCTGAATCCATTCCTCCGTTGAGGGACATCTGGGTTCTTTCCAGCTTCTGGCTATTATAAATAAGGCTGCTAAGAACATAGTGGAGCATGTGTCCTTATTGCATGCAGGTAAAGTCTCTGGGTATATGCCCAGGAGTGGTATAGCCGGATCCTCCGGGAGTGTCATGCCCAGTTTTCTGAGGAACCGCCAGACTGCTTTCCAGAGTGGTTGTACCAGCTTGCAATTCCACCAGCAGTGGAGGAGTGTTCCTCTTTCTCCACATCCTCGCCAACAACTGCTGTCTCCTGTGTTTTTGATCTTAGCCATCCTGACTGGTGTGAGATGGAATCTCAGGGTTGTTTTGATTTGCATTTCCCTAATGACTAAGGATGATGAACGTCTCTTTAGGTGCTTCTCAGCCATTAGATATTCTTCAGGTGAGAACTCTTTGTGTAGCTCTGTACCCCATTTTTTAATAGGGTTACTTGCCTCTCTGGAGTTTAACTTCTTGAGTTCTTTGTATATCTTGGATATTAGCCCTCTGTCGGATGTAAGGTTGGTAAAGATCATTTCCCAGTTAGTTGGTTGCCGCTTTGTCTTTTTGACAGTGTCTTTTGCCTTGCAAAAACTTTGTAATTTAATGAGGTCCCATTTGTCTATTCTTGATCTTAGAGCATAAGCTATTGGAGTTCTGTTCAGGAAATTCTCCCCTGTGCCCATATGTTCAAGGTTCTTCCCTAGTTTCCCTTCTATTAGTTTCAGTGTGTCTGGTTTTATGTGGAGATCTTTGATCCACTTACAATTGAGCTTAGTGCAAGGAGATAAGGATAGGTCAATTTGCATTCTTCTGCATGTTGACCTCCAGCTGAGCCAGCACCATTTGTTGAAAAGGCTATCTTTTTTCCACTGGATGGTTTTAGCTCCTTTGTCAAAGATCAAGTGCCCATAGGAGTGTGGATTCATTTCTGGGTCTTCAATTCTGTTCCATTGATCTACATGTCTGTTACTGTACCAATACCATGCAGTTTTTAACACTATTGCTCTGTAGTACAGCTTGAGGTCCGGGATACTGATTCCCCCAGAGGTTCTTTTACTCTTGAGAATAGTTTTAGCTATTCTGGGTTTTCTGTTATCCAGATGAATTTTTGAATTGCTCTTTCTAACTCTATGAAGAATTGATTGGGATTTTGATGGGGATTGCATTGAATCTGTGTATTACTTTTGGTAAGATGGTCATTTTTACTATATTAACCCTGCCAATCCATGAGCATGGCAGATTTTTCCATCTTCTGAGGTCTTCTTCAATTTCTTTCTTCAGAGACTTGAAGTTCTTGTCATACAGATCTTTCACTTGTTCTATGAAGCCACAAATACACTAATACCAAAAGCACACAAAGATCCGACAAAGAAAGAGAATCTCAGGCCAATCTCTCTTATGAATATCGATGCAAAAATACTCAATAGAATTCTTGCCAACCGAATCCAAGAACACATCAAAATGATCATCCACCACGATCAAGTAGGCTTCATCCCAGGGATGCAGGGATGGTTCAATATAAGGAAATCCATCAATGTAATCCACTACATTAACAATCTCAAAGAAAAAAACCACATGATCATCTCATTAGATGCTGAGAAAGCATTTGCCAAAATTCAGCATCCTTTCATGCTAAAGGTCTTGGAAAGATCAGGAATTCAAGACCCATATCTAAACATATTAAAAGCAATTTACAGCAAACCGGTAGCCAGCATCAATCTAAATGGAGAGAAACTTGAAGCAATCCCACTAAAATCAGGGACTAGACAAGGCTGCCCTCTCTCTCCATATCTTTTCAGTATAGTACTTGAAGTTCTAGCTAGAGTAATTAGACAACAAAAAGAGGTCAAAGGGATACAAATTGGAAAGGAAGAAGTCAAACTATCACTATTTGCAGACGATATGATAGTATACTTAAGCGACCCAAAGAACTCCACCAGAGAACTCCTACAGCTGATAAACGACTTCAGCAAAGTGGCCGGATATAAAATCAACTCAAGCAAGTCAGAAGCCTTCCTATACTCAAAGGATAAGCAGGCTGAGAAAGAAGTAAGAGAAATAATACCCTTCACAATAGCCACAAACCATATTAAGTATCTTGGCGTGACTCTAACCAAACAAGTGAAAGAGATTTCTGTATCTTTATAATTATTTTATTGGATTTCAAATTGAAAAGTCCAATTAAACATTCCTTTTTTTTCAATTTTCTGATTCCGATAAAATTTAATGTATTCTATAATTTTTAGAGTTAGTATTTGCAGGTAGAATTGGGAGAAAAAACCTAAGAGCCACAGTTGACATATAACTTGTTTCTTGTCCTTTAGCTGAAATCTGCCATGTCAATTAAAAGCAAGAGTCTCCCTAATTCAGTCTGTTATATATCCAGGATTCTGAGCATGGACAATAAAGTCTTCATTACAAATTGCTTATGGGCATAGTGAAGCATGTGCCCTTATTACATGTTGGAGCATCTTCTGGGTATATGACTGGGAGTGGTATAGCTGGGTCTTCAGGTAGTACTATGTCCAATTTTCTGAGAAACAGCCAGACTGATTTCCAGAGTGGTTATACCAGCTTACAATCCCACCAGCAATGGAGTATTCCTCTTTCTCCAAATGTTCTCTAGCATCTGCTGTCACCTGAATTTTTGATTTTGACCATTCTGACTGGTGTGAGGTGGAATCTCAGGATTGTTGTGATTTGCATTTCCCTGATGATTAAGGATGTTGAACATTTTTTAGGTGTTTCTCAGACATTCAGTATTCCTCAGTTGAGAATTGTTTGTTTAGCTCTGTACCCCCATTTTATTTTATTTTCTAAGTTTTTTTTTACATTCAAAATCATTTCCCCTTTCCAGTTTCCTCCCTTCCCGAAAGTCCCATAAGCCCCCTTCCCTCCCTCTTTTTCCCATTCAACTCCCTCTCGTTTCTCTGTCCTGGCATTCCCTTACATCCAGTCTTTCCAGGACCAGGGGTCTCTCCTTCCACCTTCTTGGAAATATATTGATACGCGAATTGTGTCTAGGGTATTTCGAGATTCTGGGTTAATATCCCCTTATCAGTGACTGCATACCATGTGTGTTCTTTTGTGATTGGGTTACCTCACTAAGGATGATATTTTCAAGTTCTGACCATTTGCCTAGGATTTCGTGAATTCATTATTTTTAATTGCAGAGTAGTATTCCATTGTGTAAATATAACACATCTTCTGAATCCATTCCTCCGTTGAGGGACAGCTGGGTTCTTTCCAGCTTGTGGCTATTATAAATAAGGCTGCTATGAACATAGTGGAGCATGTGTCCTTATTGCATGAAGGTAAAGCCTCTGGGTATATGCCCAGGAGTGGTATAGCCGGATCCTCCGGGAGTGTCATGCCCAGTTTTCTGAGGAACCACCAGACTGCTTTCCAGAGTGGTTGTACCAGCTTGCAATCCCACCAGCAGTGGAGGAGTGTTCCTCTTTCTCCACATCCTCGCCAACAATTACTGTCTCCTGTGTTTTTGATCTTAGCCATTCTGACTGGTGTGAGATGGAATCTCAGGGTTGTTTTGATTTGCATTTCCCTAATGACTAAGGATGATGAACATCTCTTTAGGTGCTTCTCAGCCATTAGATATTCTTCAGGTGAGAACTCTTTGTTTAACTCTGTATCCCATTTTTTAATAGGGTTACTTGCCTCTCTGGAGTCTAACTTCTTGAGTTCTTTGTATATATTGGATATTAGCCCTCTGTTGGATGTAGGGCTGGTAAAGATCTTTTCCCAGTTAGTTGGTTGCCGCTTTGTCTTTTTGACAGTGTCTTTTGCCTTGCAAAAACTTTGTAATTTAATGAGGTCCCATTTGTCATTTCTTGATCTTAGAGCATAAGCTATTGGAGTTCTATTCAGGAAATTCTCCCCTGTGCCCATATGTTCAACGTTCTTCCCTAGTTTCCTTTCTATTAGTTTCAGTGTGTCTGGTTTTATGTGGAGGTCCTTGATCCACTTGGAATTGAGCTTAGTGCAAGGAGACAATAATGGGTCAATTTGCATTCTTCTGCATGTTGACCTCCAGTTGAGCCAGCACCATTTGTTGAAAAGGCTATCTTTTTTCCACTGGGTGCTTTTAGCTCCTTTGTCAAATATCAAGTGACCATAGGAGTGTGATTCATTTCTGGGTCTTCAATTCTGTTCCATTGATCTACATGCGTGTCACTGTACCAATACCATGCAGTTTTTAACACTATTGCTCTGTAGTACAGCTTGAGGTCCGGGATACTGATTCCCCCAGAGGTTCTTTTACTCTTGAGAATAGTTTTAGCTATCCTGGGTTTTCTGTTATTCCAGATGAATTTTTGAATTGCTCTTTCTAACTCTATGAAGAATTGAGTTGGGATTTTGATGGGGATTGCATTGAATCTGTATATTGCTTTTGGCATGATGGTCATTTTGACTATATTAATCCTGCCAATCCATGAGCATGGCAGATTTTTCCATCTTCTGAGGTCTTCTTCAATTTCTTTCTTCAGAGACTTGAAGTTCTTGTCATACAGATCTTTCACTTGTTTGGTTAGAGTCACACCAAGATACTTTATATTATTTGTGGCTATCGTGAAGGATATCATTTCTCTTACTTCTTTCTCAGCCTGCTTATCCTTTGAGTATAGGAAGGCTACTGACTTGCTTGAGTTGATTTTATACCTGGCCACTTTGCTGAAGTTGTTTATCAGCTGTAGGAGTTCTCTGGTGGAGTTCTCTGGGTTGCTTAAGTATACTATCATATCGTCTGCAAATAGTGATAGTTTGACTTCTTCCTTTCCAATTTGTATCCCTTTGACCTCCTTTTGTTGTCTAATTGCCCTAGCTAGAACTTCAAGTACTATATTGAAAAGATATGGAGAGAGAAGGCAGCCTTGTCTAGTCCCTGATTTTAGTGGGATTGCTTCAAATTTCTCTCCATTTAGATTGATGTTAGCTACCAGTTTGCTGTAAATTGCTTTTACTATGTTTAGATATGGGCCTCGAATCCTGATCTTTCCAAGACCTTTAGCATGAAAGGATGCTGAATTATGTCAAATGCTTTCTCAGCATCTAATGAAATGACCGTGTGTTTTTTTTTTGAGATTGTTTATGTAGTGGATTACATTGATGGACTTCCTTATATTGAACCATCCCTGCATCCCTGGGATGAAGCCTACTTGATCGTGGCGAATGATCGTTTTGATGTGTTCTTGGATTCGGTTGGCAAGAATTTTATTGAGTATTTTTGCATCGATATTCATAAGAGAGATTGGCCTGAGATTCTCTTTCTTTGTTGGATCTTTGTGTGCTTTTGGTATTAGCATAATTGTGGCTTCATAGAACGAGTTGGGTAGTGTTCCTTCTGTTTCTATTTTATGGAAGTTTGAAGAGTATTGGTGTTAGGTCTTCTTTGAAGGTCTGATAGAATTCTGCACTAAAACCATCTGGACCTGTCCTTTTTTTGGTTGGAAGACTTCCAATGACGACTTCTATTTCTTCAGGGGTTATAGAATGGTTTAGATGGTCTATTTGATCCTGATTTAATTTTGGTATTTGGTATCTGTCTAGGAAATTGTCCATTTCCTCGAGATTTTCTAGTTGTGTTGAATACAGGCTTTTGTAGTAGGATCTGATGATTTTTTGAATTTCCTCAGTTTCTGTTGTTATCTCTCCCTTTTTGTTTTTGATTTTGTTAATTTGGATACTGTCTCTGTGCCCTCTGGCCTGTCTGGCTAAAGGCTTCTCTATCTTGTTGATTTTCTCAAAGAACCAACTCCTAGTTTTGTTGATTCTTTGTATGGTTTTATTTGTTTCTACTTGATTGATTTCAGCCCTGAGTTTGATGATTTCCTGCCTTCTACTCCTCTTTGGTGTATTTGCTTCTTTTTGTTCCAGGGCTTTCAGGTGTGCCATTAAGCTGCTAGTGTATGCTGTCTCCTGTTTCTTTTTGGCGTCACTCAGGGCTATGAATTTTCCTCTTAGCACTGCTTTCATTTCCCATAAATTAGGGTATGTTGTGCCTTCATTTTCATTAAATTTCAAAAGTCTTTGATTTCTTTCTTTATTTCCTCCTTGACCAAGTTATCATTGAGTAGAGCATTGTTCAGCCTCCGTGTGTATGTGGGTTTTCTGTTGTTTTTGTTGCCATTGAAGACCACCCTTATTCCATAGTGATCTGATAGGAGGCATGGGATTAGTTCAATCTTCTTATATCTGTTGAGGTCTGATTTGTGACCAATTATATGGTCGATTTTGGAGAAGGTACCATGAGGTGCTGAGAAGGTGTATTCTTTAGCTCTAGGATGAAATGTTCTATATATATCTGTTAGTTCCATTTGGTCCAAGGCTTCAATTAGATTCACTGTCCCTGTTTAGTTTCTGCTTCCCTGATCGATCCATTTCAGAGTGTGGGGTGTGGAAGTCACCCACTATTATTGTGTGAGGTTCGATGTGTGCTTTGAACTTTAGTAAAGTTTCTTTTACGAATGAGGGTGCCCTTGCATTTGGAGCATAGATATTCAGAATTGATAGTTCTTCTTGGTGGATTTTTCCTTTGATCAGTATGTAGTGTTCTTCTGTGTCGTTTTTGATGACTTTAGGTTGAAAGTCAATTTTATCTGATATTAGGATGGCTACTCTGGCTCGTTTCCTGGGACCACTTGCTTGTAAAATTGTTTTCCAGCCTTTTTCTCTGAGGAAGTGTTTGTCTTTGACACTGAGGTGAGTTTCCTGCATGCAGCAAAATGCTGGGTCCTGTTTACATATCCAGTCTGTTAGTCTATGTCTTTTTATTGGGGAATTGAGACCATTGATATTAAGAGAGATTAAGGAATAGTGATTATTGCCACCTGCTCTTCTTGACGCTCTCTTTATGTTTGAGTGGTTATCTACTTTTGGGTTTGATGCAATAAGTTTGCTATCTCGTTTTTTCAAGGGTGTTGTTTCTCTCCTTGTATTGGCGGTTTCCACCTATTATCCTTTGCAGGGCTGGGTTTGTGGAAAGATATTGTGAAAATTTGGTTTTATCATGGAATATCTTGGTCTCTCCATCTATGGTGATTGAGAGTTTTTGTGGGTATAGTAGTCTAGGCTGGCATTTATATTCTCTTAGTGTCTGCATGAGATCTGCCCAGGATCTTCTGGCTTTCATAGTCTCTGGTGAGAAGTCTGATGTGATTCGGATAGGTCTTCCTTTGTATGTTACTTGGACTTTTTCTTTTACTGCTTTTAATATTCTTTCTTTGTTTAGTACATTTGATGTTTTGATTATTATGTGACGGGAGGTATTTCTGTTCTGGTCCAGTCTGTTTGGAATTCTGTAGGCTTCTTGTACGTTCATCGGCATCTCTCTCTTTAGGTTAGGGAAGTTTTCCTCCATAATTTTGTTGAAGATATTTACTGACCCTTTAAGTTGCAAATCTTCACTCTCATCTATACCTATAATCCTTAGTTTTGGTCTTCTCGTTGTGTCCTGGATTTCCTGGATGTTTTGGGTTACACGTTTTTTGAATTTTGCATTTTCTTTGACTCTTGAGTCGATGCTTTCTATGGTATCTTCAGCACCAGAGATTCTTTCTTCCATCTCTTGTATTCTATTGTTGATGTTTGCATCTATGACTCCTGATTTCTTCCCAAGGTTTTCTACCTCCAAAGTTGTCTCCCTTTGTGATTTCTTAGATGTTTCTACTTCCTTTTTTAGTTCCTGGATGGATTTGCTGAGATCCTTCACTTGTTTGTTTGTATTTTCCTGTATTTCTTTAAGGTATTTTTGCATTACCTCTTTCGGGATTCTTGCCTGTCGACCCAAGTTCTCCTGTATTTCTGTAAGCCATTTTTGTGTTTCCTCCTCATGGGCTTCCATCTGTTGATCCATCGTCTCCTGCATTTCTTTAAGCAATTCTCGTGTTTCCTTTGTAAGGGCATCTACCTGTTGATTCATTTCTTTAAGCAATTTTTGTGTTGCCTCCCTATGGGCCTCCATCTGTTGACCCATATTCTTCTGTATTTCTTTATGTGATTTTTATGATTCCTTTGAAAGTGCATCTACCCGTTGATTCATTTCTTTAAGCGATTTTTGTGTTGTCTCCTTGTGGGCCTCAATCTGTTGACCCATGTTCTCCTGCATTTCTCTAAGCGATTTTTGTGTTTTCTTTGTAAGGGCTTCTAACCGTTGATTCATTGTCTCCTGTAATTCTTTATGAGATTTATTTGTGTCCTTCTTAAAATCCTCTAATAGCCTCATGAGAAGTGATTTTAAATCCAGATCTTGTCTTTCGGGTGTGGTGGGGTATCCAGGACTTGCTGCTGTTGGAGAGTTGGGTTCGGATGGTGCCATATTACTTTGGTTTCTGTTAGTAACGTTCCTATGTTTGCCTTTTGCCATCTGGTTACCTCTGGTGTTAGTTGGTCCTGCTGTCACTGGCTGTTGGTTGGACCTCCTGTGAGCCTGCAAAGCTATTTCTGACCCCCCTGGATTACCGGGATTCTCCTGGCACCGATTTCTGGGGCCTGCCCTGCTCCTGAGTGACTTTGGAGCCCTGATGTGCCTTGCCCCAAGTGATGTTATATTGGGGAATCCCTGCACATCCATAGGCTCAGCGTAGTAGATTCCCGGAGCAGAGGTCGCCAAAGGGAGACTGGTAGGCTCCTGCGCTGTGCAGGGATGTGTGATCTCTCCTGGGGGGGTCCCTCTGCAGGGCAGAAGTCCCACAGCAGAGCTGGCGAGTCGGTTACTGCAGACCTGCCCAGCTCTTGAGAGCAGGGTGCACACAAGCTGCCTGAGACCCAAGCGATATTATGTCTGACTGTCCCTGCGTCTGGAGGTCCCAATTGCCCTGATACAGGAGAAAAGATGGTGGAGTGCACTCAGCACTCTCTTGGTGCAGATCACTCTGCAGGGCAGAAGGCCCACAGCAGAGCTGGCGCCCAGAGGACCACAGCGCTGTCCCGCTCTTGGGCGCAGATGGAAGTCCAACAGGCTGTGTTCCAAGCGATGTTATATTGGGGAAAACCTGGGTACCTGTCTCCTCAGTGCAGTCGATCCAGGAACAGAGGTCGCCAAAGGGAAGCTGGTAGGCTCCCGCCCAGTGTGTGTGGGGGGTGTATGTCCCCCATTTTTTTTTAAAAATAGGATTATTTGTTTCTCTGGAGTCTGACTTCTTGAGTTCTTTGTACATATTAGATATTAACCCTTTTTCGGATGTAGGATTTGTAAAGATCTTTTCCTAATCTGTTGGTTGCTGTTTTGTCCTATTGACAGTGTCCTTTGCCTTACAGAATCTTTGCAGCCTTGTTTATAATAGCCAGAAGCTGGAAAGAACCCAGATGTCCCTCAACAGAAGAATAGATATAGAAAATGTGGTACATTTACACAATGGAGAACTACTCAGCTATTAAAAACAATGAATTCGTGAAATTCTTAGGCAAATGAATGGAACTAGAAAATATCAACCTGAGTGAGGTAACACAATCAGAAAAGAACACATATGTTATGCACTCACTAATAAGTGGATATTAGCCCAAAAGTTCGGAATACCCAAGATACAATTCAAAGACCTCATGAAGCTCAAGAAGAAGGAAGACCAAAGTGTGGATACTTTGGTTCTTCTTACAAGGGAGATCAAAATACCCATGGCTCACAGCCAACCAATGGACTGAGCATAGGGTCCCCAATGGGGGAACTAGAGAAAGGACCCAAGGAGCTGAAGAGGTTAGCAGCCCCATAGGAGGAGCAATAATATGTATCAACTAGTACCCTGAGAGCTCCCAGGGACTAAGCCACCAACCAAAGGGTACACATGGAGGGGTCCATGGTTCCAGCTACATATGTAGTAGAGGATGGCCTTTTCAGACATTAGTGAGAGGAGATGCCATTCATCCTGTGAAGGCTGGATGCCCCAGTGTAGGGGAATGCCAGTTCAGGAAAATGGGGGGTGGTGGTAAGCAGGGGGAGGGGTGTGGGATAGGGGTTTTTTGGATGGGTAACGAGGAAAGGGGATAACATTTGAAATATAAATAAAGCAAATATCTAATTAAAAAAAGAAAACAAACACCAAATTGCTTATGCAAATAATAGTGTGGTGATAGGGTTTGAATGGGAAAAAACTAATCAAGGACAAGACGGTATGTTAGATGCCATGTCAGGGTCCAGTATGAAGACAAAAACCAGATAACACTTTAAACAGGTATAATTTAATACAGCTAATCTTTAGCATGGAAGCAAAGTAGTGAGGAAATTGGCTAATAAGTGCTAACCAGAATTATATGTACTCTAGTGGAATGGATACAAGGAGCAAAGAGCAGTGTAATAGAGCCACCAAACTGCTCTCCTTTTCTTCTTCTATACTTACAGAGTCATGGAAGTGTATTAATTTTGACACTTGAAAAAAATCTGTGCTCCCCATCACCAGAAAGCCCTTCCACATGAAGATGTTGCTGGGAGGAGGAGGGTGTCACCGCTTTGCCTGATAGCTCTAGAGACTTTCTATGCTCATGTTCATCTGTATCTCAGTGAGTTAGTGACAAGCGATCTTCTCAGCATGAGGTTGTGTGTTCAGCTTTTCAGATTAGTCATATGCAACCTGGAAGGCACATGCACATTCTTAGGGCACAGTACCCTAAGAATGTGCTTGTGCTAGCCCAGATAAAGTTCTGTTTGTTACATGTGTGGGTCTTCTGGCTTAGCCATTGTCACAGAGAACAGGTCGAGAGTATCCTTGGTGTGTCCATGTGGAAGAAAGTTTGCACTGCAGGGAATCACTCTCAGAGAAAGAATGAAGGACCATAAAATGGAATGAAATTTTTTCTTTACCAACACCCCAAGAAATTATAAAGAAACCAGGTAGTGAAATTCTCCTTCCTGTGTTCCTTCACTACCATCAACTGACAAGAATTTACACTGTATCAGATGGCCAAAGAAAAAAAGTCCATCGTTACTGTGTTCACACGATCATCATAGAAGACAAAAGGAATGTGAAACAAAGTTGGCAAATCAGAATGAGCCAGGATATTGACTAATCTTGTATAACTGTGTCTGTATGTTTATCAAATATGCTTGATGATTGTTTACCCAGGAAATTAAAAGAGTGAATTACCTGTCAGACCTTATTTCTCCTTGGTCAAAGTTTACCTCACAGCTCCCTAATTTCCTCCACACATCTGGATTATACATGAACGAGTACAAGGCAGTGATGCTGGAGGTCTCATGCCCTCAGCGTTAGCTAGGAAGAGCTCAACAGGGGCATGGTGCTTGTACATCTGAGTTTTCAAGTCCTCCTGTGCTTATTCAGCCTATGATTAGATGTGCATTAGTTACTTTTACTGGTTGCTTGATCAAGTACCTGATGAGTTCTACATGAAAATCTATTGTGACTTATGTTTCTGGTGATAGTATCCATCAAATAGGGAAGGCACTGTGGTAGAATTATGAGGTAATTTGGTTGCATCATATCTGCATCCAGGAAGCAGAGATAGATGAATTCTGTCACTGAACCAGCTTCCTCTCCCCTTTATTGATTCCAGAATCCCAGATCATAATATCTGGGTGCCTAGACTGAGGGCTAGAATTCCCCCTCAGTTATGGAAACAATGTCATAGATACACTCAAAGGTCTGCCACTTGTGACTATCATACATTTTAATATAATTACATTTGACAGTTGAAATTAACCATAGAAGTATGGATGCTGCCACAGTGATTAGAAAACGATGAAGAGTGATTTGTTATTGATGCTCTAGAAATAAGCGATAAGGAAGTAAACTCAAAGCGTGTAGGGTCACAGGTCTGCTCAGATTACCAGGAGACATCTGAGTTATTACTCTCACTGTCATGGGAATCCATGCATTGTCTTTTGTTTTATTTTGATATTGTTAATCTAACATTTTTTCTTGTTTGAGAATTTCACAATACATATGTATGTTTTGATAAAATACACCTGTTTTCTCCACTCCAATTTCTCTCCTACTTTCCCTACCACTTTCCTTCTCAACTTTGGATTCTCATTTTTTTCTCTTAAGCCTACTGAGTCAATTTAGTGCTACTACTATTGAATGCCTATAGAACCACCTACTGGAGCATCTTTCAGAGCTTGCATCCCTGAAGAAAACTTAATATTTCTTCCCTGATTCCTGATTCCCAGGAATCAATTGCCACTTGTTTCTCAGGGTATGGGACCTCATGAGTTCCCTCTCCCATTCATGATGGAACTTTGACTGGCTTAATCTAGCACTCAAGTCCTGGGGAACCGAGGGCCTCTTCTATGCATGTGGTGCCCAGACATACTTGAAGGCAAAACACTCACATAGAATAAATAAATATAAAAAGAAATAAAAGCTAGGCATGGTAGCAAACTTTTGTACTCTGAAACCCAGGGATTTTGAGACAAGTGGTTCCTAGGATAGCCAGCCTAGGCTCTATAAAGATTTCAGGTCACTGAAAAACCCTGTCAGAATAGAGAACACTGTCTCAAAGAATGATAGTCATCATTCTTCTGTGGCATCCACACACATGCCCACACATGTGCATATACTTGTGCAGAGAGGTGCATTTGCACACACACAAATGCACACACTTATGGAAAGTGAGAGTGAGAGGATTGCCAGGGGAAAGGCAAAGTACGACCTTTAAATATATCTGGTTTTCAAACTTTATAGTTTTAGCTTTACTTTATTATTTTAAATTATATGTTCATCTCACATTTATATATGTTTCACATTAAGTTAGAAGTTGTGCATCAGTTTGTTCTTTTCATACAGATTTTACTTTTCTTCAGAAAAGTTGCCATTAACTTGCATTGATTCCTTCACTAATAGTAGTTAATTACATACTTGAAACTATTGCTCATTTCTTAATTGATTTTTGTAACAAATTGATTTATCTTTATATAAATCCAAGGTCAACTTAGTAAAATACTTGACAAAAAGTTTGAAGGATTTGTTTGTAAAAACAATTAATTAAAACCCTGTTTAAAATGTAGATGAGTTCATACATAGTAATTTATAGATTTAGACTTATCATGATAAATAAAACATATTTATTATATTATTATGACAACACTTCTACAACAAAGTACACAAAGTAGCTTGAATAATAGATTTTCGTTGTGCCATAATTCTAGAATGTGAAGTCCAAGATCACAGTGTCAAGATAATTTAATTTTTCTCTGGCTTTGAAAATAGAATTTGTCCTTTGTTTTGCTTCTGGCTTTGATGTTTTGAAGGAAATCTTTGATTTTAGATGTTTTGACATGCTCTCCTTGTCTACATAGTATTAATACTGTGTGTATATCTGTGTTAAATTCTCCATCTATGGAAGATCTCCTGTTACATTAGAGGAGTGGTTCACTGTAGATTGATTCAGTATTTCTTTTCTGTAACTAAGTTAATATGCAAGGATTCTTCTCTGAGAAAACACATTTATAAGCACTGAGAATTAGAATCTAAATGTATTTGTATTTTATGAGGGCTCAGTTCACTAATAACAGTTATTCAGCTAGGGTTCATCCATTTTCTTGGCATTTGTTTGCAGTATGTATGACATCCCAACAATGTCAACAAAAAAGTATTCTCTGAAATTATAGGATGACACATTATAGCTATGACTATTTCCCTTTACAGAGCCTTAGATGACAGAAAGATGGAATGCCTGTGCTATGGAGAATGTTTAAAAGCAATAGAAGCCAAAAATACCATATCAGACTGAGCCATAATACAACCAAGGGTATGTAAATTATTAAATGAGCCATAGATCTTAAATGTTGATTTAATCCTCTCTTATGCTTGGTCTTCAGTCTTTATGAGTGGTTAGAATTCATGATGTAAGTCAACTCTGAATCTCCACAGATTCTCATTACTTGTCTTGAAGTGTTTTAATTAGGGACACCATAGGATTCAGCTTTACCTGAAAGACTTGAATATTAATATCTCAGCAGGTTGGACAGATAGTTCAGCAATTAAGAGCACTGACTGCTCTTCCAGAGGTCCTGAGTTCAAATCCCAGTAACCACATGGTGGCTCACAACCATCTAGAATGAGATCTGATGCCCTTTTCTGGTGTGTCTGAAGAGAGTGACATTGCATTTACATACATAAAATAAATAAGTCTTAAAGAAGAAAGATCTCAGAATATCAGGACACTATAGCTGGGTGAGGAGGTGAGACAAATGACTCCCATTTCTGAGTGCCTCTAAGTTCCATCTGCAACTTTTGGTCATGAGTAGGTTGGAAACTACAGTTTATAGTCTTTAGACATTCTACCCTCAGTAATGTTTGTCTATCAAAATCTGATGCAAATGGCCTCCTAGTTCAAAGTCATGATTTTCAGTTCAATAGTTTTCCCCATGTAGTTTGCTAGGTCTTTTACCACAGAAGGTCTCAGATCTCTTATTGTGTATAACTTGAAATTTATTCCACTTCTTCTGGAGGGCTTGTAAATAAGTGTTGGTTTGCCAAAGTTTGTTGAATATGTCCTTTGGTCATTGACCTGGAGCTACTGTGATCCCTGGCTCAAGGATTTTTTCTCTTGAATCCTCGGATAACCCTGTCCCTGATCTGTTTGGTTCTAACTCCATAGATAATAGGGTTGAGCATGGGAGGAACCAACAGATAGAAATTAGCAAACATGATGTGCACAACTCGGGGCACATGGTGACCAAAGCGGTGGGTGAGAAAGGTGAAAAGGGCTGGGATATAGAAAGCCAAGATAACACCGACATGGGAAGCACATGTACCAAAAGCTTTGAGGCGAGCTTCACCTGAGGGCAACCTCAGCACAGTTCTCAGAATCATCACATAAGATACACTGATGACAATTATGTCGAAGCCAACCACAGAAAAAGCCACAAAGAGTCCATATCCACGATTGACTCTGGTGTCTGCACATACCAACTTGAGCACAGCCATGTGCTCACAGTAGGACTGGGGAATGACCTTGTTGGGGCAGAAGGGCATCCTGGAGATCATGAAGCAAAAGGGGCTCACCCACAGCAGCCCTCTCACCATCACAGCTGCCCCTAGTTTGATGACTACAGATGTGGTCAGGATGCTGGAATGTCTAAGTGGGAAGCAGATAGCCACATAGCGGTCCAATGCCATAGCCATGAGCACCCCAGACTCCACAGAAGAAAAGGCATGTATGAAGAACACCTGGATGAGGCAGGCATTGTATTCAATCTCATGATCGTGAAACCAGAGTATGGCCAACATTTTAGGTTGTGTGGAGGAGGATAAAACCAGGTCAGTGATAGCCAGCAAGGCCAGGAAGAGATACATGGGCTCATGCAGTGTGTGGTCAATTCGGATTATGTAAAGGATGGTGATATTTCCAGTCAGTGCCACAATGTACATAACACAGAAAGGAAAGGCAATCCAGAATTGATAATTCTCCAATCCTGGAATTCCAAGCAAGATGAAGAACAGAGGATGGGAAGAGCTGTTATTTGAAGCCACCATGAGAGAATGGTTACTATGTTCTCAGCAGTGATGGTATCTATTTTCCTAGAGGATGACAATGAAATGAATGTTATTGATTACAAATAGTTTGAGTGATTTCATTGGGCCTTTATATTAGAAGCTAACTGTGTTACTACAAACAACTTTGCAACATGAAATGATGTAGCTCACAATTTTATTCACATGTTGATCTGAAGAGATTTTGAACATATGAGCTGCAAATGTAACTATGCTCTCACAACCAGTATATTTCAGGATAGTAAATTATAATAATGGAAATATATCTTGACCAATCAAGATATATTTGATATATCAAATATATCAATCCGCCCCAATTTTCTATTATTTACAACAAACAAGGGAAAATTCAATCTTGTCCTTATGACCTCATCCCTCTAATGGAAGGCAATACTGCTTAAAGGACTTTATCAATTTAGGGATAATCACTTAATATTAACCCTAAGTGTAACCTAAAGAAGTTTTTGAGTAGATCAGAATTAATTGAATGTATACCTGTAACTAAACACACTACCTTCTCTATATGCGTCCCCCTAGATGAACCCATTCCTGTTATCAAATCATCTTTAGGAACTAAAAAATATTTCAATTTCCCAGTCTAAATGCTGCCTATTGAGTTTTTGCCCCCAGGATCACAGATGTGCTTAACATCCTTCTGTTTTCCCTAGATTTATTGTGGTTTGTCAGAAATGTGGTTCAGAATTTATAATGCATGCTATAAGTTGGAAATTTTACTGCTTTATTTGCATAGTTTATAGTTACAGATTTGCTTAAATCAAATCTTGCTTTAGTATATGGTGAGAATTCATGCATACATATCATCCTTTGGCTCAGGATTTGTGTTTTATTTTCTTTTTTCAGGTCTTAACTTCTCACATCTTAAAAGTTCTGTTTGATCCAGGCTTTCTCCTTACCAGTTTCTGAATTCTGTTCACTATTAGCTCATTGGGACCTAATCACCAAGTCTCGTAGCCATTCAGAGAACCTTCCTGAGATGAGAGCTTCCTTCTTCCTATTGAAGACAGTGAAAGAGGTATTTTCTTTTTTTTTTTCTATAAGTACAACTTTCTACTGTTCAAGGGCATCTCTAATCAACTGTGAAGGGATTGTTGCCTATTGTGAATGTGCATTACAAATCATAAAATGAATTATTTCTAGCTTATTTAAACCCCTTCCTCTTCATTTTACCATGAGGAAGAAGGTAAGAATCATTAAATACTTCACACCACATAGGAAATCTCTGCCAGGGAATTACCCTGTAATCAGGGCTTCCAGAAATACTTGTGGTTGGCTTCACAAACAATGAGTTATTGGGATTCCCATCCTGGTTAAATCAAGAAGAGACTGTCCCCTCACGGTAACAAAGGGTGGGATAAGAGGGATTTGTACAGTTGTTTACTGAATTGGACACAATGTACATTTCCACCATGGCCCATGATACTTCACTGGACTGAGTCTATGGACCAAGCTGTAACTTGTGCTATAGGCTTCTTGGAGATATCACTTCTTAACATCTGACTCTGTCTTGAGTTTTAATTCAGGAGTCACTCATTCTGTACATTTCTGTAGTCTGGTAACTTCCTCCTCATCTACTTTCAGTTAACAATGAACAATTTCTTGAAAAATGAATTTTGTCTGTCTCTTCTCTTTTGCTTACACATCACCCTCAGCAATATACCATCACAGAAAAGACATGCTTACTACTTTATTTTGCTAGCTCAGAATCCGGTTTTTCCCATGGATATCAAAGATAAATAGGATCAAACTAGGATCTCAATGCAGAGTGGGCGTGTGGGTCAGTGTTAGATACCTCTATTTCTTTCCCATGCTGCATCCTCTGCATATTATAGAGTCCGGTGCCTTCACTATTGTGAATTTCTTTACCTGTTTTCCTCACATAGATTTAAGAACCACAGACAAAAATCAAAGGCATGTCATGGATAGTAAACAGGATTTTGGCCAATATCCAGCTGATTGAGGTCAGAGTGAGACTGTCAATATGAAACACGGTTTACCAAGTTAATATTAATTTGAGGATTAAAGTACGCACTTCTAAGGCATATAGGAAAAGGAACAGTATAATTCCCCATTAACAATACCCTTTCTTTATCTGAATTATTAAATATGTTCTTTTATTTTTCAAATGTGCTGGAATTCTTCCCTTCATATGTGTACTGATGAAATTGAGTCATAACACTTTGGGGACATTATAATTATGATGATCACACTTGGGGTTTATGACAGTATTTTTAAAAAATTCTCCACATAAAATCTAACATAAAATGTGTAGAATTTGGTTTGGGAAATTTAATTATAAGGGCTATGGCCTGAAGTTGTGTAAAGCTTAGCTTTTATCACTGAGGATGAGTTTGAATCCAAGATACCTGCTGCTTCAGTTGGATATCTTTTACTTTACCTGTACAGGGAAATGCTTGTGCCCAGCAGTCAAAAATGCTGCTGAAGGTAGTAAAGAGGTAATAGAAAAAATTGTACAAGATCTTGTTACCAAATAGCTTCAGGAAAACTGAACTTTGTTCTCTCACTTTAAAGCATCTAATTTACATTTCAAAGTTTTAATAACTGAGAATGTTAGACCCATGTGTAATCTCCTTTCTGGAAGACTGTGTCTGGAATAGTCATCCTACCTTTCCTAGGTCTCACTGGAGGCACAGTGGGAATCATTATCCTTTCTTTTCATCACAGAGTGCTGTCCCTGTCCACAGATGTCTGGAACTCAAGATGCACCGTTCATAGCTTTACCTTCTAGCTTCATGGTGGCTCTGTGAGTCCTGCTGCTCTGGAAGTGGCAGATGTGCCTGTGGCATAGAAATTCTCTTACCCTGAAGACTTCTTTTTTATTAACTAAGCTGAGCCTAACCTCTGGGATTCAGCTTTTGGCAAAGACCTTAAATTAGTGTCTATTTGAAGGAATCTGCCTTGTTCTTTCTTCCCCTTAAGGGTCATTGTGTCAGTCTCATACTGGCTTCCTCTGAGACTGGGCTCTGAAGCTGGAGACTTCAGTTAACTCCTAACCTTCCTTTCTCCTCTGTGCACGTGAATACAAAGGCTCAAGATTTGAATGCCCGTGCAAGAGGGGCGATCTAATGGGATGAGCGTGAGCAACTGTATGATGCATTATTTAATTAATCTGAGGTTGCACACTTACAGTTATATGTACAATTTGAAAGTTTGTTGATATTTAGTATATTTGACATGTTTATGAGAGGCTTGTTAATAAATATGTATATAAGCAACTTGATTTAAATATGTATAAATCTTATGTTCAAGTGTACAAATGAGTGTTTACTTTTGTGATACATAACTAGTGTGATAACATCATTTTTGATTTAATAGTTTTGGAATACATGTAATTTGTGAATGTATAGGCCTAGTAGATAGTGTGGTATGGCATGTTTGTGAAGATACACATGAGTGTGTGTGTGTGTGTGTGTGTGTGTGTGTGTGTGTGTGTGCTGTGCATTGCAGTAATCTCTTCGTGTTTCAGTGTGTACTGTGTTAGCTGAGATTCCAAGACCTCTCTCATATGAGGGGCGGATGATCCAGACAAGAAAATGAATTTCAGCAGAGATTCTGAAAGTTATTACTGAGTTTTTCTAAGGCTGGAAAGCCTCCTCCCTCAATGTGGACATCCCAAACCTGCTCAGGAGAGGGACCCAAGCCTTATTAGGGTCTTGCTGGGTGTATATATATACATATATATATATGTATATATATACGTATATATATATGTACATATATATATATACTTTTTATTATTTTTCCCTCATAAAATGTATCACAACTACAGTTTCTCCTCCCTAAATTCCTCCCAGTCTCTCTTCCCCTGTCTCACCTTAAACAGATCCATTCCACCTCTGTTTCCCTTCAGAAAAGAGCAGTCCTCTCATGCATATCAACCAAACCCAGTATAACATGTTATATTAAGACAAGGCACAATCCCTCATATCACAGCTAAGGAAGGCAACGCAGTAGGAGGAAAAATGTCCCAAAGGCAGGCAAACAAGTCAGAGGTACCCTCCAAACCACTACCATGAGTCTTTAAAAGAACCCCAAGCTAAACAACCACAATGTGTTTGCAGAGGACCTAGCACAGAGATGTCTGGGTTCTATAATTACTACTTCAGTTTCTGTGAGCCCCTATGATCCTTGCTTAGTTGATTCAGTGGGCCAAACATTTCTGATGTCCTCTATCTGTCTGGCTTCTACATACAATTCTTCCTCCCTTTTTTCCTTGGGGTTCTCCAAGCTCCTAGGTATGGGACCAATGGAAATCTCCAGATTGGACTCTCTGTGCCTAATGTTTGACTGTGTGTCTTTACATCTGCTCCCATAAGCTACAAAAGAAAGTGTCTCTGATGATGAATGGGTTAGACACTGATCTATGAGTATAGCAGATTATCATTAGGAATCATTTTATTGATTTGTCTTTCTATCCTGGATCTCTGGGCTATCTGGGCTCTTGTTCTTGGTCATCTAGACAGTTCAGGCATGGGTCCCTTTTGTGGCATTGACCTCAAATTACACCAATCATTATTTGGCTATTCCTACTAGTTCTATGCCTCTATTGCCCATATACACCTTGGAGGCAGGATCTTTTATATTGGTGTCAGGAAATCCCTCCTGTTTTATGACAATCAAAAGGGACTCCAGGTATCACCAAATGAAACCTTGGAAGAAAATTCACTCTGCTTCTTGCTAGATCATTTTAAAAATGAGAAGCACACCTATTTTTTTCTCTTGCTAATATTTGAGGAATTGTGGAAGTGCTGTTTTCAAAATCTTTGATCAAGATAAGCCTTGTTGACAGAGAGCTCATCATTTTGACTGTTGTTTATCTCTCTTCTCTTTTGATCCCATTTATGAAACAAGTAGATTGACAGTGTGGAGAGGACAAGTCTGCATAATAAACCATCCTTTAGTAGGTTGTATGGATTTATTGAGTTCTTCCTCTGAACTGGATTCTATGAGGTGATGATAGCCTACTGTGTGCATTGCTTCCCACTATCCACTTACCACTAGAGTGTGAGAAAGAAAGCAAGGCCATTGTTCTCACTGGATTATGTGATGCTAGGGAGAGCACTTGAATGTAACTAAGTTGTGAGGCCCCACAGGGTGATAAAACATAAGGTATAAAAGCTACAGAATATGAAGACTGAAGACTTCCCATCCTTGATTTAGAATAAGGCTAATGAAACCTATAGGTCTCTTAGAGTCATAACATTGTTACCTCAAGTATCCCCAGTGTAGTATTGTGCTTTCTTGTGGAAGCTCATTTATATAAATCAATATCATGCATTCTAGATGGGTAAGGGTAAAAATACTTCAGAGATTATATAATCTATGGAACAATCTAAGGAAGAGCTATGTTTCTGTAAGTTTGAGGAAGAGTTTATACCTGAAAATATTGGGGACCTCAAGTGCGTGAGAGTACGCCTTTGTATTTGCATGATGAATATAGTTCGAAAACGAAAATAACAAAAACAAAAACAATGTTTGTCAATGGCAATTCATCTCTTCAGTTATATGAGTCAACTTGGGAGTTTGATACATGTGACCTTAGACATATAGCCTTGGCAAAGCCCAGTGTAAGGTGAGGGATCAACGTATGTATAGCACAGTTTTTCTTTTGCATGAATCTTATAATCCCAAGGACTGACAGACAGCTTGTTTTCCTGATTCCTTTGTTGTAAAATTTAAAATATTTTCTTTTGGGGGTGGGGTGGGGTCATACTGTAATTATAACAATTCTCCCTTCTCTTTTCTCCCTCCAATCTTTCCCAAATATCTCTCCCAGGTACAAGGGATGCCAGAGACACTGTTCCTAGAGTTTCAAGCCAAGTCAGTTTAAAATACTATAGACAAGAACCTAAACTCAAGACTAATATGAGTAGTTTTACTTTTCACATCCCTATACTCAAATATCTAACAAAACTAATATAAGTGGAGGAAAAACTTATTTTGGTTTATGGTACAATAGGTGACACATCTTCATTTGGATCTGTTTCTCGGCCTGTTATGAGGCAAATTATCAGGGCAGTGGGAATGTGTGGTAGAAGATCTTATTGGTGGACAAGAAGCTGAGAAAATATGGAAACACAGGAAGATGACAGAACAATAGTTCTAGGACTATATCTTCCGTGACATGTTTCCTTCAACTAGATTCCACTGTGTACCTTTTGCTACCAACCAATAACACAATCATATCCTTGGAATATATTCATGGATTAATCCATCAATTTTGTGAGAGTTTTCATTAATTGTCTTTGGAGATAAAGTCACAGATAAATTCAGAATTGTGCTGGATTCCGCAGGCAGAGATGCAGAATTCAATAGCACCAGGCAAAGAATCCAAATTAGGTAGGAAAGGACCAGAGTTGTGAGCATTTTGAGGAAGGTCACTAACAATTGCCAGGAAAGGTTGTGAGTGCTTCCAGTCCACACAAGTGGCAGCTATAGTACACTGAACCTGTCAACAGAATTAATCACATTGTCATAATTTGAGACAATGAGATAAAATGGACAGAAGACACTGAATAGATAGTAGATTCTCCTAAGCAAGACTTTTATTAGTGTTCTGCATGTGGAATATCCATACATTCTACCAACCTTCTTAATTCAAGTTATATTGAGGAAAAAGTCTTCAAAAAAGTCATTAGTGATAAAAGATGATTCCCTTTTCCTTTATTTCTTCTTCACAGGACTCTGTTTCTAACCTTTACCAGCTAACTCCTATATGGACTCTAGCTTCTATTTCTCTTGCCTCATGTAAGATACTCAGAGTTCCCATGAAGGCACATACACTAATGCATGCCATTTCTTCTACAGCTCCCTGATAGTGATAGCTAGTGTCAGAAGTGTCTTTCCTCTATTGTATCTTGTTTGGTTTTGTTTTTTTTTTTTTTTTTTTTTTTTTTTTTTTTTTTTTTTTGGAGACAGGGTTTCTCTGTGTAGGCCTGGCTGTCCTGGAACTTACTTTGTAGACCAGGCTGGCCTCGAACTCAGAAATCCGCCTGCCTCTGCCTCCCGAGTGCTGGGATTAAAGACGTGTGCCACCACTGCCCGGCTTCCTCTATTGTATCTTGAAGGGTAGTCCTTACATGGTGACAACTGTAAAGTGCTGGCAGACGGTTTTGGGTTTTGAGTTTTTTCTAAGGTTGTGAGTCTATGGATCCGGAAGATGCTCTGTAAGAACTGTAAGAGTGTAAGCGTGTAGTACATGTTCATGATTCAGATGGATAATTGGAAAGGTTTCCATATTTGGTCCATGTCGTTTTTATTTTGTTCATTTGAAAGAAAGAAATAGAATCTCACTCTTAAATATAAAATTCCCTTTGGATTATTTTTCATCCTCACTGTGTTAATTTTTAATATCATACCTGTGAGTACATATTGTTTTAATGCAAACTTTTCTATCCTAAGAGTCATCAAATATTTCTGCAAAAGGTCAGAATTTAATTCATTTATAATTTTCAGGTAAATATGACCTTATGAACTCTGTTCCAGTTCTTTACGTCTTGCTCCCCTTTCTTTCTTTATAAATATCAAAGGCCCCTAAATTTTACAACAAAGAGCTGAGTTCATTTTCACACCTCTGTGGTAGACCCCTTTATCAGTCACATAACCTGTGCCAAAATGACAATGTATGATGAATGCATTGAACAATATTGACAATAGCAACAGATTTCTTCAATTGTTTGGGTCTTTTCTGACTCTCTGTTCTCATAAAACTGTGGTCCGTGTGAACACATGAACACTTCAGGGAGCTTTTCCATGCTACACACTCTTATATTTAATTTACTCCATCTGTATCTTAAAACATGTAGTTCGAGGTGCTGGGAAGATGGTTCTGTTACTAATGTGCTTTCGGTGAAAATGTGAGGACCTAGATTCAGTTCTCTAGTCTGCATGTATGAAAAACTGCATGGAGGCATGTGTCTACAATCCCAGGACTGAGGAGGAGAAAAAAGAAGATTCCTGAGGTTCTCTTGTCAGCTAGTCTAGTTGAAATGGAGAGCTGCAGATACAGTGAGAAATTTTATCTGAAAAAGCAAGATGAAAGAGATAATGGAATGCATCTGATGTTGACTTCTGGTCTCCATATGCATGCAAAGATATATGGGAAAACACACACACACTCACCTACACATGCAAATACAGAAAGATTTTTGGTTGTTGTCAATGGAGGTCTCAAAACACATTTGTACTTTCTAGCATTACAGTTATTTAAAAATATATATGAAAATGAAAATAAATATCTGTATTCAAATAAAGGTGTTAAATAAATACGATAAAGAAACTGTTTAAATCTATTCCATATTTTTTAAAGGTTATATATTTTATCCCCTAATTTGACTATATTAAATTTAACTTGTGTTTTATAATAATTACAACTAAAAGATAGTAGTGTTGATTGTTGATGGCACTGTAGGTCCTGTAACAGCTGACCAAGACACATATTTGTGATGATTCTCAATACCTCCAGGTTGAAATCTCTTCATTCCTACTGATTGGGATCCCAGGCCTTGAGCATATGCACATTTGGGTCTCTATACCTATCTGCCTCATGTACCTTACAGCCATCCTGGGAAACTTCACCATCCTCTGTGTCATCAGAGCAGAGCCTTCTCTGCATGAGCCCATGTACTAATTCCTCTCCATGTTGGCCTTCTCTGATTTAAATCTGTCTTTCTCCTCCATTCCCACTATGCTAACAATATTCTTGCCATGGGGATTTAGGCTGATGCCTGTATCACCCAGGAATTCTTCATCCATGGATTCACAGACATGGAATCTTCAGTGCTCCTCATTATGTTCTTTGATCTCTTTGTAGCCATCTGGCATCCCCTGAGATACAGGGCCATCTACATAAGCTTCAGGGTTGTGCAAACTGGGCTAGCCTTTGCTGTTAAAAGCATTCTTCTGGTGCTTCCCCTTCCATTCACTTTAAAGAGACTCAGATACTGCAATAAATGCCTATTGTCACATTCCTATTGTCTCCATCAGGATGTCATGAAGCTGGACTGCTCTCACAACAGAGTTAACTTTTACTATGGGCTGTTTGTTACACTCTGCATGATGTCATACAGTGTTCATTGCTGTGTCCTAGGTCTTCATCTTGAAGACAGTGTTGGGTATTGCATCCCATGGGGAGTGGCTCAAAGCTCTCAATACCTGTGTATCCCATATCTGTGCTGTGCTCATTTTCTATGTCCCTATCATCATCTTAGCTATCATGCATTGCTTTGTAAATCATAAATATCCATTAGCTATGATTCTGATAGCAAATGCTTTCTTGCTGGTACCACCTTTGGTGAATCTCATGGTGTATTGTGTTAAAACTAGGTAGATTAGAGTAAAGGTTTTAGAAAAACTGGGTCTGCATTCTAAGTAATGGGAACAATGTTCTTAGAAGTTGCATTTTCTGTACAATAAGCTACTTTAGAGAGACAACAGTGTTTCATCCTTAAAGGAGATGTTCCATTTACTTCATAGTCCTAGAGTTTGTTTTAATCAATTAGTACTATTGCTTTTCTGTTTTGAAGAAGGAAGAAGCTTCATATTTTATGGAACCTCTATGAGTCCTTTCATTGTTATTTATACAGTTAAAGACATCTATACTTAGACACAAAATTGAAGAATAAGAATTTGCACAATCTTCTAAAGAAAATCCAGGAGATGTGGTTTTCCATTGTGTCTGGGAGAAGCCTAAAAGACAATGGAACTGTTTAACATCTCTGTATTTGTCTCTTATCGTGATCCCCCCTATGTTGCATTAAACTCTTTAACACATGCTTGAGTTTGTCTGAGTCTGTTCTTTGCTGTTCACTGTTGCAATGCAGGCATCACCCTGAGAGTTGCTGACACTGTGACAGTGCAGAATCAGAACCACTGCAAGTTTGTGAGTCAGTACTCACATTACTGACTTCCCGGGTAGTTTACGTGCCAATTACTGATTGAGCATTATATTCTAGGGTGATGTGAAAGAGGAAACTATACAAACCATCATTTGTCCATCCTGACTTACAGTGAAATCAACATTAGAGTGGTAAATTACAAAAGAGTCTTGGCATTTGTCAGCATCCTGGTAAAAGTTAGAGGATAGAGAACTGTATCTTAGGAGTTGGAGGATAATTTACAACTCCAAGTTATACACGTCTATGTCTCTTAAGCCAAATGTTTGATGAATTCCCACACAGAAATTAGAAAGTAGATTATTCACTTTTAAATCTCTTATCAGCAATATAACTTTTCTACAATACGTGCTTGGTGGATGTATACCAATTTGCACTGAAATTTGAAAGTAAATGGGGAATGTTGGTTAAAAAAATGTAGCACAAAGAGATATAAAATCAGGAAGCCTCTCTAATTTGATTTCTTTTCCTGTGATATAATGTCCTGACCAGAGCAACTTGTAGGAAGTGTTTATTCAGCATATACTTCTAGGTCACAATCTATCTTTGAGAGAGGCAAGAGCAGGAACAACACAAGGCAAGAAACTGAAGCAGAAGCAATGGGAGAGTGATGCTTTCTGGAAGCCTCAGTGGCTTGAGCTCAGCTAACTTTCTTATATAGTCCAGACTGCCTACAGTGAGCTGGGCCATCTCACATCAATCATCAATCAAGACAACCTCTCACAGACATGACCACAGGCAATCTGATCATGACAACTCTCCATCTGAGGTTTTTTTTCCCCCTTGGTGAATCCAAATTCTGTAAACTTGATATTAACAACTAACCAAAACAAAACAAATATCAAATCATGAAGTTTCTGTGATGAGAAAAATCTTGACTCAGATTAGCAAAGTGTATTCAGTAGGTAAAGAAACCCAGGGCCAATGTTGCCCTCATTCTGCTGATGTAAGCCAGAGTAGTCCTTACCTTGACTCTGTAAAGGCTCTCTCCTCTCTACATATCCATAGAAGAAACTTATGCTGCAGGAATATAAGGAATTTTGTGTGATAGAGGGATTCTTTCATTGACTCTATTCCACTCTAAAGAAAACCAAAATGATGAAAATTTTGTGAATATGGAGGAAACTGGAAAAAAGTTATAATGAGTGAGGCAACCCAACCCAGGCCCCAAAGGACAAATGGCACATATTATCTTCTGTATGTGAATACTAGCACTGACTGATTCTTTTGTTTGTTTAACTTGAAATACCTGTGGAATCTGGAAAATGAAGGTGATGTTGATGAGGTACTTTCTGGGAAGGAGCTGGTAGAAGATAGGTGAAATGAAAGTAGAGTGGGAGAATATTGTAAGGGAAATGTTATGACAGGCCGGGGTATAGGATACTGAGGAGATGGGCAGTGACTGCAGGAATGTTAACCAAAGAGGAGAGTGTATGTAAAAGTCATATGGAAACATACTATCATGTAATCCAATTAAAACCTACAAAAGATAAATTGAAGGGAGGTTCATTGCATGGGTAGATACTGATGCTCCTTTAAGCAATGATTACTACAGAAAATCTTCAGTGCCATATAGGGGATAACACAAGATCTTGTCTGTTTTTTTCCCCATCAAAACTAGGGTGTAAGACCCTATTTTTTAAGATGTGACATACCTGGGTTACAAGATATAGAGAAAACTATTATATATAGAGTTGGAAACTTCCTCTTTGTGGGGTATTAATATTCCAAAAGGTGCTATGGAGGTGAATAGTTTTACTCAGTTGTGAGCCCTACAAACTACAAAACCAGACAAGATATGTCCGTTGGTGCAATAATGGCACAATGATCATGGGAGAACCAAATACATTTTGGTTACATTTAAGGCTCACACCACAAGAGGGAGACATATCTGTTATTGTTATGTTGGTCAACAATCCATACTATAGGGGGAATAGGTCTAAGGGGGAGAATACACCACTGTTGTTTAAACAAACCGACACAGGATCAAATTGCATTCCAAATTTCTGTGTATATCCATAGAAAAATCTGCTTCCAGACTCAGTGAAAGAATTCTCTCTTTGCAGATAATGAATCCACAGACCCAAGGATGGTGAATATGCTAAGAATAAGTGGTAGCTGAGGGCTCAGTCTTAAATAAGACAGTTGTATTTCTTCTTACACATTTAGGTTTAGGGAACATTGAGAAAGAGAGAGATGGAAAAAAGCAAGACTTTTTTTTTAAAAAAAATATGTATTTACTTAGAAGCATTCAGGATATCAACAAAACATCTGCAATTTCTCTTGCAATTACAAAGTGATAGTCAGTTAGCAGAACAATTATCTTCATATAAGCCGCATCAGAGACCACTGAAGATAACAAATATACCCCCCTCAAACTAAACCAAACTACTGTCCCTATATATAACTAATCTGTGCAGTGCATTAACAAGAGACTACTTTAAATTTCCATGCCAATTTTATAGCCCTCAGACTGTACCAGGCAAGGTTAGTGGCTAACCACCAGGGCAGGACTATCTAAAGACACATTTAGTAGAGTGTTAATATACAGAAAAGACACTGTACAGTTTTTAAAAAGTCCTACACAGCCTTACAATTCATTTTTTTATTTAAAAGGAGTGAGTTGTGTACGGGGGACATTTAATGTTTTATAAACAAGAAAAAACTGCTAGAACCACCTTATTCATCATCATCATCTTCCTCTTCTTCCTCCTCATTCCTCTTCATTCTCTTCATCTTCCTCTTCCTTCTTTTTCTTGTTCTTTTCATCCTTGACCACCCCTTTTTTTGCTGCATCGGCTTTTCCTTTAGCTCCGTAGGCAGCTACATCCTTTTCATACTTCTCCTTCAGCTTGGTAGTCTTGTTGTCACAGGGCTGCTTGTCATCTGCTGCAGTGATGTTTCATATCTCTCCTAGTTTCTTTGCAAAATCAGCAATGGATAAGCCAGGGTGCTCACCTTTAGTTTTGGGTGGCACTCAGAACAGAAGAAGAAGGCTGAAGGAAGCCTGTTGGGTGCATTGGGGGGGTCCTTGAACTTTTTTGTCTCCCCTTTGTGGGGGATGTAGGTTTTCATTTCTTTTTCATAACAAGCCTTGTCAGCCTTTGTTATGTCTTCAAATTTCCCCTTTTCTCTAGCAAACATGGTCTGACCTCTCTGAGCACTTCTTGGAGAACTCTGAGAAGTTGACAGAAGCATCTGGATGCTTTATCTTGCCTTCCTCCGAGCAGGTTTGCACGAAGAATGCATATGAGGACATTTTACCTCTTGGCTTCTTAGGATTCTTTGCCCATGTTTAGTTGATTTTCCTCCACAAGGCACAGAGTTGTGCAGTGCTAGGTGAGCTCTTGCTTGCCCTGGCCTGTCCCTATGGAGCTCCCTGAAGACATCTTTAATGCTTAATGCTCATTAATAGGAAGCAGTTGACTAAACTGTAATCCATTCATGCCACATATAGTCATTTGAATCAATGAAGTTTGTACTAATTATCCTGGAGGGATTTCAGCCATCAGAAAAAGCAGATTAAAAGGAAGGAAAATGATCATAATATATTATATATAAAATATCATCTTTAATTAAAGAAGACAAGGCCCATTTTAGAGCTTCAGCAAGTATTCTATGCATGTCTGAAGACATCATTCTTGTATGTTTGTTACCTAGTATGGTCTCTAAGGAAATAAAATAAAAAACCGATTCTGTACCCTCCCCCAAATATATGTAGAATATTTTAAAGTCATTATGTTATAAACAAGGCAAACTCCTCATATTAATAGTCATGATAACATAAAGAAAAATTGAGAAAACATTCTATGCTTATACAATGGAACAGAAATGAAATTTGTGTTAGTTTATTTTTGTTGAGCACCATCCACAAAGTTTCATCTGCATAGTTATGGCACATGTTGTAGTCTCTAGATGGACAAATGTCCCCTTGATCTAGACTGCTTTGACTTTGTGGGTCACCTCAGATGTGCACTTGGCAATCACTTGCCTAGGGTGCAGAATTTTCTCAGGTCTGGACTGTGTCTCATTTTAGAGGCCAGGTAGAGGGAGCAGGGATTACTAGAGAAGCACTTTCCATAGCCCAGTAAGTAGAATCTTGTTGAAGATTTCTTCTCTCATCACATTCATTAATACCCTATTTAGCAAGCAGAGAAATGCATAGGACAAAGGAAATTAGGTATCCAGTCTCCAAGCCATAGTTACATAGCTGGTGTGGGTGAGGATATATAATAGTCTTGTTAGGAAGTGAAGAACTGAGAATGAAGACATCTCATGAACAGTGTGTAAATTGTGTATACTTGTACATGTTCATTCACAAACACATACTTAGTTCATATATTTTTGTTATGTAGATCATGCTGGCCTAGGATTTGCAATCCTGCTACCTCAGTCTTTTAAGTAATTACTATCATTCACTGCTCAGGACATTATGTTTATTAACATTAATTAAAGTCCAAATATGGTTAACTTTGAATGATGCAAATCTATCTTTACTTGTTATTTTTCTCAAGTGCAGAGGATTTTAACCACAAATATATATATATATTAAAATTCTGATAAAAATTGAAAAATGAATATGAAAAATAGATAATTGTTTTTCTCCCTAGACTGATGCACTGTGTGGCCAATTTCTTGGTTTGAAGAGAATGAATAAGAGATGCTTG
The DNA here is from genome assembly GCA_036184795.1 of Tokudaia tokunoshimensis. Classification (NCBI taxonomy): domain Eukaryota; kingdom Metazoa; phylum Chordata; class Mammalia; order Rodentia; family Muridae; genus Tokudaia; species Tokudaia tokunoshimensis. The sequence goes on from BTHU01000001.1 coordinate 78,783,377, forward strand.
TTTCCCTTATGATCACCAAGAATACTATGTATGAGTGGCAACTCAGGTGAAAACTCTCTTCCGTCCAGCTGGGCAGGAAGCTTATCTTTTCTCTCTTCTTCCATGTAGCTTTAAATTCTCCACTCTTTTCAGTTACATGGTGTACAGTTATGGAATTAACAAGCATGACCTTGCTAGGATGACTGTGGTACGATACAGAATCCAGCTCTGTCTAATGCCATTGATAGATAGTGCCACAGTAGATGACTCACTTCAATTCTCTGGGACTTTGATGTTTTCTTCAACGTGCACATATACAGTTGTGGAAAAAAGTAACAAATTTGTGTATAGATATCTATGGACCAAAGTGACCTGTCCGCTATGGTGAAGTGAGTTTTCAGTCATGGAAACCTTTGTGTTGGGAGTTCTTTTCTCTCTCTCTCTTTCTCTCTCATCTATATTTCTTTTTTATTAGATATTTTCATTATTTACATTTCAAATGTTATCCTCTTCCTCATTTCCCCTCCAAAAACCCCTATCCCATCCACCTCCCCCTGCTCACTAACCCACCCCCTCCCACCATGGGTCCCTCAATATGTACTATTTGGTTGGTGATTAAGTCCCTGGGAGCTCTGGGAGTACTGGTTGGTTCATATTGTTGTTCCTTCTATGGGGCTGCAAACCTCTTCAGCTTTGGGTCCTTTTTCTAGCTCTTCCATTAGGAGCCCTGTTCTCAGTCCAATTGTTGGCTCAGAGTATCCACCTCTGTATTTGTCAGGCACTGGCAGGACTTCTCAGGACACAGCTATATCAGGCTCCTGTCAGAAAGTACTTCTTGACATCCACAATAGTGTCTGGGTTTGGTAACTGTATATGGTATGGATCCCCAGGTGGGGCAGTTTCTGAATGGCCTTTCCTTCAGTCTCTGATCTATACTTTGTCTCTGTATTTCCTCCCATGGGTACTTTGTTCCCCCTTCTAAGAAGGACTAAAGTATCCACACTTTGTTTATCCTTCTTCATGTGGTCTGTGAATTATATCTTGGTTATTCTGAGCTTCTGGGCTATTATTCACTTATCAGTGAATGCATTACCACAAACATGGAGGAGAATCTTTCTTCACTAAGCACAGCCCACCTTTGTGGGTAGTAACCTCTTTAGAATTTTTTCTCTAATCTCCTTCATCTTGACACTGTAGAGAACTGGGTTTATCAGTGGAGGGAACAGGAAGTGGACATAAGAGAGGAGAGTATGGGCAGACAGAGGGAGTGGCAGCTTGAATCTGTCAATGAGTGCCAAGAGAATCATGGGTATGTAGAAGAGGAGCACAGCAGAGAGGTGAGCGGCACACGTCTGACCAGCCTTCCAGCGATCCTCAGCAGACCCCACACCTTGCAATGCTCTGCCAATCAGGCCATATGAAAAGAAAATGAGCAGAGGATCTAGTGCCATCGCTGACAGTACCACAACCAGGCTGTAGACTGCACCCCATGATCCTGGGCAAGCTAGGCGAGCCATATCTGGGTGCAAGCAGTACGAATGTGTCAGGACCTGTGGACGGCAATATGGCATGTGAGCCAACAGGAATGGCAGGGGCAGATGGAGACTCAAGCATCGGAAAGCAATGGCTATAGCAATCTTGCTAATGACATCATTGGTGAGGAGCACTGGGTAGTGGAGAGGGCGGCAGATGGCTACTGCCCTATCAAAGGCCATGGCGAGCAAGACAGAGGACTCCATAACAGAAAAGACATGGATGAAGAACATCTGTAGAAGGCAGGCTGAGGCAGGGACAGCGTGAGCATCAGCAAAGGCCAGGCCTAGAAGGGTGGGCATTAGCACTGTAGCCAAGCCAACATCAGACACACTAAGAAGGAAGAGGAAGAAGTACATTGGTCGATGCAGTGTGGGCTCCAGGGCAATGATACAGAGGATTGTGCCGTTGCCCAGGGCAGAGAGAAGGTAGATAGTGATGAGAGGAACTGACCACCAGGATGGTGTAACTTCCAGGCCAGGCAGTCCCACTAACTGGAAAGTGGGGGCCATTAATGTGCTGCTATTTGAGGTTTCCTGGGTAGACAATGGTGACATAGTTCAGGATCTCTCTGAAACCTGAAAAGTAATTATGTTTATTTGATCATGGCCTGGATTTTTTTTTAATGATAACTTCTACCACAACCTGCCTCTCCTCTCCAGGCTTAGATGCATTTAAATAGTGAATTCATGCCCTCCCCACCTGTACTCCCCCAACATCTGTAGCTTGCTTTGTATAGATATTCTTTGTGTTTATGTATATTCCTTTAACCCTGTTTTGGCCTCTACTTTCTTCTAATTTAATGGTCTTCTTTATTTGAAACAAGCCAGGAGAAGATCTATGCTAACATGATTATCTTTTCTTCTTAACTATAGGCAGCCTGTCTTCTGTGCTCCTCAACAATCACATTTGGTCTCCATTACCAATTCTCATTAAAGTCACTAATTACTGTTTTGTTTATAAGCTAGATTATTTTGTTGTTATTTTTCATGTTTCATATTGAAGTTTTTCATATAGTATATTTTGATAACATTCTTTCCCCTCCTGCAAATCCTCCCAGATCCTCCCACCTCCTTACCCACCCCAATTCATTTGTCTCTCAAATTAGAAACAAATAACAAAACAAATAAAATATGAAATTTAGAACAAACAAAAAACTGATGATGATGATGATGATGATATAAAATGAAAAAAAAGCCCCCAAAACACTATTGAGTTCATTGTATGTTTGCCAACTACTCCTGTACATGGGGTCTGATCTGGAGTATAGTTGATAAACCCATTGACATTCTATTGAAGAAAATTGATAAAAATGACTTTTAATGACATATTGATACATTAGATATTTTCTTAAATCATTTATTTATCAGTGAACCCTGGATTCACAGTATACTTAAACTCTATAGGGTGATCTTGATTCTAAACTCAGGCAAAACACTAGAAAGGAGAAACTATAGGGAAATGTATTTGCAGAAGGGACCTAGCATGACTATCCTCTGAGAAGCTTCACCCAGCAGCTGATGGAAATAGATGCAGAGTCCCACACCCAAACATTAGGTAGAGCTTTGGAAATCTTGTGAAAGAAGGGAAAGGAAGGATTGAAGGAGCCAGAGAGGGTCAAGGACACTATAAGAAAACCCACAGAATCAACTAACCTGGGTCGATAGAGGCTCACAGAAACTGAACCACCAACTTGAGTGTATGCATAGGATGAAATTAGGTCCCCCACACATATGTAACAGATGTGCAGCTTGTACTTTATATGGGACCCCTAACAGCTGAAGCAGGGGCTGTCTCTAACTGTTGTCTGTCTTTGGATCCTGATCTCCCTACTGGGCTGCCTTGTCTCGGGTCAATAGGAGAAAACGTGCCCAGTTCTACTGCAACTTGGTATGCCAAGGCAGGTTGATATCAGTGGGAGGCCTCCCCTTCTCTGAGCAGATAGGGAGAAACATAGAGGGAGGTGAGGTGAGGTGAGGTGAGGTGAGGTGAGGTGAGGTGAGAGGGACTGGGAGAAAAGGAGGGAGGGGAAGCTGGATTCCAGATATGAAGTTAATAAATAAATATTAATAAATAATAAATTAATGAAATTAAAATAATATTAATAAAATGAAATAAAATTAGTAAATATTAACTAAATTAAAAATAATAAATGAATTAAAAACAAATTAAAATTAAATATACAGATTTAAGAAAAAAATCATTCTTGCATTGCAAATTATTCTCTGGGGTCTTAGTTACACATTAAAGGGAGACATTTCAGTTTTTGTTTGGCTAGGAGTCATCTTTATCCACAACTGTCATGCACCCATGTGTAGAAATTCTAGGAGCTGACCAAAATGCACTGATGAAAATAATGAGTTTAACAAAGCCACAGAATATGAAGGTTACCAGCAAGCACTGATTATGTTTCCATATGGTAGCACTGAAAAAATTGGATATCAAATTAGGAACATAATTGTATTCATAACAGTATTTTAAAGACATATAATACATGAAATAAATCAACTTTATATTCTGAAAATTACAAAAAAAAACCTGTTAAGCAATTAAAAGCTCCAAAGAAATGCAGATGTATTTCTGATTTGTAAATTGGAAAAATCAATAGATAACAGTCAGAAAAATTCCTAACAGACCAGTAGATCTTTCTGTTGCAATCTGTAAAACATTACCTTAAAACTTAGATTTAAAAAACTATAAAATTATAATATCATAAAACTTTTATCTGACCCTAATGAGAGTATATTTAATGCAAAAATTAAAATATCAACAATACAATTAGGCTATATGTGATCTTATATAAATGTGATTTTAGTACTTGGGAGGTGGAATGGAAAATTGTGAATTTATGGGTAGCTGAACAATTCAGAAAGACCCCATCTTGTTGAAATCAAGCCAAACAAAACCAAATGAAATAAAACAAGGGTAACATTAACTGTATACCATATTACAGGTAAATGGAATGATAATTTCATTCGTAGGAAAAAGATTTCAGCCTACATTTCTGAGAGAAGTTTAGAATTTGGCCTATCTGAAGGACTAACTATAAGTAACCAATAAATAGGCAGAAAAGCTCATATAAAAGATGGCTATGCATTGTTAGTAATTGTCATAGAAAAATATGTAAGTAGAAAGTAAACCCTTAAAAATTAATTTCAATATTACTGACAGAATACAGTATTTTAAATATTTAAAATAAATATTTTAAAAGAAAAAGCATTCTTTTACACATTCTATAAGATCAGAAATATTTTTAAAGAATAAAATTCTACTAGAGCAGTTGTTAGAAAAAATCTTAGATTGAAATTTTTTTGATTGAGAAATTGTGTAGCCCCCCCACTGGGGGCAATTGGGCATGCCCTAGTGTAATAAATTCATTATTAGTGTCTGCAGTTAAGTTTAAGAATCTGAGGGTAAGACTCTCAAGACATAAAGAGGCATATAGGACTGTGCTTTCTGGAGCAAACAAGTAGAAGTTCTCATAAAAGGGAAATAATGAACAAAAAGCCTTAATAGTATCAATGATTCAACTGAAGAAATACTGTAGGGTTTTAGAAAAACTTTTAAAAAATATTTATGAAACATTGTGTCATGTATATTTTTGATTCCTCAAAAATTAACTAGTATCTCCCGCATCACTTCAGTTGTGTGTAAATTCTAGAGAGAGACTTGTATAAGTAGCCTAGGATTTATTCTGATATTATTAAGTGGCTTGGAGCAAGAAAATAATACCCAGGATCTGCTCTAGAGTTCTAAGACTGTGGCCTCAGCTCTAATGTTTCATTTCCTCGTTAGGAGGCACACTTACCTGCCAGTTGCTGGGGAAACCACGTTGTGACTTCTAGATCTCACCCTCTCTACTCACTGACCAGGAAATACTCTTTGCTGGCACTCCTATCTGCTATACCCCAGGCTTTGCTGTCAGTTTATATGCCTTTCTGTTCCTTTTCTATATATTTTCCTATTTCTCCCATGCACTCTGACACTATAGCTTTATCTTCTTATCTAAGGCCTTTTGTTTATGCATGACTTAAAAAAAGCCACATCCTTGTTCCTTGTTTGAGATAGTTCCCTTATGTTGCCCAGCTGATCTCAGACTAATGAGCTCCTGCAATCCTCCAACCTCAGCTTGCTAAGTACCTGGGATTATTGTGGGGCCTTTGTTGTCATATATGACTGTTCAGCTGCCTCTGTCTGTTATCAACCCCTTTACAGTCAGGATCCAGACAAGTACTTTGTAAAAATCACTTCTGTATTTCAACTTAGGCATCGGAACCTTCCAGCATTACTGTGACTCTTTAGATGTGATGATGTGTTGCTGTTTTTTATACTCTTCAAGTATTACACTTTCTAAAAGAATGTTCTTCCTCTCTGTGCCATCAACCTTACATGCGTCACGGCATTCCCGTGCAGGCATTGCTCCTCTTGTTCTCCAACTTTCTGTGACGTCTTCCTTCACATCATGCTTGTGTTAGGTACAGAGTGTGATTTTCGTCTCTGCTATCTCTGTTATTCATCTTTTTTATTTTTTATCTTTCATATAATTAGGATTTTACCCTATTGAGAGGTTTATTATTTATTGCTATGAATATTGTCCCTTGCATATATTCAACATGAAGTAAAATGTGTCCTAAACTCTTTACATGTCTGTGCAGCATTTTCCATACCATGTTTACCTTAAAATTTCTTCTCGGTTCTGTCTCTTTCTCTGAAATGTTTTCATCTCATTTCTTTCTCAAAGAATCCCCATCCACTTCACCTACCCCTATGCACACTCCACAGATGTTTCCTCACAATATTAGTCTTACTATTATTGTAGTCCTTTCTTCACAATGAATTTCTAGTTAACACTATCTTCTCATGAATGTGAGGAGTCTCTGTATGACATATACTTTAGAAAGTGCTTCTGAATGGATAGGCTTGTAACCAGGACACTAGAGGTCTGCATGAAACTTAGAGAACATTTCTCAGCTTTCAGAATGGGTCAAATCCTGTTGTGCTTAGTAGAACATAAAACAAAGGGGCATGGGTGCTTGAGACTGGTATGCACAGAGAACACCTGTAAGGATTTTGTGGGGCAATTTAAGTAGATACATCATTCAGATTTGAAAACTGAGTCAGTCTCATCTTGCCTTATTAAAAATCTTCCCATACAGCCACTGTTCACGTGTAGCATGTCCATTCATATACCAATATATATTGACATTCAGAAGGTAGCATGCATATCCATGTGAAATAGATATGCACATCACTCACAAACATCATACATTTCACACACATATACATTTATACTTAGAAACATGTACACTCACACATTTACACAAATTATTTTATATTTTAGCAAAAATTGCTGAAGTATCTTAGATAAAATGAATACAAGACTGTGTTCCTATCCGTATCACATTCAAAGAATGAAGTAAAAAATATATGCTCATTCTCTTAGACAAATAATTCCAAAAATATATTGATGTTTAAACAAGCACTAATATGGAAAAGCCATGTGGAAACAAAAGCAATGGTCATAGATATGTATTGTTACCACATATATACTCATGGCTTAAAACAATATTAATTGTTGATCACTAATCTCTTAGCACTTCACACAACCACAAAAACATAAAGACTCTATGAATCACACTTATGCAAATAGTTAATAACTTCTGTACTTCATATACACATTGTTCACAGGAGCTTCATAAATATCAATATTTTAGAACTCACATATGCAGCATGTGTGCATACATGTATACACACATGTATATTCATACATATGTTTAAACACATGAGTGCATGTTCTCATAAACAGTTCCTTATGAGAGTCTTTCATATCACACAAACCATTGAGTTATTCTTATTTTGTTTTTATATATAATAAACTGCTACAAATACAAGTGAATCTCCACCTGAAATCTTGAATTCTGAGAATTTAACTTTAACTAGCTAACATAGGAAGTGAGGACATCATTGCTGAAAGACATTTGTAAATACCACACAAGATTTTTTAGAAGGCAGTCTTTGTGCTTTATGAAATTAGTTTACTGTTACTGAGATTCAGATGACCGAGATGACTCAGTGATTAGAACAGGATATTTAGTTATTCTGGAGAGCTGATACTGGTATAATGAAGACAACTCACAGAGACACTGAAGTGACAAACAGTATGAAAAATTTACAGTCATTTGTTTGCCAGGCCTAGCCTTGACATTTAAATGCTTCACAGGATTTTTTCTCGACATTTGCCAGGCCTTGCATTAGACAGTGTCTTTGTCTGTAGTGCAGACATTGATTCCTTCTTCTTCAAATCTGTCATATTAGAATGGCTTTAGTGTGTGAACAATATGATAGAATTTATAGAATATACTGCATAGAGGATTGTGTAATCTAGACCAGGCCAGGCTAGAAAGCATGTCTAAGAGTGTGGATTTGCCTTCAAAGTAGTGATTGCACCCCTTATCTTGAGAGACACCCATGTGTCTCAGCATTAACTTATAATAAAGTAAAAGAGATTCTTCAGTATTGAGCACTGTTGGAAGACATAGGGTATATATCATAGAGAGACAAAATAAAATATTAAGTCAGGTAAAATTTGAAATATGGATGTGAGAAAATACCCACATGAATATAAACAGCCAGATGTGAAGAGGTCTTCCTTTTTTTTTTTATCAAATCCTTTTAGAAAACTTGACATCTCAGAGCTAAATTATCTTGCAAATTAAAGTCCAAAAATAAATTTATAAAGCAAAAAATGATGCAAAGTAAGGGCAGAGCCATTGTTGAGCAAGAGGGCAATCAAGGGATGCTAAGCATATAGTCAGGTTTCAGACCTGTGGTGTAAATAACCCTCAACATTTTTAGCCCAATCTCTGTGGGTGTATAAATTTGGAGAGCAGTTCTGTGTCACACTGTATTATAATTTTTCTTATGCCGTGTATTTATTAATGCTGTCTGTGGGATTAAGCTTTTCCCTGAAGGATTGGGAGAACACAACCCTAGCAGATTTCACTAGGGGCAGGGAGTTGAAAGAACAGGCCAGGTTCAATTATCAAAGTTCCTCAAAAGTACTATCCAGGGTGTCTGGCTATCAGTAATCTGACTAAACTACACTACACATTTCAAAGATGTTAAGTTTGGTCAACAAAGACTGATGTAAATAAATTAGACTTTTAAAATATGGTATTCAAATTTAGAGCATTTTATCCTCAGTTGTCCAAAACCCCCCACCCCGTTTGATGCTGTATGCTTCTTCACAGGACATCCTTGTACATGCAGCTGTGTCTGTCTCCTCATTAGTGTACATCACAGGGACCAGGTTCCTATGACTCTGGCTCCCAGATCCTTCAGGCACTGGGACACAGTGTTCCTTCACATGCATTACTCTAAATATTATCTTTATGTATGATTCCCACACATCCCTATGCCTGCATGCAGCCAGCACACCATTACAAGTCTCTCCAATCACATCTCTTACTCTGTGATTGATTTAGACACAAAACTTATCTTTTCTGGTTTCCATTTATGTAACATGGTCTATCCATTGCACCACATGCAGCTTGCTGAACTTCATGAGCTTTGATTTTGAAGCACCTGCTTATACAAAACTTTTCATTGCCCAGATTCCTGGCCCCATGTCTCTGCATCCTCCCTGAGAGCACCGTGCTTTTCTTATTCCCCTACCTGACTAATTTTAACTTTCCAGCTCTAGTCCACTTTTATGTTAAAAAGAATCGAAGTAACATTCTAATTAGGGTGTTTTCCAGATCGCCTTCCTCAACTTTCAGGCTCAGAAATGGAAAGTTTCATGCCCACCCCCTTTCTCCTTTCCCTCGTACTTCACATTCTGGTTCATTCTGCCTTCTCCCTGTTTACATTGTCACCCTCATGCCTGACGTTTTTCATCTTTTCCCAAACCTGCTTCTGTCTTTAATCGTTTACTCACCATACCTGGCTTCTCAGTGACCCTCACACACTCTAGTGCAGCGGTGGACTGCCTCTGCTGTATTCTTTATGTTCTGTCAGCGCACCGAGTCTGGGGGAATGGGGAGGGTGTGGGGTGAAGGAAAGGTGAGCACAGGTGTCCAGGCCTGACTTTTCCAGAGCCCCATGGGGAAGCCTCAGTGAGCCTCAGTTAAGAGCCTCTTTGTCCCAGCAGAAAGGCCATGATGACCTGTAAATTGCAGCAGGAACTGAAGTATCCCTTTATCACTAATGCTCAGCCTTGATTTCAAATTGGGAGGAGCAGATCCCTTTCCATTTCACACTACTCTTGATAGTCAGAGACCCATCAGGCCTAGGTGCCCCACCTTCCTCTGACCCATCTGGCCTTTGACCATTATCACAGTATTTACCTAGCCTTTTGTTTTCAGACAGTGGATAATGAGCCCCAGAGAGTGCCTCTGGCTTCTTCCTGGGGGACCCCTTTTGGTTTTGTTGCTTCTGGTTTTGACTAATTGCCATTAGCACAGAGTGGCACCACATGGTGCTAATAGAACCCAGGTCACAGGTCCAGTCTCTTCAGGGATGCTTATTCACTTTGCCTTGCTTCTTCACGCTTAGGTCAGAATCAACCCAAATGTGCTACAACATGCTATTAATCCCCAGTGTGATTTGATCTCTGATTCTACATACGCGTAGTTGTATGTTTATAATCATGTTTACCTAAAGTACACTTCAAGATTAGCTATATTCTCTGACTCTCAGAGTCACTGGTTAAATTCTTTTTCCTTTCTCTTCTCTGTACTTTTCACATTTGTATTGCCCTTCTTGTTCTAAATAGACACGTCTTTCCTAGTTCTTAATAGGTGGTAGCATATCACCAGACATGGCCATTCCCACCCCAGATTGTAGCTTTCCCATTGCACCCTTAGCATAATCAGTCTATATCCCTCTAAATAACCTGGATAACCATTGTGTACAATGCCATCACTACTCTTCTTCCTCAGACCTTCCAGGAGTGCCTTTGACCCAGTAATTCCTTCTACAGGCCCAAGTAACCACATACTTGGCATATCACAGCTCCTTTCTAACACTCCAAATGGGATGACCCTTAGGTCTTGGGGGCTACTATCAGATTTGCCGATTACACTTTAAATATTTGTCAAACAAATTAATTGGCCTTAGTTTCTCAAACTGGCAAAAGTTTCATATCCAGTTCCATGTTATCTATAGATCTTTAATTTTGGTTAATAATGTATATTCAAAATAATGAATGTTTTAGGATTTTGTATTTCAAACTGATATCCTTAATTGGATAGAATTCATCCCCATGCAACCATTCTCATTTTATGAGATTGTTTTCACCAATTATTCTTTTACATATTATATAATCATTGATCTGGATTTGTGTTTTTAAATGTTTCTATTATTTTAACTGTATATGCAAAATTACAATAATACAGCTTAACATATTTGTCCAAATTTGTCTTATTGCAAAAAAAAAAGCCTACTTTTGTTTAAGCATATTGCTCTATGGTGTCTTTCATTTTAACTTGAAGGGCTTGACCCAGAATCTCGGAATACCCTAGACACAATCCGCATATCAATAGATTTCTAAGAAGATGGAAGGAGAGACCCCTGGTCCTGGAAAGACTGGATGTAGGGGAATGCCAGGACAGAGTAACGAGAGGGGGTTGAATGGAGAAAAGAGGGAGGGAAGGGGGCTTATGGGACTTTCGGGGAGGGAGGAAACGGGAAAGGGGAAATGATTTGGAATGTAAATTAAAAAAAATAAAATAAATAATTAAAAGAAAAAAAGGAAAAAAATAATTTGTAAATCACGTTTGACACTTCAAAGAAAAATGTCCATATTATCTAAGTCCAAATTTTATTGCTTTCTTATTTCTGTTACATATTTTGGAAATGGAAATCTTTTGACCTTAAAATATCCAAGTAATAAAATGAAATTGTAAAAGAAAAAAAAAGTTTTTACAAAGCGAGTATTCAGTTTTTGTCTTCTAAGAATCCTCCAGTTTCACATATTTTGGAAGACACAGTTGCTGAACACATTACTCTTGGTCCACAGGGTCGTTGTGGTTAACTTGCTCTTTCTGGACCTTTCCCATTTAGTATGTACAACATTGATTCTAAGCAAGATTTCTGCTGAAAATATTTCCTCAGACCCCCAGCTCATGTGAAAACACCCACGAATCAATTTAGCTATTTCTAGGCATCTTCACGGTTCTATGCTCACTTTGAATTAGAAGGTTGCATTAGAAAGGGAGACCCCATGGTTCTCTTTGGTTTCATCTTAACTTGATTATCAGAACCTCTTGAATTTATATGGCCACCTTCCCCCTAAGATTCGGGTTATTTTAAAATTCAGATTATGTATTTTCCCCATTCTCTTCTTTTTTGTAGTCATAATACCATGTGTATGTTATTTATTTATTTGGTAGTAGTCTATGAATCCAATTATTTACTTCTTTCCAATTTTGTAACTCTAAATCCAAGATTCCTAATGACCAGACTTTCAAGTCTGAAAACTATTTCCTCTGTCTTTTCTAGTGTGCACCTATGTTCCTATAACGAACCTTCAGTTTTTGTATTATTTACGCCCAGATTTTCTAATATTCTCTTTTACTTGATGCATCATGATCCCGATTTCATTTTTGTTCACTTTTGGTTCCTCCAATATCATTTTTATGTTTAGGGTTTCTGGAATTTTATTTTGGTCCTTTTATATAGTTTTAGAATGTTTTATTTTATGTACCTTGAAATGCTTTTTGTACCTCTTGTTTATTTTTTGATAATATTTGACCCTTTGAGAAAATATTTCTTTCTTCTGGGTTTTGAATGTTAGCTTCCTCCTGGGTTGTTCCCACCAGTGCTATTGAAACCCACTAATTATCAGTCTAGAACTTCTTAGACACTCTCAACCCTTTTACCAGTCTCATGTTCCCCCTGCTGTCTGTGTGTGGTACCACAGCTAAATGATCTAAACTGTACCATAACCACTCATAAAGAAATATAAGTAGTCATTAAAAATCTCCCAACCAAAAAAAAAGCCCAGATGGGTTTAGTGCAGAGTTCTATTAGACCTTTAAAGAAGACCTATTACCAGCACTCTTCAAACTATTCCACGAAATAGAAACAGAAGGAATATTATCCAATTTGTTCTATGAAGCCACAATTACTCAGATACCTAATCTATATAAAGACCCAACAAAGAATGAGAACTTCAGACCAATTTCCCTTATGGATATCAGTGTAAAAATACTCAATAAATTTCTCACAAACCGAATCCAAGAACACATCAAAACGATCATCCATCATGATCCATCCCAGGCTTCATCCCAGGGATGCAGGGATGGTTCAATATACAGAAATCCATCAACATAATCCACTATATAAACAAACTCAAAGAAAAAAATCACATCATCATTCAATTAGATGCTGAGAAAGCATTTGACAAAATCCAACACCCCTTCATGATAAAAATCTTGGAAAGATCAGGAATTCAAGGTCCATACCTAAACATAGTAAAAGCAATATACAGCAAACCAGTAGTCAACATAAAACTAAATGGAGAGAAACTTAAAGCAATGCCACTAAAATCAGGGACCAGACAAGGCTGACCACTCTTTCCATACCTATTCAATATAGTATTTGAAGTCCTAGCAAGAGCAATTAGCCAACAAGAGGTCAAAGGGATACAAATTGGAAAGGAAGAAGTCAAAATATCACTATTTGCAGATGATATGATAGTGTGCTTAAGTGACCTCAAAAATTCCACTCCTAAACCTGATAAACAACTTTAGTAAAGTGGCTGGATATAAAATTAACTCAAACAAATCAGTGGCCATCCTCTACTCAAAGGATCAACAAACTGAGAAAGAAATTAGGGAAACAACACCCTTCACAATAGTCACAAATAATATAAAATATCTTGGCATGACTCTAACTAAGCAAGTGAAAGATCTGCATGGCAAGAAAATCAAGTCTCTGAAGAAAGAAATTGAAGATTTCAGAAGATGGAAAGATCTCCTATGCTCATGGATTGACAGGATTAATGTAGTAAAAATGGCCATCTTGCCAAAAGCAATCTACAGATTCAATGCAATCTCCATTAAAATTCCAACTCAATTCTTCATGGAGTTAGAAAGAGCAATTTGCAAACTCATCTGGAATAACAAAAAACCCAGGAGAGAGAAAACTATCCTCCACAATAAAAGAACTTCTGGAGGAGTCACCATCCCCGACATCAAGCTGTACTACAGAGCAATAGTGACAAAAAACTGCATGGTGTTAGAACAGTGACAGGATGGTAGATCAATGGAATAGAACTGAAGACCCAGAAATGAACCTACATACCTATGGTCACTTAATCTTTGACAAAGGAGCTAAAATTATCCAGTGGAAAATGACAGCATTTTCAACAAATGGTGCTTGTTCAACTGGTGGTTAGCATGTAGAAGAATGCCAATTGATCCATTCTTATCTGCTTGTACAAAGCTCAAGTCCAAGTGTATCAAGAACTTCCACATAAAACCAGATACATTGAAACTAATAGGCCAGAGCCTGAAAAATACAGAGGTGAATGCTCTCAGCCAACCATTGGACTGAGCATAGGGTCTCTAATGGAGGAGCTAGAGAAAGGACTGAAGGAACTGAAGGGGTTTGCAGCCCCATAGGATGAACAATATGAGCCAACCAGGACCCCCCAGAGCTCCCAGCGACTAAACCCACAACCAAAGAGTACACACGGAGGAACTCATGTCTCCAGCCACATATGTAGCAGAGGATAGCCTTGTCAGACCTCAATGAGAGGAGAGGCCCTTGGTCCTGTGAAGGCTCAATGCCCCAGTGTCGGGGAATGCCAGGACAGGAGAAGCAGGAGTGGGTGGGTCAGTGATTAGAAAGAGGGGGGATTGTACTAGGGGGTTTCAGAAGGTAAATGAGGAAAGGGGATAACATTTGAAATGTAAAGAAAGAGAATATGTAATAAAAAATATAATAAAATGCTAGTAGTGCTTAACTTCTTCTTTAGCCACCTCTAAGCCCTTTTATAAGTCATTCTGTGTACAAAACATCAGGGAAATAGATCACACGGGAAGTCAGGTTAACATTTACAATAGAGATTAGGGAGATTGTGGAAATGTTGATTTTCATTCTGTTATATTTTATGCATATAGCATATACATATCCATGCATGTGGGTGAACAGGACATGTATATGTATGTGCATGATGAAGGTCTTCTACATGTAGTCACAGCTGCTGATTGTTTCTGATTGTAATGATCATCTCACACCAAGCAGATAACGCTTCAGAGCCCTCTTACCATCCTTTGTATCTTACAATCTTTCCCTTCCTCTGGGATGTTCTCCAGGCTTTGCAGGAAGTCTAGGGTAGAGCAGTTCACAGCCACTGGTTCTTATTAGCCCTTTTAGCTGTTATGAGTATTTGCACTAACTGGTTAATTCTACATTAAAAATCTTCTCTGACAAAGGCTGAAAGCGGCACTAGGTCATATCTTATAAATCTTAACATAGTTAACAATGAATTGTGTGTAATATTTTTTTTAAATTTTATTTTCTAAGTTTTTTTTTATTTACATTCCAAATCATTTCCCCTTTCCTGTTTCCTCCCTCCCCGAAAGTCCCATAAGCCCCCCCCTTCCCTCTTTTCCCCATTCAACCCCCTCTCGTTTCTCTGTCCTGGCATTCCCCTACATCCAGTCTTTCCAGGACCAGGGGTCTCTCCTTCCATCTTCTTAGAAATCTATTGATATGCTAAATATGTCTAGGGTATTCCAAGATTCTGGGTTAATATCCCCTTATCAGTGAATGCATACCATGTGTGTTCTTTTGTGATTGGGTTACCTCACTAAGGATGATATTTTCAAGTTCTGATCATTTGCCTAGGAATTTCGTAAATTCATTGTTTTTAATTGCAGAGTAGTATTCCATTGTGTAAATATACCACATCTTCTGAATCCATTCCTCCGTTGAGGGACATCTGGGTTCTTTCCAGCTTCTGGCTATTATAAATAAGGCTGCTATGAACATAGTGGAGCATGTGTCCTTATTGCGTGCAGGTAAAGCCTCTGGGTATATGCCCAGGAGTGGTATAGCCGGATC
Source organism: Tokudaia tokunoshimensis (assembly GCA_036184795.1). Classification (NCBI taxonomy): domain Eukaryota; kingdom Metazoa; phylum Chordata; class Mammalia; order Rodentia; family Muridae; genus Tokudaia; species Tokudaia tokunoshimensis. The sequence continues at coordinate 78,798,962 of BTHU01000001.1, forward strand.
CTCCGGGAGTGTCATGCCCAGTTTTCTGAGGAACCGCCAGACTGCTTTCCAGAGTGGTTGTACCAGCTTGCAATTCCACCAGCAGTGGAGGAGTGTTCCTCTTTCTCCACATCCTCGCCAACAACTGCTGTCTCCTGTGTTTTTGATCTTAGCCATTCTGACTGGTGTGAGATGGAATCTCAGGGTTGTTTTGATTTGCATTTCCCTAATGACTAGGGATGATGAACATCTCTTTAGGTGCTTCTCAGCCATTAGATATTCTTCAGGTGAGAACTCTTTGTTTAGCTCTGTACCCCATTTTTTAATAGGGTTACTTGCCTCTCTGGGGTTTAACTTCTTGAGTTCTTTGTATATATTGGATATTAGCCCTCTGTCAGATGTAGGGCTGGTAAAGATCTTTTCCCAGTTAGTTGGTTGCCGCTTTGTCTTTTTGACAGTGTCTTTTGCCTTGCAAAAACTTTGTAATTTAATGAGGTCCCATTTGTCTATTCTTGATCTTAGAGCATAAGCTATTGGAGTTCTGTTCAGGAAATTCTCCCCTGTGCCCATATGTTCAAGGTTCTTCCCTAGTTTCCTTTCTATTAGTTTCAGTGTGTCTGGTTTTATGTGGAGGTCCTTGATCCACTTGGAATTGAGCTTAGTGCAAGGAGATAAGAATGGGTCAATTTGCATTCTTCTGCATGTTGACCTCCAGTTGAGCCAGCACCATTTGTTGAAAATGCTATCTTTTTTCCACTGGATGGTTTTAGCTCCTTTGTCAAAGATCAAGTGACCATAGGAGTGTGGCTTCATTTCTGGGTCTTCAATTCTGTTCCATTGATCTACATGCCTGTCACTGTACCAATACCATGCGGTTTTTAACACTATTGCTCTGTAGTACAGCTTGATGTCCGGGAAACTGATTCCCCGAGAGGTTCTTTTACTCTTGAGAATAGTTTTAGCTATTCTGGGTTTTCTGTTATTCCAGATGAATTTTTGAATTGCTCTTTCTAACTCTATGAAGAATTGATTGGGATTTTGATGGGGATTGCATTGAATCTGTATATTACTTTGGATAAGATGGTCATTTTGACTATATTAATCCTGCCAATCCATGAGTATGGCAGATTTTTACATCTTCTGAGGTCTTCTTCAATTTCTTTCTTCAGAGACTTGAAGTTCTTGTCATACAGATCTTTCACTTGTTTGGTTAGAGTCACGCCAAGATACTTTATATGGTTTGTGGCTATCGTGAAGGGTATCATTTCTCTTACTTCTTTCTCAGCCTGCTTATCCTTTGAGTATAGGAAGGCTACTGACTTGCTTGAGTTGGTTTTATATCTGGCCACTTTGCTGAAGTCGTTTATCAGCTGTAGGAGTTCTCTGGTGGAGTTCTTTGGGTCGCTTAAGTATACTATCATATCGTCTGCAAATAGTGATAGTTTGACTTCTTCCTTTCCAATTTGTTTCCCTTTGACCTCTTTTTGTTGTCTAATTGCTCTAGCTAGAACTTCAAGTACTATATTGAAAAGATATGGAGAGAGAGGGCAGCCTTGTCTAGTCCCTGATTTTAGTGGGATTGCTTCAAATTTCTCTCCATTTAGATTGATGCTGGCTACCGGTTTGCTGTAAATTGCTTTTACTATGTTTAGATATGGGCCGCGAATTCCTGATCTTTCCAAGACCTTTAGCATGAAAGGATGCTGAATTTTGTCAAATGCTTTCTCAGCATCTAATGAGATGACCATGTGGTTTTTTTCTTTGTTTATATAGTGGATTACATTGATGGATTTCCTTATATTGAACCATCCCTGCATCCCTGGGATGAAGCCTACTTGATCGTAGTAAATGATCGTTTTGATGTGTTCTTGGATTCGGTTGGCAAGAATTTTATTGAGTATTTTTGCATCGATATTCATAAGAGAGATTGGCCTGAGATTCTCTTTCTTTGTTGGATCTTTGTGTGCTTTTGGTATTAGTGTAATTGTGGCTTCATAGAACGAGTTTGGTAGTGTTCCTTCTGTTTCTATTTTGTGGAACAGTTTGAAGAGTATTGGTGTTAGGTCTTCTTTGAAGGTCTGATAGAATTCTGCACTAAAACCATCTGGACCTGTGCTTTTTTTGGTTGGAAGACTTCCAATGACAACTTCTATTTCTCAGGGGTTATAGGACGGTTTAGATGGTCTATTTGATCCTGATTCAATTTTGGTATTTGGTATCTGCCAAGGAAATTGTCCATTTCCTCGAGATTTTCTAGTTGTGTTGAATACAGGTTTTTGTAGTAGGATCTGATGATTTTTTGAATTTCCTCAGTTTCTGTTGTTATCTCTCCCTTTTCGTTTCTGATTTTATTAATTTGGATACTGTCTCTGTGCCCTCTGGTTAGTCTGGCTAAGGGCTTATCTATCGTGTTGATTTTCTCAAAGAACCAACTCCTCGTTTTGTTGATTCTTTGTATGGTTTTATTTTTTCTACTTGATTGATTTCAGCCCTGAGTTTGATGATTTCCTGCCTTCTACTCCTCTTTGGTGTATTTGCTTCTTTTTGTTCCAGGGCTTTCAGGTGTGCCATTAAGCTGTTAGTGTATGCTGTCTCCCTTTTCTTTTTGACGGCACTCAGGGCTATGAATTTTCCCCTTAGCACTGCTTTCATTTCCCATAAATTAGGGTATGTTGTGCCTTCATTTTCATTAAATTTCAAAAGTCTTTGATTTCTTTCTTTATTTCCCCCTTGACCAAGTTATCATTGAGTAGAGCATTGTTCATCCTCAATGTGTATGTGGGTTTTCTGTTGTTTTTGTTGCCACACCTTCTTCTTAGCACCTCATGGTACCTTCTCCAAAATTGACCATATAATTGGTCACAAATCAGACCTCAACAGATATAAGAAGATAGAACTAATCCCATGCCTCCTATCAGATCACTATGGAATAAGGGTGGTCTTCAATGTATGTAATATTTTTACATTTTAATGAAATTAGATTAATATATTATAGATGTTAATAGTTGCATCTAGAGCATATAAGAAAAAACAATGGAACCAAAATAGGTAAAAACATTTTTGAAAAAGTGAGGAAAATTGGATAGAACCACACTATTTGGCTCCTAGTATTCTGTAAGTCCATAGTAGCTAGGAGTGTGTGAAAGAAATAAACACATAGAACAGTATGAAATACAGAGAATCTAGAAAATTCCACAATATATAATTTGACGAGAGAAAACAGGAAAGTAATGCAGAAAGCACAGCTTCTTCAACAAATTACCCTGGAATAATTTGATGTAAAATAGTTATACAAAAAGTGACTTAAAGTGTTGTAAATCAAAATGTGAAACCTAGAATGCAAAACATCTAGATGAGAAGATTATAAAAGAATAATATATTTTATTGTGTAAACATTCTTAAATAAAATCAGAATTTATATATATATATATGTATATATATATATATATACACTTGATTTCATAAATTATGTCTAAAATATTTAAAAATTGTTAAAAACAACCCAGGTGGTAGTGACACAGTTTTTAATCTCAGCACATAGGAGTCAGAAGAACGCAAATCTCTGAGTTCAAGACCAGTCTGGTCTACAGAGCAAGTTCTAGGATGACCAGTGTTACACAGAGAAACCTCGTCTCAGAAAAGAAAATGTTAAAATAAAAGACATAGTTAAAAATGGACAAACAAGGTATAGTTAGGAAGAAATAATTACTGGGTCTAATGAGTGGATCATTTTTTATTTGATATTTTATGTGAACAAAGATTATAGTTAAATAATGGATATCCATTGCTTAGTTTCAAACAGCTAAAGGGAAGAGCTGGCTACAAAGGAGTAACTTCCATGAATGGTTCAGAATGATGGAATGCTTCTGTATCATGGTTAGGTTGAGGTTTACAAGACCTTATAAATTTCCCAAAATTTATGAAATGGTAAAAAAAAATGTGAATCTCAATGTATGCAGAAAAACATTGAATTTGACATTCTTACAAGAAATTTTGACAGCTTCACTGCATTGGTTGCTTTTCTCATTGCTGTGACAAGATATCTGGCATAATAACTTAAGGAAAAGAATCATTTTCACTCAGTATTTAGTGGCTACAGTCCATCAGGAGAGTTGTGGTGGTAGGAATGATTTCTGTACATAGGGAAGAGAAGAGGAAGCAAGAGAGACAAATGCTGGCATTCAACTGGCTTTCTACAATAGCGCCATATTCAGGAGAGATCATCTCTTCAATTAATTCTCTATGGAACTTTTTCAGTTTTGCCAAAGCTACTTCATTAATGCTGTAGAAATTAATTTAATCAAGTTGACAAAATTAAACATCATATTCATGCTAAAATTTGTACTCAGAAGTTATTCATCTCTTACATCTCCCCTTTTCATATTTTTCTTGGTGACCATGATCATGCAATATTTATTGATTTGGGATTATAGATTCCAGCATTTGAATCTGACAAACTCTACTATCTCCTTTTGAAACACTTTACAAATGGTTAAGAATAGCTGGGCATTGCTAGATCCTGTCGAAGAATGTACAGCATCTGACTGGGTGAAGCGGAAACTTTTCTCTGCAGCATAAGGATACCATTACAGAAAAACACAACCAATCAAAATGCAGTTATGAAGTCCAGTCCCCGCTGATACATCTACAACACAACATTTCCACTTAAGGTTCAAGGAATGTTTTGAAAGAGGGAGTGGGCAGACTGTAGGAGTCAGAGGATCAGGGAATTTGCTGTGAGATTGTGTCTCCTAGGATGTCAGAAGATACACCCTTAAGGTCTCACCAACATGATTGCCTAAACATGAGCTGAACAAGGATGACACCAATAGACAGCTAACATGGAAAGGGAATAGCTCGTGAGGGCTAAAATACATAAAACTACTGGCAGCTGAGGAATGTCAAGGGTAGAACTGGTTTTCCTTGGGAGAAAGAAAGAGCACACCATAAGATTATTATTATTTCAAGTCAGCACTAAAAACATTCATAGGGGTAACACTATACAGACTATTTGTTTACAGATTTGTATATGCATCCAACAATACTTAATGGAAAAAGATGTCATAAATTTGGAAGACAACAAGGAGGGTGCATGGAACAGTTTGGAGGGAAGAAAGGAAAGAAGAAGAATTATTGATTTGAATAATATTGTATTTCAGAAAATAAAAAATAATAAAACAAATGTCTGGGTGTGAAGGTTGGTGTGGTGGTGCATGCCTGTAATTCTAGAAGCTGGGAGGCAGAGGCAGGACTATAAAGAAGTAAGTTCAGCTACAACTAAATAGCAAACTTGGGTCTAGCATGGGCTACACCAAACTCTGTCTCAATAAAAAGTGTCTTTGGGGGGAAAGACAGGTTTCTATAGGTATTAAGAAAATCACTTTAGGTAAATGGAAGTATTAAATAGGTCTACAAATTACTTGCAAATGAATTATTGCATTATCAACTAGCTCTGACTATAATTTTTCTTAAGAGCTCCACAAAAGTTTAATTTATGAAGTGGTGAAATTATTTAATTACCTGTAATAAAATTCCATCTAATCACTTTAATCAGTGACACATATTATTTGTTAATACTTCAAAAAACCTCATAAGCATATAATATGAGAACACTTCATTTCTCATTTAAAAGTAAAGGAAATTAAGAATTGGGAAAATATAATAAGCAAAGAGGTTCTTTGAAATAAAAAAGGTTTTGAACAAGTCTATATAGAAGATATCATCCTTAGTGAGGTAACCCAATCACAAAAGAACACACATGGTATGCAGTCACTGATAAGGGGATATTAACCCAGAATCTCATAATACCCTAGACAAAATTTGCATATCAATAGATTTCCAAGAAGATGGAAGGAGAAACCCCTGGTCCTGGAAAGACTGGATGTAGGGGAATGCCAGGACAGAGAAGCGAGAGGGGGTTGAATGGGGAAAAGAGGGAGGGAAGGGGGCTTATGGGACTTTTGGGAAGGGAGGAAACGGGAAAGGGGAAATGATTTGGAATGTAAATAAAAAAAACTTAGAAAATAATTTAAAAAAGAAGATATAAAATAGACTTACATTCTTAGAAAGAGGAGAGAATATTAGAAATGCTTAGGAAGTACATTATCAAAATATGTCATTTATTGTTTATTTTTAAATTTTTAATTTAAAACACAGTCTTTTCTCATACAATGTATCCTGATTATACTTTCACTCCCTCTACTCTTCCCAGTTCTTCTCACATCCACTACCCACTAATCCAATTTCTTTCAGTAAAAAACCAAACCCCTATGAGATAACAACTAAATATGACAAATTAAATATAATAAAATGAAGCAAAGACTTTCATATAGAAGTTGGAGACAGGCACCCAACACAGGAGGTAAAGAGCCTCAAGAGCAGGCAATAAAGTCAGACTCACCCATTCTCACAGTCAGGAGTCCCATAAAAATACAAAAAACCCAAATCAAACCAAACCAAACCAAAACAAAATAAATAAATAAATAAATAAATAAACAAACAAACAAACAAATAAATAAAAATAAAAAACCTCCAAAATGTGGGGGTTTTGAAGGATTTTTTTATTTATCTCATATCCCAATTATTGTCCCTTCTTCCAGTCTCCCTTCCCAACTAACAACTTTAATATGTACACGGGGCTGGTATAGACCCCTGTAGGTCCTGTGCTTCCTGCTTCAGTGTCTATGAGATCAAATGCCCGTTGCTTAGTTGATTCAGAGGGCTATGCTCCCTGGATGTCTCCATGCCCTGGTTCTTTTTTTTTTTTAATTTTATTTTCTAAGTTTTTTTTTATTTACATACAAAATCATTTCCCCTTTCCCGTTTCCTCCCTCCCCGAAAGTCCCATAAGCCCCCTTCCCTCCCTCCATGCCCTGGTTCTTATAATATTTCCATTTACTCTTCCACAGGATTCCCTGAACTCTGAAGGGGAGGGATTTGATGGAGATTTCAAACTTAAACTCTTTTACTACATAATGTCTGGCTATAGGTCTCTGCATCTGTTCCTGCCTGCTCCTGGAAGAAACTTCTCTGATGACTGAATAGTGTACTGATGTATGAATATAGATGAATATCATTAGGAATAATTTCATTAGGAATAATTTCATCTCTTCCTCCTCCTCCTCTTCTTCCTCCTCCTCCTCTTCCTCCTCCTCGTTCTTTTCCTCCTTCCTACTCCTCCCTCTTTTCCTGCTGCTGCTTCTTCCTCCTCCTTTAGAACAATCATGTTTGGTCTTACCCAATGTCTCTGAGTCTTTGGGATATTTAGTTTTGGTTTGAAGTCTATTTTGTTACATATAAAAATGGTTACACAAGTACACTTCATAGGTCCACTGGCTTGGTATATATTTTTCTAAACCTTTTACCCTTAGGTAATGAGTATTTTTGATGTTGAGGTGTATTTATTGGATGTAGTAGAAGGAGGGATTCTGGTTTTGTGTACATTCTCTAAGTCTGTGTCTTTGGGGAGGGGGGGCAATTAATACCATTGATATTAAGAGATATCAATGACCAATGATTGTTGATTCCTGTTGTTTTGTTGTTGGTGGTGGTGGTGTTTGTTATCCTTAATTTGATTTTGCTGATTTGAGATTATTTATTTCTGTGTTTACATCATTGTTATTAACCTCCATAGGTTGGAGTTTTCCTTCTAGCATTTTCTGTAGGGTTGGGTTTGTAGATAGTTATTGGTAAAATTTGAGTTTACTAAAAAATATCTTGTTTTGTCCATCTATGATGTTTGGAAGTTTTGTTGGGTATAGTATAGTCTGGATTGGTATCTGTGGTCTTTTAGAGTTTACAGCACATCTGTCCAGACCCTTCTGACTTTTAGATTCTTTATTGGGAAGTCAGGTGTAATTTTAATAGATCTGAATTTATATGATACTTGGTCTTTTTCTCTTACAGTTTTTAATATTCTTTATTTTTTGTATGTTTATTTTTTTGATTAGTATGTGGCAAGGTGAATGTTTTTCCTGTTCAAATCTATTTTGTGTTCTATATACTTTTAGTATTTCTATAGGTATCTCCCTTATTTAAAATTCTTTAACTTTTTTTAACAATCCAGATTTTATTACCCTTCCAGTCCACCCTCTGACTGTTCCACATCCCACATCTCCTCCTCCACCCCTGTATCCAAGAGGATGTTTTGCAGAATCTCTCAGGCATTTCCTTTTTTATATCAGGACATTTTTCTATGAATTTTGTTGAAAATATTTTCTGCTCTTTTGAGCTGGGATCTCTCTCTCTCTCTCTCTCTCTCTCTCTCTCTCTCTCTCTCTTTCTCTTATTCCTATTACTCTTAGGTTTGGTCTTTTCAAAGTGCCCCAGATTTTTTTGGATATTTTGTGTCAGTAATTTTTTTAGATTTAATATTTTTGTTAACTGATATATTTATTTCTTATATCATATCTTCAATGCCTGAGACCCTTGCTTCCACCTCTTGTACTCTGTTGGGAAAACTTGCCTCTGTAGTTCTTGTTTGCTTTCCTAATTTTTTTATTTTCACAACTTTCTTAGTTTGTGCTTTCTTTATTGTTTCTGTTTGCATTTTTGTATCTTGAACAGTTTTTCTTATTTCCAACAACTGTTTTTTCTTTGCTCTCTTAAAGGAATTTATTAATTTCCTCCAATTTTTGTTTGTGTTTTCCTGAATTTCCTTAAAGGATTTATTAATTTTTTTCTTTTTAGGAACTCTATCATATGTATGTATGTATGTATATATATATATATATATATATATATATATATATATATATATGTATGTGTATATGTATATCTTTGGTTTTTTTTTCTTGTGCTTTAGCCGTGTTGGACTATTCAGGGCCTACTATGGTAGGATAGCTGCAATCTCATGAAAACACATTGCCCTGGCTGTTGACTGTGTTTTTATAATGGCATTTAGGCACTGAGTTTGGGATGATTTTTGGATTTGTCTTTGTTGGGTTAGTGTTTTGCTATTTGGTTTCTGTTTTCTTTCTGGATTTGTGGAGTGCATGATGGCTGTGTATTGCTGGCCTGCAAAATTGGTGAGTCACCGAGAATGCCTCCTGGTTTTGTGGGGCTGGGACACAAGGATGAGTGGGGTGAGGGTGTTTAAGAATGAATGGTCAGTAGGATCCACAGGGGATGTGGAAAGGAGAAATGGATGCTGAAGCTGTAGCTTTATAATAGCATTCAGAACAACACTGAAGGATTGGGTTGAGAGAGAGAGAGAGAGAGAGAGAGAGAGAGAGAGAGAGAGAGAGAGAGAGAGAGAGAGAGAGGAGAGAAGGTCTTTGGATAGCATACCTTATAAAATTAGATCATGCATACCCTTTTGAGCCCTTCTTGTTACTTGGATCTGTGGATGATAGTATAATTATCCTTTATAGCTAATATCTACTTATAAATGACTATATACCATGTTTATCTTCCTGGGTCTGGGTCACCTTACTCAGGATGTAATATTATAATTACAATATAATTTAATTATAAATTAATTATTATAAATTGTTTTTCAAATGGGAAAATAATAAAGTTACTCTTATATGATTTTTTAAATTTGGATGCATTTTGAGATAAACAAAAGTGGATATCATTTGTTCAGTGCATGGAAACAGTGAGATGCATACTCTGGCCATGAGAAGATGTCAAAGGTACTAACCAGTTTCTGGAATCCCCCCACATACTGTCTTAGTAGCTAGTGATCTCAGCATTATCTCATTCTAAAATCCTGAGTGGTTGGAGGTGTTTTAGTTGCCCTGGAGAGATCTCTGTTTTGGAAGCCCAAGGGATCTGCAAATGTCTCCATGGCACAACAAAGAGGAGATTTCTAGAGTAGGTTAGTACATAAAATTCCTAATTGTGTCATGACAATGGTTTTGCTAGATGAACCTCTGGCTAGGATGTTTTATATCTTTGCTTAGTGTACTCTCAACAATCAGGTAAGTGTGAAAGAAAAGTAGGAAGATCAAGCTGGCCATGGGAAAGGAGATTTGAAGATAACACTACAAAAGCATCCTTGATGCCTCCTTTTTCTCTGTCTCTTGGCTTTGATTTCTCAACACAAGCAGCCTGTAGCTTGCGTGTGGTTCTCACTCACATATACTTTAAGGGAAAGGTGTGAATCAGTAAACTTCTGTAATCTAAGCTGTAGGACAGGGATATAGATCATGTTCCAGGGTGAACACACTGACTTTGAAGCAATGGATTTTAGCCATGGAGTTAATGTGGCAGAAGATACATATCATCTTGGATTATGGTGTGCTTATTTCTATATGGAGCAAGTTTGAAAAATTCTTTTCTTGTGGTGGACATTCATGGTTTTACTACATGATGATGGTTACAATTAGTCTATGCTTGGAGAATTTTTATTTTATACTTATTTCTTTTGTCTCACCTGTCCTTTATACATATGGAAACAATGAAGAGTAAATTTATCATTTTAATTCCCATCCTAGTCATAGTCTATTTTCTACCAATACCTAGGGATCTCTAGAATTACAGAAGTTACTTACTGCTTTACAGAAAATTTAAATGTTTTTCTTTCTTGGTGGAATAAAGAATTACATCTGCTTCTTCAATCTAAGATGTACAGTTGAAGATCTGAGACTAGGAACCTAAGGTGCAGATATGAAATGTTTATGTGGTCTCATGTATCAATATGAGGGATACGGTGCAGGGTGTAGAAAGCCAGGGCTCCATCACATCACAGATGACAGAACTTTGGGTCCAAGAGCAAAATTTTCAGAAGATAGAGTGGAATTCTGTCTGTTTTCTAGATCTTAGGTAATTCACATAAATTCAAGACATAAGGATTCATGTGAAAAAAAGTCTCTGTCAAGAGCTGTGGTGACTTTACCTTTTCTAATTGTGTGTGCAATTCCCTTGACACTTAGTTTTAATTCTCAACAATGCTATACAGCTCCTCATCTCTTTTTACCATAGAATTTTTGCTCCTAAAATGAATGAATGAAAGAATAATAGTAAATAGTGGTAATTCTGTTATCTAGGCTTCAGGGTTTGTTAAATTATTAAATGCATCAACTTTTATCTCTACTACTCCTGAATTTCTGTTTTCTCCCCTCTTCTTCTTTCCTCCCACCCTACTTTACACCTCTTCTATTTGTTCACCTTTTAAAATTTCTTTTATCATCAATCTGTATTAAAGGCATTTTGCTTAGTAAGAATTTTCATTCTCAAAAAGCACTAAGGCATACATATGTGACACAATAATTTATTGGAGAGATAGAAAATGTAAGCTGCCAATATAAAAGATGAAATTGTTTAATAAATAGTCAACTGTGTTTCATAAGCACAATGGAAAGAAGTGAGTATTGCATAGAAGTAGTAAATGTCTCACATAGAATTGGTGAAAAATTTTTAGAGAGAGATTTCTGGAAGAGTTAGCACACAATCACAATAAGTTATCAGATATTTTCCATCATGTCAGAGAATCAGCCAGGAATGGATGAACAAGTACAGAGTGAGCCTCTTAATAATAGCAGAGCAGAGGGTGAAAATGTTTTTAATTACAAAGGATAGTTAAATATGATTCTTTGTGTTGCTGGAAAATCTATCAGCTTCAGCTTCTGAAAAGAACTCTGCTTCACCTTAAACAGTAAATAAAACCTGCAGAAACAACAGCAAACAAATTAAGAAACATACAAAATACAATATCAATACTAAAAACATGTTTATTCTAAATTATCATGATCCCAGCTGATATTATTTATTTTTCTTCACAGTGATCCTTTTGGGTAAGTATTGTCATTGTCTCATATTACTTGGCTGTGAATGGAGAACTAAGATTTGAGTTTAAAATATGTGGATATAGGGTGCATATCAAAATTTCATTGGCTGACAGGAAACTTGATTCCAATTAAATGATAAAGTAAACAATTGCATGTGTTATTGCTGAGAGGTTCTCAAAGAGTATGTTCTACTTCTGGTTGTGAATCATGTAATGACTTCTCAAGGGGGGTTTTAGAAAAATCATAAGTACTGGTTCTGGTAATATAAGCATATACTACAGCTTTCCATTAAAGTGACCATACCTTTCTCTCAATCAGAGTGTGTGACATGATAAATGTGCTTTAGAAGTAAAAACTGAAACATGATATGATCTTTAGGTGAGCCCCAGTATATGCTACATTAACAAGATAAATAGCTTACTCTGGAAAAGATTTTAACTGTTGTTTCCAAAGTTAAAATCTGCCTTCTGCAAATATCTCACCAATTTAGAAGCGACAAATACTTTCATTTTAATGATTTATGTGGCTGCAGTATTTGGATGCAGGTCAATTCTGAGGTTACATCTAGACTCAACCGGATGAAGAAAAGTTGTGCTTTGAGTCTAAGTATTTAAATGTGAACTAGGCATTTTAAAAGCCTTGAGTCCAATAAGTGTAATTGGTGGGAGAGGTAATCATTATGGCAAATAAGAAATTTATATTTTATACTATTATTATTAGAATTGTACTGGGTAATTTATCCTCAGTCAGTCACTGACACTTTAAACCTTATGTAGGACTCACATAGAGGTTGTACAAGGGAGAGCTGGGATTTGAATATAAGATGTGTGTGTGCTTCTCAGCTTAGTAAATTTGAATCCATTAAAATAATAAAGAAAATTGTGTCTTAAAGTTGACTTTCAAGGAGGATGTCCCCCCCCCAGTTGCTGAATGATCAACATATAGGACATTAATGAAGAAGAAAGGCTAGAAAAGGGGAAGTTTTTTTCTTTCTTCTATATTCTATATTGGAAGTATACTGTGTTCTTTAAGCTAACTGTGACTGATGTGTATCTGGGTGTGATATTTTTTTCTTGGACCATTAGTCACTTCTTCAACAAGATCTTCTTTAGAATGGCAATTTCAGCACATACTCGTGAGGAAATAAAATGGCTTCGCTCCCAGAGAGGTCAGATTATAACACACCAGTAAACACTGCCATTGTCTTTTCAGGAAGATACCAGGATTTCCAAAGATTCCTTTTCATGCCTGTATCATATTGACTTCATGGCAGATCATAACCATTCCCAATTCCAGCATCTGTACTTTATCTTAACTGGAATCCCTGGACTTGAGCAGAAGTATTACTGGATGGCATTCCCATTGGGTGCTATATATGTCATTGCTCTCTTTGGAAATGGTATCATCATCTCTACAATCAAGTCTGAATCTTCTCTGCATATTCCTATGTACTACTTTCTCTGTATGCTAGCATTTGCAGATATGGGGCTCACCCTTTGTACTCTGCCCTCTATGCTAGGCATATTCTGGTTTAACTACAAATTCATTACTTTTGATGGTTGTCTTGTTCAAATGTACTTCATTCACACCTTCTCAGCCATCGAGTCAGGAGTGCTAGTTGCAATGGCCATTGATCGGGTTATAGCAATCTGGAGCCCACTTAGATATGGCACCATTTTAACCAATGGTGTGGTCTGTAAAATAGGCATGGTCATCTTGTCAAGAGCAGTCTGTGTGGTCTTCCCTGTGCCATTCCTCATCAAAAGGCTCCCTTTTTATCGCTCCAACATCCTCTCCCACTCCTTCTGTCTCCATCAAGATGTCATGCGCCTTGCCTGTGCCAGCACCCGTGTCAACAGTCTTTATGGCCTTATTGCTGTCATCTTTACCAAGGGTTCTGATTCTCTTTCTATCCTCTTCTCCTATGTGTTCATACTTCGCACGGTGATGGCTATTGCATCTGGGGAGGGCCGCCTGAAGGCTCTCAACACCTGTGTTTCACACATCTGTGCTGTACTTATCTTCTATGTGCCATTGATTGGGGTGTCAGTCATTCATCGCTTTGGAAAGCATCTGTCGCCACTGACTCATGCTCTCATGGCGAATGCCTACCTTCTTGTTCCCCCTGTGCTAAACCCCATAGTTTATACTGTAAAGACCAAGGAAATACGAAAAAAGATTATCCACATATTTATTCGAACCAAGATTACTACAGAAGGTTAAAACTTGTTTTGAGAGAGCAAGAAACAGTTCTGTAAACACTCAACTATGACTATGAAAATAAAAGAAATATTTATTTTTTAAAGTTTTCTTTGTGAGTTGAATTGTGAAAAGACTTATTTTTCTTCTTGAAAAATAGATACTTCATTTCACCTGTGCCAAATCGTCTTTTTCTTTTTTAAATTTAATTAATTATTTTTTACTTATTCACTTTACTTTCCATTCACTTCCCCCTCCCAGTCAACCCTCCCACAATCCTTCCCCTATCCCCATACCCTTCTCCTCTGAGTATGGGGCAGGGGGTAGCCCCCAACCCTGGCACTTCAAGTTTCTGTGAGGCTAGACACTTCTTCTACCACTGAAGCCAGACAAGACATCCCAGCTAGTAGAACATATCCTACATACAAGCAACAGCTTTTGAGATAGCCCCCTTTCCAGTTGTTCAGGACTGAGATGAAGGTCAAAGTGTGCATCTGCCGCATATGAACAGGGAGGCCTAGGTCCAGTCTGTGAATGTTCTTCAGTTGGTGGTTCAGAAGGGGAGCATATGTATTTCTGGCTTCTTTATAAAAAAAAATCAGGTGTTCACATTGTGTGCATTTACATTTGTGTCTTTGTCTTTCATTCCATTTCATTGGTCAAAGTGTTTGTTTTTTGGGCTCATACCATGCTGTTTATTTTTACTATAGCTTTGTAGTATAACGTGAGACTGGGAATGGTGAGATCCCCAGCAGTTCTTTTATTATTCAAGATTGTTTTGGCCATCTGGGTTTGTTCTTTTCCTTATGAAGCTGATAATTGGTCTTTCAAGATCTATGAAGAATAGTGTTGAATTTTGATGAGGGTTGCACTGAATCTGTAGATTGCTTTTGGTAAGATGGACATTTTAGCTATGTTACTTCCACTGGTCCATGAGAATGTGAGATCTTTCCATCTTCTGATGTCTTCTTCAATTTCTTCTGTGTCTTCAAGTTTTTATCATACAAATCTTTTACTGCATTGGTTAGAGTTACCTCAAGATGTTTTATATTATTTGAGGCTATTATACAAGACGTTATTTTCCTGGTTTCATACTTGGTCTCTTTGTCTTTTGTATATAGGAGGGATACTGATTTTGTAATTTTTTAAAATCTGGCTGCTTTACTGAAAGTGTTTATTAGCTGTAGGAGTTCCTTAGTGTAATTTTTAGGGTAACTTATGTATTCTGTCATGTCACCTGGAAATAAAGATACATTGACTTCTTCCTCTTCAATTTGTATACTCTGATATCCTTCAGTTGTCTTACTGATCTAGTTAAGACTTCAAGTACTAATTTAATAGGTAGGGAGAAAGTGGATAACCTTATTTTGTTCATGATTTCAGTGGTATTGCTTTGAGTTTCTCTTCATTTAAAGTTGGCTATAAACTGCCTTTGCTGTGTTGAGGTATATCCTTTTTGTTCTTAATCTCCCCAAGACTTTTATTATGAGGGAGATTTTGTCAAAGGTTTTTTTCATCTAATGAGAATATAATGTAGTTTTTGTCTTTCAGTTTGTTCATATGTCGGATTACATTTACTGATTTTTGTATGTTGAACCATCTCTGTATTTCTGGGATAAAGCTTATTTGACCACAGTGGATAATCCTTTTGATATGTTCTTGGATTTGGTTTGCAAATACTACATTGAAAATTTTTGTGCCTATGTTCATAAGGGAAATTGGGCTGAAATAATCATTCTTTGTTGTGTTATTATGTGGTTTTGGTATCAGGGTAAAGGTGGCCTCATAAAATGAATTGGACAATGTTTCTTCTGTTTCTTTTATTTAGAATAATTTGAGGAGTATTGGTATTGACTCTCTTAAAAAGTCTCATAGCATTCTGTAGTAAAATCATCTAGCCCTGGGATATTTTTGTTTGTTTGTTTGAGAAACTTTAGGTCTGTTTTAATTGCTTATATAATTTTAATTGAACTTTGATAAGTGGCATGTATCAAGAAAAATTTTCATTTATTTTTAGATTTTTCCTCTAACATATTGAGTACAGGTTTTTAAAGTATGTCCTTATGATTCTCTGGATTTTCTCAATGTCTGTTTTAATATACTCCTTTTCATTTCTAATTTTGTTCATTAGATATTCTCTTTGTCTTTCAGCTAACTTGGATAAGGGTTTATTAATCTTATTGATTTTCTCAAAGAACCAACTTTTTAATTTCATTGATCTGCAATTTTTATTGTTATTGTTTCTATCTTATTGTTTTCAGCCTTGGACTTGATTATTTCTTGCCTTGTATTCCTTTCAGCTATTATTTATTCTTCTTAATATTCAGGTGTGATTTTATGTTGTTAGTATCAAGGTCACCTTAATTTTTTATGTAAGCCCTTAGTGCTGTGAAGTTGCATCTTACTCCACTTTTATTGTATCACGTACTTTGGGTATTAAATTTCATTCAATTCCAGAAAGTCTGTAATTTCTTTCCTCATTTCTGTCTTGACTAATTTTTCATTTAGTAGTGAGTTGTTCAGTTTTCATGAGTTTGTAGGCTTTCTGTTTTATCTGTTATTGAGATCCAGTTTTAATTCATGGTGGTCAAACAGAATACATGGTGTTATTTCAGCGTTCTTGTATGTGTTGAGACTTGGTTTGTGTGGGAAAGTTATTGACAAAATATTGTCATAGAAAGTTCCATGAGGTCCAGAGAAGGAATATTCTATTGTGCATGGGTGACATGTTTTACAAGTATTTGTTAGGTCTATTTGGTTTATAACAGTTGTTAGTGCCAGAATTTCTCTGGTAGTTTTTGTCTACATGATCTGCCTATTGGCGAGAGTCGGGTATTTAAGGGTGAGGTATATCACTAGCAGTGTGTTAGGGTCAATATATGGTTAAAGCTGTAGTCATATTTATTGCACAGACATTGGTGCCCTTGTGTTTTGGGCATAGACGTTATGAATTGTAATGTCTTCTTGGTATATTTTTTCTTTGATAAAGATGTAGTATTTTTCCCTATCTTTTTTTAAATTAGTTTTTGTTTAAAATATATTTTGATAGCTATTAAAATGGTTACAAGTGCTTGCTTCTTAGTTCCATTTTCTTGGAATATCTTTTCCATCCTTTTGCCCAGAGATGATGTCTATCATTGATTTTAAGGTATATTTCTTGGAATAAGCAGAAGAATGGATCTTGAATCCATTCTGTTAGTCTATGTCTTTTTTATTGGAGAATTGAGTTGGTTGGTTGATACAGAGAAGTATCAATGAATAGTTGTTATTGATTCCTGTTATTCGGTTATTGTTGTTATTTGTTTTTCGCTGTTGGTGGTGGTGGTGGTGTACCTGTGTGTGTGTGTGTGTGTGTGTGTGTGTGTGTGTGTGTGTGAGTGTGTGTGAGTGTGTGTGTGTGTGTGTGTGTGTGTGTGTGAGTGTATGTGAGAGGGGGGGAGAGAGAGAGAGAGAGAGACAGAGACAGAGACACAGAGACAGAGAAAGAGACAGAGAAAGACAGACAGACAGAGAGATCCTCTCTTTTGATTTGCTTGTCTGGGATTAGTTAATCTCTAATTGGGTGGTGTTAACCTCCTTATATTAGAGTTTTCCTTCTAATACCTTCTGTAGAGGTAAATTTGTTTAAATTTTGTTTTATCATGGAAAGTCTTATTTTTCCACCTATTGTGATTAAAAATTTTGTTGGGTATAACATTCTGGTCTGACACCTTTGGTCTCAAAGTCTGTAGCATATTTGTCTAGGCCCTTCAACTTTTAGAGTCTCCATCATAAAGTCAGGAATAATTCTAATAACTCTCCCTTTATATGTTATTTAACTGTTTACCCTTGCATCTTTGAATATTTTTCTTTGTTCTGTGTTTTAAGCGTTTTGGTTATTATGTAGCAAAGGGATTTTCATTTCTGATCCAATCTATTTTGTGTTCTATATGCTTCTTGTACTTTAATAGGCATCTCTTTTTTTATGTTAAGAAAATTTTCTTTCATGAGTCCTTAAAAATAATTTCTTGATGGTGGCACATGTCTTTCATTTCAGCACTCAGGAGGCAGAGGCAGGTGGATCTCTGATTTCAAGGCCAGCCTCATCTACAGAGCAAGTTCCAGGACAGCCAAAGCTATATAGAGAAACTCTATCCCAAAAAGACCTAAAATAAATAAATAAATAAATAAATAAATAAATAAATAAATAAATATTCTGTCCCCTGACCTGGCTTTTTATTCTTCATTTATTACTATTATTTTTGTATTTGTATTTTTCTTAGTGTGAAACATATCTTAGATATTTTGTGCCAGAAAGTTTTTAGATTTAACACTTCCTTTGACTAACATGTCCATTTTTTCTATTGTGTTTTCAATGCCTTAAGTTCTTCTTTCTCCTTCTATTATTCTGTCAATGAGACTTGCCTCTGTGGTTCCTAAACTTTTCATTTCCAGATTTCCCACAGTCTGGTTTTTCTTTATTGATTCGATTTCCATTTTTATGACTTGAAATATTTTATTTCACTGTTTATGATTAAGTTTATGTTTATGATTATGTTGGACTTCTCAGGGCTTACTGTGGTAAGGTTGCTGGGCACATTGTCCAGCTGTATTGATTCTGGGTTTTTTTTTTTGTTGTTGTTGTTGTTGCCTAGGCATCTGGGTTGATAAGATTCTAGTTGCTGATATCTTATCTTGTCTTTATTGTGTGGGTGCTTCATTTCTTGGTTTCTGTTTCCTCACTGATTCTTAACAGTGTTGTGGCTGTGTGCTGGTGGCAGGAAATTCATCTGGGGTCTTGATTGGTGTGGCCACTAGGAATTTCTGGTAAAAGAATTTTTCTGGCTATTAGGAGCTGAAATTAGGATTGGGGTTGGACTAATGGGGTGTTGAGTGTGTCCACAAAAGGAAGCAAAGAAGGGTGTTCCACCAGGATCTACCTATTGCCCTGGTAATGGGGCAAAGAGGGAGGAAAGGCTACAGAACAATATTTTCTATTATATCTTCTATAAAGCTGGGATGATACTGACAGTTTGAACTTGCAGGAATGGAGGGAAAGTTGAAGATCTGCAGTTCTCCTACATGTTTCCTTGTCTGGAGTAGCCTGTGGGTTCACGGGAATGCCGGCTAATTATGGAGGATGGGATAAAGGAAATAGGGGAGAGCTCTGTGGGATCCACTGGAGATAAGGGCAGGGTGAGAAGATGACTATAGTTGGTTGTCTTCTGCAGAGTTGGAGATGAGACCAGAGGATTAGATTTGGAGGAGCTTAGAGAGAAGTGAAGATCTGCAGTTAGCCTAACTGTTTCTCTGGTTAGAGTCAGGAACCTGTATTAATTATCACAAAGAAGTTTCTCTGGTGAGAGTTGGGTGATTAACCTATGGTATAAAGACAAGAAGTTAGGTCACACTTTAGTACTATGTCCATTTACCAGAATAATAGTACCAGGATCTCTTCTGGAGCCTATGACCAGACAGCCTTGGGCTTTTTGTACCAGTAGAGGTTCTGGCTTACAGAGTAGACTTTAAATCACGCTACTGTGGTCCTAGTAGACATATCTTGTCAGCTTGGTCATTTTAGTAGCTCATAGAGTTCACAAGTGAACATAATTGTTGATGATATTTCTTGCTTAGTAGTATACATACAAAACCAGTCAGAATGGATGAAGTTTCCAGATAAGTAACAAACTGGTCTCTCCATATCCTATAACTTATGTATGTGCTTCTTACTGTCAAGTTCTAGAGAGATACCATGAGCAATGTAAAAAGCGTGTAATGTTATAGGGTGTATGGGATTCCACATGTAACTCTTACCTGGCTCTGGGATTTTTATTTGATACCCTATAGTATCTGGGGAAAACATTACAGTAGGTTAAGTCTATTTAAACCCTCATGTGTGTGTGTGTGTGTGTGTGTGTGTTTATATGTATATGTGTATGTATATATGTATGTGTATATATTTATGGAAGCTTCTATAGTAGTTGATTTCCATATGACCTTCTCAAGGTCCTTAATGTTATCCTCACTAAGACTCTCTCTAACTCTGTTCTCTATCTCCTATTCAATCAAACCTTGCCTATTCCATTATTACTCCTTTTCCTGTTTATACCACTTACTGTCTATCTGTCTTGACTTGAAATCCTTTTACTAGTTTCTTGCATTTGAAGTATCTATTGTATTAACAAATAAGTCTGGTGATAGACTCAAGATTAGTTTTCTTTAAGATATCTTATTTTAAATTATAATTAAATGTATTTTTGACCATTGTTTCTTGGCTTTCCCAACTTTCTATTTCCTAAGAAAACTTTCTCCTTGTGTTTCAGCCACCTTCAAGATTCTGAAACAAAATGTCATTTTTCTTTGTAAGAAGACTAAAGAAGACTGATTTCTACACACATGCATGGTAAAGGCAAGATGAAGAAAGAACATGGACTAAATTTATAGTGTTTGTTTATGTTGTTGAATGGAGAATGTTTCACTTTTATACAGAGTAAAATTAAGTGCTGGGATGTCAGAATTATTTCTGTGTTTTGTGGCAATTAATGTATGGATAGAATTCAAGTGAAGGCAGTTAAATAGTACAAATACATATATGGTAAATAACTCTTCTAATTTCTAAAGCTTGAAAATAATAATTTGAATGTTTTCACCATAAAGAAATAATATTTGATTTGACTGAAGCCTTTTGCAACATATAGACATGATTAAAGATGAATATATATTAATAAACTCTATGAAATGTATTTTTAATACTCAATTTACATACAGTTTCATGATTTTATGGTTTGACAGAATGAATTTAATTAAAATTTTAGAAAAGGGGAAAGAGAAAAATGAAGGTGTAGGAAGGGAGAGAGAAAGAGGAAATGTTGGCATGGAACATGCACATATAGACTCACCACATGTTGGAAGAAGAACAGAAGGTAGACAATGAAATGGTGTCATGAAATTGCTATCAACATTAAATAGAATTGTACATCTTTGAACTTTTCACAAATAGATACAACTCAAGGGGAATTCAGAAGAAATATTTGAATTGTTAATTAACAGGAGATATGAGCTATGGAGAAAGTAATCAGGTAAAGTAAGACTGTAGGGGCCTGCGTGGATCCCACGATGAGCTGAGACAGTGTATGCAGACACTTGCAGAAAGAATATTTGGTTTTGATTGTGTTTCCTCATAGCCCCATTGAATAATAGGGGTCTAGAAAATAGAAAGATACCTTCAGCCTCTGTTTCTACAGTTGAACATTACAATCATTTCCCTCAGCAACTATCTTTTGTTCTCAACTTAGATCCAATATAATTATGTCATATGGTTGTTAAGCTATTAAAGTGATATTGGATAAAACAAACATATCTCTAAATGTAATTATATTTTATATCTAATCTTTTAAAATTATATACAAATATAAATGTAACTATATATATCATATATTGCAATATAAAAACAGTACTTTTTGAAAAATGAAATAAACAAATGCAAATAAAGACTATTAGTTCCCTCATAGATCAATAGATCATAATGATTTTTAGCTTTCTCTTTGTTGCTCATTTCTACTTAGATTGCATCAATACTGTGTCCTTGCTTAAAGTAGACTAATACTTCACAACTTTCAGACATGTCTATTCAAATTCTGCATAAATCAAGAAATGGTCAGATAATTTCTGTTGAAATTTCAAGCTTAGTCTTTCAGGATTACTCTTTTAACATTAATCATTTTGTTCATTTACATTTCAAATGATATTGAACTTCCTGGTTACCCTCCACAACCTCTCTATCCTCTTTCCCCTCTCCTCCCTCCCCTTTGCCTCTATGATGGTGCTCCTCCTCCCACTCATCTACTCCTGCCTCACCTTTCCAGCATCCCCCCTACATTGGAGATTAAGCCTCCCTTCCTTCCCATTGATGTCAGAAAAGGCCATCCTCTGCTACATATCTATCTGGAGTCAGGGCTCACTCCATGGATACTCTTTAGTTGGTGGTTTAGTCTCTGGAAGCTCTGGGTGGTCCAGATAGTTGATACTGTTCTTCATATGTGATTGCAATCGTCTTCAGCACCTTCAGTCCTTCCCCTATATCTTCCACTGGGGTCCCTGGGCTCAGTCTGATGGTTGACTGTGAGTATTTGCATCTGTATTGGTCAGGTGCTGGTAGAACCTCTCAGCAAACAGCCATATCAGACTCCTATCAGCAAGCACTTCTTGGCATCAGCAATAGTGTGGGGGTTTGGTGTCTGCAGATGGGATATATCCCTAAGTGGGGTAGTCTCTGGATGACCTTTCCCTCAGTCTTTGTTCCATTATTTTTGTCCCTGTCTTTCCTTTGGGCAGGAACATTTCTGAGTTAAAATTTTTGAGATGCATAGTGGTCACATCCTTCAACTGGGGGCTGTGCCTATTAACTGGAGGTGGTCTCTACAGGTTATATCTCCCCTTTGTTGGGTATTTTATCTAAAGCCATCACCACTGGATCCTAGGAGCCTCTTGCTTCCTTAGAGTCTGGGACTTTCTAGTGGCTACCCCAGTTCCCCATGCCAAACTGCTACATGTTTCTATTCATGACCTCTGTACTTCCATCCCTTACAATACCTGTTTTTGTCCCCCTTTTTTTCCTCTCCCTCATAGGTCTCTCCCTCCCTCTAGCTCCTGTGATTATTTTGTTTCCCCTTCTATGTAGGATTGAAACATCAGGATTTCTTAAACTGACTCTGTCTAGCATATCTTGTCATGTTGAAGTTCTTGTTTAAAGTTTCAACAGTATTGATTGCTCTTGTTTGTCCACCATCTATCATAGGGCTAAAAAGTCCTTTTTCTCTGTGCAATTGGCTTTTGAGTTTTGGAAACCCTGATGTCTGAGCCAAATCTCAGTCCACAGGTTTCAGATAAGTGGCTTACAGTTTGAATTCAGCTATGCCACTTAGAAGTAGTATGACTTTGACAAGTTACTAGTCTACTTCTCATTTTCCTTCTGTATAAAAAGTTTATCATACCTATTTTCAAAGATTGTTGGAGAATTCGCTGAAATATCAAGCAAATGATCTAGTGTTATTACTTAGCCCCTACACATTAAATGCAGAAATCTAAAATGGTCTTGCTTAAATTGTCATCATCTGAGTGCACTTATGTACAGAGAAACATTACAGGGTTAAACAGAAAATACTGTAGGTTTCTTTGTATCCATGTGATCTAGTATAATTACTGGGATTTCTTAGTATTAAATGCATATTAATTGAGGGATAAATGACCTAACAAATTAGTTGTCTGATAGCTAACATAATTATTAAAACAGATATTCATATAGAGAGAAGAATATATTACATATTCATCCAACATGTGTACATTGCATTTCAAATCTCTCAATTATGATCAGTGTTTCTACTCGGCTTATACAAACTTTGGAAGTGGCTTTACTATATTAGCTTTTACAAAACTTCTAGTATGCAGTAAAATTGGCAACAGTCTTACTAGGTCAAAAGAATTCTGCATTATTGTATTAAATGTGTGAAGGAAAACTAAAGCTGTATCCTTTTTAAAAGATATGTATTAGAAACAACATGGATAATTTATTTTTATAACAGAATTCTTTAAGTACATAAATACCTATACAGAAAGGTAATTAATTGTTGTGCTGTATTATAACTATAAAGGGATTTTAACCCAACAACATGGCTGCTCTGGCAAGGGATCACATCGAAAGGCCTTTTAGGTCTGTGTTATCCAGTTGGTACACACTTTTAATCCCAAGCAATGGCATCTAAGTGGAGGGCAGTTCAGTGAGCGCAGTCAGTTGACTTTAGGCATGCAGTATAGTTCAGATCCATTTAGTTCATACAGTCAGTGAAGTTCAGTTTATGGAGTTCAGAGGCAATTTTCCAAGCAGAACAATTCAGTCAGAAGCAGAGAGAAGGTAGTTTTAATTAGTCAGCTTGAAGAGGAGTTTGGGCCAGAACAGCTAAGTTGAACCAGCCAGAGTACAGAAAGAGGTAGAAAGGGTGAGTTTATTCAGCAGTTTTAAGTCTCTGAGACAACAATTACATTGGTGAATAAAAGAGACTTATGTATAACAATTCTTTTCCTCTATTTAAAATTTATTATATTTATATATAATATAAAAATATATTTATGTTTATATTTCAAACAGTCAATAATTCAGTAGCATTGTGGGACTTATTGAATCATTCTTGATGCAACCACTGCTTAAC
Organism: Tokudaia tokunoshimensis; assembly: GCA_036184795.1. Lineage (NCBI taxonomy): Eukaryota > Metazoa > Chordata > Mammalia > Rodentia > Muridae > Tokudaia > Tokudaia tokunoshimensis. The sequence continues at coordinate 78,823,056 of BTHU01000001.1, forward strand.
AGATACATCAGATATCACTTAAAATTATGAGAATAAATTCTCAAAGAACTAATAGAAAGGACAAAGAAAATATTCATAAGGATTATTTTATCTGTAAACATAATACATCATCACTAGTGCTCCTGTCTAATTTGTAGACAAAAAAGTACAACATCATCAAATTAAATTGATTTATGATAGCATGTATCAAAATACATGCTTTTTAAAATTGAATACAAATATAACAAAATGATGTGGTTTATCTTTGCCCATATCCTTGCTTACTCATACACTGCATTTAAATCAGATTTCAAAATTTGATTGTGTCATAGCTGTTGAAAATGGAAATATGAATCACTCCAGCATTAACTTAATTTTTATTTTACTTGTGATTTCATTTGACTATGCTCTGCTCTTTCTCCCCTGGAACATTCGCATGACTCGACCTCTTATCTGTTTGTTCTTTACACTGTAGACAATAGGGTTTAGCACAGGGGGGAGGAGTAGGTAGATATTAGCCATGAGCATGTGCACAACTGGCGATAAATGTTTCCCAAATCTGTGGATCATGGTGGCACCAATGAAAGGAATATAAAAAAGAAGCACAACACAGATGTGAGAGAGGCAGGTGTTGAGGGCTTTGAGCCTCTCAGCTCTGGAGGCAATGCCCAGCACTGTCTTCAGGATGAGTACATAAGAGAAGAGAATGATGAGAGCATCAAGTCCTAATGTGAGGATAACAACGATGAGGCCATAGAGGCTGTTGACACGGGTGCTGGCACAGGCTAGGCGCATCATATCTTGATGAAGACAGTATGAATGAGATAAGATATTGGGATGACAAAAGGGCAGCCGTTTTATAAGAAAGGGTACTGGGAAGACCACACAGACTGCACGGGCAAAGACAACTAGTCCAATCCTTCCAATAACACCATGAGTGAGTATGGAAGCATAATGCAGTGGGTTCCGGATAGCCACAAATCTGTCAAAGGCCATGGATAATAAGACTCCAGAATCTACTAATCCAAAGACATGAATGAAGAACATCTGTGTCACACATGCATCAAAGGGAATCTCAGGGGCATTGAACCAGAAGATACTGAGCATAGAGGGCAAGGTGGACATGGAGAGACTAACATCAGTTAGAGCCAAGATGCAGAGGAAGTAGTACATAGGCTTGTGAAGGCTCTGCTCTACCTTGACAACTGCTAGGATGGTGCCATTTCCCAGGAGGGTTAGTGTGTAGAGCAAACCCAGGGGAAAGGCCATCCATGGGTTCTTGTCTGGCATCCCTGGGATGCCTGTTAGAATGAAAACTGGGAGACTGGTATGTGATCCGTTCAAGTTTATCATGGTGTTCTCTCCACTAAGTAAGTTGATTCTTTCAGTAGTTTACACTCGCAAATTGAAATATAGTATCATATGAGAGAAGTAAATAGCTTTATAATTGCAAAAATAAAACAACAGATGAAGAATAAATTCAAAAACAAATTTCTGCACGTCTTTTATATTATGTAGTCCTTGTTTTTCCCCAGCAGTTCATATGTAGTGGGTTTTTTGATTTATTTGTTTACCTGAAAAATGAAAATGATACTAAACATTTCATGTTTACACATTAGAGAACTTAAAGCTCATTTTTTGACAATTCTCAAGGTTTAAAAGAAAAGAAACAAATGTACAACTTATAACCTAGAGAAGTGAGCTAAAAATAATTGAAAAGTCACTAAATTCACTTCCACAGTAACATCCAATTTCACCTATCTACTTTCATACAATCTACACGCATATATTCATGTGCATGCATGAATATATACAGAGAAATCACCCAAACATACATTTATTCACCTACCTCACATTGACTCCAGTAAATGAACTATGTGGGCGATAACATTTTGTTGGATAAAATTGTTCAAATAAACATTTTATCACCACAAATTTAAAAATTAGATGTAGCCCTTCTGGACACCATTTGCACCAGGGAGCCAAGCAGCTCTATAACCTCTGTGTACAATCAACCAGGAGAGAGTGATCTCCCAACAGTGCTTTCACTTCTGAGTGTTGAGGTGAGATCTTTATCTTCTCTCTGGAGGGGAACAGCTAGGAGCACATAAGGCATATGATCAGTGGAGCTGCTAGGACAGGATTCTTCCCTTCCAGCCGCCATTTGCAGCAGGGAACCAGACAGCTCCACAACCTTCTTTGCGCAGACCCTGACAGAAGAGAGTTGGTCTCCCAGGAGTACAGACACAGGCTTACAGGCCCATAGGAGGGACAAGCTCCAGCCAGAGACAGCAAGATCAACTAAAACCAGAGATAACCAGATGGCGAAAGGCAAGCTCAAGAACCCTACCAACAGAAACCAAGGCTACTTGGCAAGATCAGAGCCCAGTTCTCCCACCACAGCACATCCCCAACACATCGGAAAAGCAAGAGTTGGATTTAAAGTCTCATTTCATGATGCTAATAGAGGATTTCAAGAATGACATAAATAACTCCCTTAAAGAAATGCAGGAGAGCATGGGTGAACAGGCAGAGGCCATTAAAGAGGAAACACAAAAATCCTTTAAAGAATTATAGGAAAACACAAACAAACAAGTGAAGGAACTGAACAAAACCATCCAGGATCTAAAAATGAAAGTAGAAGCAATAAAGAAGTCACAAAGTGAGACATCTCTGGAGATAGAAAATCTTGGAAAGAATTCAGGAGTCATAGATGCAAGCATCAACAACAGAATACAGGAGATAGAAGAAAAAATCTCAGGGGCTGAAGATACCATAGAAAACATTGACTCAACAGTCAAAGAAAATGCAAAATGCAAAAAGTTCCTAAGCCAAAACATCCAGGAAATCCAGGACACAATGAGAAGACCAAACTAAGTATTATAGGTATAGAAGAGAGCCAAGATTTACAACTTAAAGGGCCAGTAAATATCTTCAACAAAATTGTAGAAGAAAACTTCTCTAACCTAAAGACAGAGATGCCCATGAGCATATAAGAAGCCGACAGAACTCCAAACAGACTGGACCAGACCAGAAAGTCTTCCCGGCACATAATAATCAAAATACGAAATGCACTAAAGAGACTATTAAAAGCAGTAAGGGAAAAGGGCAAGTAACTTATAAAGTCAGGCCTATCAGAATTACACAAGACTTCTCACCTGAGATGATGAAAACTGGAAGATCCTGGGTAGATCTCATACAGACCCTAAGAGAACACAAATGCCATCCCAGGCTGCTATACCCAGCAAAACTCTCAATCACCATAGATGGAGAAACCAAGGTATTCCATGATAAAATCAAATTTACACAATATCTTTCCACAAATCCAGCCTTACAAAGGATAATAGATGGAAAACGCCAACACAAGGAGGGAAACTAGAAAAAGCAAGAAAGTAATCTTCCAACAAACCCAAAAGAAAGTAACCACACAAACATAAAAATAACATCAAAAATAACAGGAAGCAACAATCACTATCCTTTAATATCTTTTAACCATCAATGGACTCAATTCCCTAACAAAAAAAAATATACTAACAGAAATATTTTTCATGTAAATCTTCAATTTTATCAGAAAATATTTGTAATTCCTCTTTCAATCAATTTAGTAATGTCTTTTTATGTCTACCATTTTATCTGGAAAAATTTCCATGAAATAGTCAATTTTAATGTGTTTTTCTATATATTTCTTGAATTTTATCAGAAATATTTTCCTTATAGATCTTCAATTTTATCAGAAAATGTTTATAATTCCACTTTCAATCAACTTAGGAATATTTTTATGTCTACCATTTTATCTGTATAATTTTTCCATGAAATAGTCAATCTTAACGTGTTTTTCTATATATTTCTTGAATTTTATCAGAGATATTTTCCATGTAAATCTTCAGTTTTATCAGAAAAGGTTTATAATTCCACTTTCAATCAACTTAGAAATATTTTTATGCCTACCATTTTATCTGTATAATTTTACATGAGAGTCTTCAATTTTCACATTATATATATATATATAAATATATATATGTATATATATACATATATATATGTATTAATTTTATCAGAAATAATTTCCAGGCAAATCTTCAATTTATAATCCTACTTTCAATCAACTTAGGAATATTTTTATGCTTACCATTTTATCTGTAGAATTTTTTCATGAAATAGTCAATTTTAATGTGTTTTTCTATATATTTCTTGAATTTTATCAGAAATAATTTCCTCGTCCATCTCCATTCTTTCAGAAAATGTTTATAATTTCATTTTCAATCAACCTAGAAATATTTTTATGCCTACCATTTTATCTGTAATTTTCTATGATAATCTTCAATTTTAACATGTTTTATATTTTTTACAATTTTTTCAGAAATATTTTCCATGTAAATCTTCAATTCTATCATAAAATGTTTCTACTTCCTTTTCAATAAAAAACAAATAAAAACCACAAAAATAAAAAAAATAAAAAGTAGATGTAATTTTTATTAATCTTATTTTAATATAACTAAGAGCATAGTGAAAAATTTACCAGCTCATATGCACCCATACAATTATGGGTATGCACCTGCACAACTTTATTTAATATCAAAATTTAGGAAACATTCTTGACACCCAACATGAACCTAATTTCAAACATTTCTACAAAACACGTGACTATTGCAAGATTCTGTCTTTCTGAGACCTATGAAGTTGTGTGACATTTTCCTTTGAGGTTCTCTTACTGATTATCTATATCCACTAAGGTTTGCTTCAAGTGAGTTCTTTATTCTGCAGTTAATGTTATTTTTTAGAAATGTGATACAATAGATTTCTAAGAAGATGGAAGGAGTGTCCCCTGGTCCTCGAAAGACTGGATGTAGGGGAACGCCAGGACAGAGTAACGAGAGGGGGTTGAATGGAGAAAAGAGGGAGGGAAGGGGGCTTATGGGACTTTCGGGGAAGGAGGAAACGGGAAAGGGGAAATGACTTGGAATGTAAATTAAAATAAAATAAAATAAAATAAATAATTAAAAAAAAAGAGACAAGTGAAAAAAAAAAGAAAGAAAAAGATGTATACAATATAAATGACTTTCTGCCAACTCCTTCTCTTTTAACTCCCAGAAGTCCTCGGCAGTTGAAACAGAAAGAATGCCTTCCATTTGAAGTAAATTCCTTTGCACTGGAAGCATCTACATTGGACACCAGGGAAGAGATAGGCTTGATTTCAAGAATCCACTGAGGTTAGCCGAAAATCATAAGACAAATGGCTGCCAAAGAGGGAAATGACTTGGCATCTCAGAAATAGAACAAACCCAGAATAAAGGAGGACACTTAAAAATTTGGAGTACTCGAGCCCCTGATAAATTTGATTTAAATTAAAACTACATGTCTTTTCTTCTTTAAAAAAAAAAAAGAAAGAAATGTGATATATTCTGCAGAAGCAGGAATTCCATTAAAGGCATTCCAGAGCACCAGTTCATTTTTGCTTTCAAGGTAGCTTTGTTCAAAACTTTGCAACTCGCTGGCACATAATCACACCATTATTCTCACCTTTGATATCTTGAATTCATACTAATTTGCAAATGTGTTATCTCAGTGTCTATGCAATGAAGATGGAAAGTTAGTAGATAATATTTGCAATATTTCTTCTGGATTGAAAATTGAAAGCAATTACTGATAAAGCAAAATCTGATGACTGTGTTTTTTTCAGCATAATTAGTTCTGATTTGGATTCAAATAGTCATAATTGCAATTAATTCCGTAATTGGGAGAGGTGGACTGTCATATACTCATAAAAGAATTTTGTCTTTCTGTTTTTCCATTCCACATCATATGTGGACATGAAATAATACTGGTGATGACTTTGTTATGTGATTTATATTCCCTATACCAAGATCCTATCATTGTTAGAATCCCTATTTTCCAGGGCCCTTTAAAAAGAATACCACTGATAACCATAGAATGAAATAGAGGGCCTATAAGTATGCCTATAAGTATGGAAATGTACCTGAAAGACTATCAGGCATTGCAAGATAACCTCAAGTGGGTTGAAATTTAATAGTACCAGAATTTAAACAATTCTACTTATACCAAAGTTAGTTATGAAGACCTTCACAAATGTTATAAACTTCATATTTATAAGTTGGATGAAAAATATATAAAGATTGTTGCATCATAGTTGTAAACATTGTCCTATGAATAAAGCCAAAAGATTAAGAAATTTATGAGTGATGTGGCTATTGCAATAACTTTAAGGGAGAAACACGACACAATTTTGTAGACATGTTCTGTATAATATTGAGAAGAAAGTCTCTCTACTTTGCTGTTTCACTTTGCAGTATAAATTTATCTCAATTAACAAACCTCTCCCAATTATGGAATTAATTGAAATTATGACTATTTGAATCCAATGCACAAATATATATATATATATATATATATACATGAGAGATTGCAAAACACAGAGAAAAAATATAAAATCATATATCAGTACTATGTCAGCTGAGAACAGAATCTATTACATCACAAATTGTATATCGACTGTCTTACTTTTACTTTCTTCTCCCCATCTTCTTGTTTTTCCTCTTTCCTTCCTTCCTTCCTCTTTTTCTTTACTCCTTCTTCATTTCCTCCACTTGGCCATTGAACTCAAGGCATTGTGCATCATAAGAACATGTTATACTACAGACCTATATCTGAGCCTCACTGACAGTTTTTAAAGGCCTGTTCTTTTTTTAAGGGAAACATAGGATTAGTGGATCTGAGGGAGAGGAGAGGTTGTGGCAGGAGGACCTCCTGGGAAGAGTAGAGGGGGAGAAACTGTGGCTAGGATATAATATATGAGAGAAGAATAAAAGAAAAAAAAAGTCCTATTTTATATAGCTTTACATTTGAGTTGGCATATTGGAAACAAATAAAAATTTTAATACTACTACAATAGTAAATGGAATATACACATGAATTTTTTCAGGAATAACTTAAAACTTCTATATAAAATACCTATAAAAATCTAGACACTACAATAAATGGTTAATGAAAAAAAAAAAACCAGAAGTAAAAATGCAAGAAAATACTGAGGTCATCATATAGGCTATTGACGAACTAGTTGCATGGCCCTCATAATTTTTGATTTTAAAAACATATAATTAGTATTCTGATTAGTGCTTGTGAATGACATCTACATTAGTATCACCCACAACTATTAAAGCAGAGAAGCTAAATCTCTCCTGACATGTCAAATAAATTCAACCATTTAGGAACCGTGCCTATGCATTTGGTTAATCTACACTGACATTTCTTTTTCTTTTGATAATGTGTTGTAGTTTTCTTGATATTGAAGGAATCAGAAACAGGGAAAACAGCACTGAATATAGATTTATGTGACTTGGAAGTTTTGGTCATAAAAAAATAGATGATTGAAGAAAATAGAAGAAAATAGAGCCTAGCATGAGAGCAGGGTAGCTGTAGGAACCTGGTTACTCATTTCTGACTATGGTAACATCACCTGTTAACCTAATAACTAAGAAAAATATCTCTGTTCTCCCTATTTAAGGTTGTTTCTGTGATGGCTATCTATCTATCTATCTATCTATCTATCTATCTATCTATCTATCTATCTATCTATCTATATCATGATTAGTTTTATATGTTACAGTATAAGAGTAGTGGGAGAAAGTGGAAAGTTCAGAACATGGGAGCTCTATAAAAAGGAAGAGCTAGGGTCAAATTAAAAGACTGAAAAGTCTATTAAAAACTTAGAGAAGTTCAGACATCAGCCAAAATTAAAGTCTGTGCAAGGAAATAAAGTACACCTGTCACTTTGGGGCCCACATTAGGTATTCTATCCCACATATAGTCCACAATTGGCTTTGGTGTTTTCATGTGGAAAAAGTAATACTTGCAAGTTTCTTGAAGATTTCTCATTCAGTATTCACAGTTTTCAGTTTGTGTATCATATTCCAAGATCATCTTCTCAATGTTTCTGCTTTTTGATTTTCAGTCCTTTACCTGTAGGTACAGGTCATCAGACTCCTTTCTCTGTTCTCTGCTCAGCTCTGTTCTTTCTATGCAAGTTGTCAACCATCTCTGCTCAATGTGCTTGCTCAACCTGGTTCTGGCATCTTACCTGGCTCTTACCAGAAGAGGAAGTTCTCTGTCAATTCACTGTCCGGCCAGTATGTGTGCACCCTGCTCATGGGCTAGCTTATCTATAAGGAATCCAAAGCATGAGTAACACTGACACTAAGTACCCTTGGGACAATAAAATAGGTATGGAAATTAGATGTTCCCAGGAGGCCCCACACACTTTAGAAGATCTTCATATATTATTTGAGGCTAGTATGAAAGTTGTTGTTTCCCAGATTTCCTTCAGTCTGATTGTACTTTGCATATAGGAAAGCTACTACTTTATTAAGACAGATGTTTCCAAATATTTTCTTTCTTATAAATCTTATTTGAAACCTTACTATCACTGGGAAATGTATTTGCATATAAATATGAACTTTTTAAAAATTTTAATATATGAAATTCTTAATCTCTATATACTGTGATAAACCCTTTTATTGTGTACTCATCATGCAAAGATTATAAAAATACAGGTATGAAATTTTATTTAAAAGCTAAATTCTTTATTTTAACTATGCCCACTATGGAATATGTTTTAATCAAATGGACATTTACATAAAAGACAATAGTATTTTAATCCCTTTCTTTTTATTTCTATTTCAATTCAGAGGCTGAGCCTTTTTGTTATTCCACTTATAAATTCTCCTGGTTGTTGTTTCAAAAAACATGTAATAATACATGTACTCATCAATTACTTTAGTATAACTATTCTTAACAAATCTATTGATGGTCAATTGTGAAAGATGAACATTTATCTCTTTTACATTATGTCTTCTGACTTTTCCATTTTCTTTTATTTTAGCCATTTATATTGATCTATTTTTGTTTTCTTTTATTAAAATGTATTTTTCTTTTCACATAATATACCCAAATTATGACCCCCTGTATTCCCTTTAGCTCTTTCCTACTTTAAAATTTTTTAAATATTTAGTTTTATTTATGCCTATATGAATCTATTTAAATCCACTCCCTTCCAGCCTCTGGTTAGAAAACAAATAGGCTTCTAAGAGATAATACTACAAAATAAAAATAAAACGCAAAATTTAATGCATTGGAGTTGGACAAAACAAAAAGAAGAGAGCCCCAAAACAGACACACTAAACAGACATACTTATTCACAATTCAGAAATCCTATAAAAACACTAGCTTGGAATCCATGGTATATACACAGAGGCCCTTGTATAGACCCTTGCATACTGTGCATGCTGCTTCAGTCTCTGTGATTTCTTAAGAGCCTTGAGCACATGGGCACAGGAGAAAATTTCCTGAACAGAACACCAATAGCTTACGCTCTAAGATCAAGAATTGACAAATGGGACCTCATAAAATTACAAAGTTTCTGTAAGGCAAAGGACACTGTCAAAAGGACAAAGCGGCAACCAACAAACTGGGAAAAGATCTTTACCAACCCTACATCCGACAGAGGGCTAATATCCAATATGTACAAAGAATTCAAGAAGTTAGACTCCAGAGAGCCAAATAACCCTATTAAAAAATGGGGTACAGAGCTAAACAAAGAATTTTCACCTGAGGAATATCAAATGGCGAGAAGCACCTAAAGAAATGTTCAATATCCTTAGTCATCAGGGAAATGCAAATCAAAACAACCCTGAGATTTCACCTCACACCGGTCAGAATGGCTAAGATCAAAACTCAGGAGACAGCAGGTGTTGGCAAGAATGTGGAGAAAGAGGAACACTCCTTCACTGCTGGTGGAATTGCAAGCTGGTACAACCACTCTGGAAATCAGTCTAGTGGTTCTTCAGAAAACTGGGCATGATAATACCAGAGGACGCTGCTATACCACTCCTGGGCATATACCCAGAGGATTCCCCAGCATGTAATAAGGACACATGCGCCACTATATTCATAGCGGCCCTATTTATAATAGCCAGAAACTGGAAAGAACCCAGATGTCCCTCAACGGAGGAATGGATACAGAAAATGTGGTATTTTTACAAAATGTAATACTACTGAGCTATTAAAAACAATGAATTCATAAAATTCTTAGGCAAATGGGTGGAACTGGAAAATATCATCCTAAGTGATATAGCCTAATCACAAAAGAACACACATGGTATGCACTCACTGATAAGTGGATATTAACCCAGAAGCTCAGAATACCCAAGACATAATTCACATATCAAATGTTGCCCAAGAAGAAAGGAGAGGCCCCTGGTCCTGGAAAGTCTTGATGCAGCAGTGTAGGGGAATACCAGCACAGGGAAGCAGGAGGGGATCGATTGGGGAACAGGGGGAGTGGAGAGGGCTTATAGGACTTTCAGGGAGGGGGGAACCAGGAAAGGGGAAATCATTTGAAATGTAAATAAAGAATAGCTAAGAAACAATAAAAAAAAGAAAAAAGAAAAAAATAAAAGAGGCTTCCTCTTCCAGTAGAGGGGAACAAATACAGGGACCCATAGACAGACATTATGCAAAGTTTAATTGGAACATGGAGCTCAAAATGGGATGTCTCCATCAAATCCAAATCCCTCCCCCCCCCCCCAGCATTTAAGAAACTCTGAGGAAAGGGAGAAAGAAAGAATATAAGAGCTAGACAGGATCAAGAACAATAAGAAACAAAACCTCCTAAATTAACATGAGCAAAGGTCATATGAAATCACAGAGACTGAAAAATTTTAAAGGAAGCAAAATCCAGGGAAAATTAGCTATTATAAGGATTACAAAAAGATGAATTCTAGTCAAAATAGGTTGGAATCAGATGTATAGGATGCTTAATTGAGAATAAAATATTGAAACCATATTTATTTCCCAATGATGTAGTTATACCTTTTACTGAAAAGGGTGTTGTAGCAGACTGAGTGAATTCCAGAACTTTTTGATAAGGCATGCATTTAAGTTCCAGCTTCATAATGTATTAGCTTTTAGGTAAAGTTACTCAAAACCTCCTCCAGCTGTTAATTCCCTCAGCTGTGTAAAAAAGTGGAGATTATCCCTTAACTCACTAGGTTGATTTTGAATGCATATAACAATAGACTTTATAAGTATAGCATAGTTTCTGTAGTTAACATATTAAATTGTTTATACTTAGGAGCTAAGTAGAAAACAGGTGTGACTCAACTGGTATTGGCTCTCAGTAATGGTTCCTGTATAACAGGAGCTTGTTGGTGAGTATCAGAACCTGTCAGACAAAAGGTATATTAGCATCATAATAGAGAGGGATTACTTTTCTATCCTGTTCTACTTAATTTCTGATATTTAAGGGAGCTACAACGGCCTGAGAATCTGTTGCCCAGGGCTGGGTGAAGAGAAATGGATGTAGTTATCTGACACAGGCAGGTTGTTTTTGTAGACACCTATTATAGACAGCCTCCAGGCTAGGCCTCTGCTCCCAGCTTTGATAGATGGGACTTGTTTGGGCCTGAAAGCATTGTATTAATTTGAGTCTGAGCTGCTTTGGGGGAACATTTCATATTGATCTCATCACTCTTGTTTTATTTAGTATACTTCAATAATCAAGATTATTGTTGCCTGGTGAGTCTATGAGACTCTATATAGTCTCCTCCTTGGGAACTGTTTAAATCTCTGCTATGGGAAGAGGCTTAAGAAATGTGACCAGGTAAGTAGAGTGTGTATGAGGGAAGGGATTGAAGGGTAAAAAATTAGAGTGAGAGATGGAAAAAAACTCAAGAAAATCTCAGAAGATGGTAAATGTGGTTAAAAAAAGAGAGAGATTATTAGATTCTCATAGTTACTGAGGCAAAGAGAGGGCAAGTAGATAAATAGGAAAGACAAAATGAACTTGACATCAGAACTCTTTTTTTTAATGGCCATTATTATTTTGTATTCAAGGCTTTCTATTGTTCCAGATCTTGTATCACTAGCTAGTACTGAGAGATGTAAGACACACATGCCATACATATCAAGAAATTAACACTCCATGTTGAAAAGATGTCTCTTGCTTATTCAATTCTCAATGTCACTTCTGACTTATAATTAAAAATCTAAACCAATGCCCAAATGTTGTGGCCCCAAAATTCCTCGGCAGTGGAAAATTTTCAACTTAGCATGCTCTGGAGTTGTCAATGTACTCTGTAGATTGTGGGAAAAATGCAAGAGTGTTGGTAATTGGAAAAAAACAGTGTCTAGGAACTGCAGAGGTTGTACTTTGTCAGTGTTGATGCTGGAGGCAGTGCTATAAGCTTTTGTATTACTAAAGTATAGAGTGGAGTCAGTCTTATCTGAGTCATTGTTTCTTGCCTATTTTATGGGCCAATGCTACCTCCAGCTTGGTAGGTCAGATAGAGACTTGCGTAGTAATTAGAAAGCACTAATCTCTTTTATTCTGGTTTGTGGGACATGTAGGAAAAATGAGAATTCTTCTAATTCTTCTAGAATAATGTTCAGAAATCTTGACAGGGCTCTTTAAAACAGTATTCTCAAAGTAGGTAGGTTCAAGGCACATGATGGCTCTCAGAAGAAAGGGTTATCAACAACAGAGCAAAAGTGTAATTAGGAGGGAAGAACAGGAGCTAGCTGGTTCAGTAGAGGTAGGAAACTGCACAGAGACACAGAAGCAGAGCAGTGAGAACATCTTATAAATATGTGTAGTGGGCAAAAGAAAACTTATTGGGAGTTATTTCAATATAGTAAATAAAATAAGGAATCTATGATACTAAAACTAGAATAGAAGAATACAAAGAGAGGGTGACCCATGATTCAGGTACAAGGAGTAATCTTCACAACAACATCTTAAAACATATACTAACAGGATCATCTTGTGGTGTGTATTCTAAGTGGCACTATGGCTCCAATGTACTTCTCTAGGACTTTGGAACAACTCAGTTTAGTGACTCATAGCAAAGTCCTATTGGGTTACAACATGACTGTTCTTATTTCATAGTCTACATTTGTGTGATATACACCTAAAAGATTTTATTTCAAGACTAATCTGGACAATAAGATGTGAATTAACCTAGGGAGATTAGGAGAAATAAGTTATAAAAGAGAAAGGCTCATTTCATTTTATAGCTTTAGTCCATGGTACTTGACTTGGTTGCTTATGGCTGTGGTGAGGTAGTACACCATGATGGAAGGCAAAGGCAAAGAATAATTGCTCGGTTGATGTCACCCAGGGGACAGAGCAAAAGAGGAAGAAGCAGGTATCAAAATGCATCATTCTATGGCACACCTTTAGTGACTAACTTCTTTCAAGTAGATTCCATCACCTAAATTTTTCTAAACTTCTTTATATCCTATTAAGCTAAATAGATGAACACATTCATGATTTTAGAGGTTTTATGATTTAATAAATTTCAACAGCTCCACTATAAACAGTGAACTCTTCGAACCAAGAATTCAACACATAAATTTTGAAGATACATGGAGTCTAAAATGCAAGTGATAGCTATTATCTAATGAGAGGAGAGGCAAGAAAGTAGAGCCAGGCACTAGCAAAAATGGTTTAAGATGCTGTAGAATTTATGTCAGAGGTTTTAATCCGTTTGTATTATAGAGGTTGAAGAGTTCTTAAAACAGGATACAGTTGTGTAATTTGAGAAAGATGTACAAAAACATTGGGATTTATAAGAAGAATCTGATGATAAATAGTATTACTGCCATTTTTTTCAGAGTGCGTCTTCAACTCACCATGCTGATCTACAATAACACCACGTCCCCCTCCTCCTCCAGTTTCCTCCTTACAGCCTTCCCTGGACTGGAACTTGCTCACATCTGGATCTCCATTCCTGTTTGTGGTCTCTACACCATTGCACTCTTGGGAAACAGTATTATTTTGTTTGTCATTATCATTGAACGGAGTCTCCACAAGCCCATGTACTATTTTCTCTCCATGCTGTCTGTTGTTGATCTAGGTCTGACCATCACAACCCTTCCCACAGTCCTTGGTGTCCTTTGGTTTCATGCCCGGGAGATCAGCATTAGAGTGTGCCTCATTCAAATGTTCTTTGTGCATAGCTTCTCATTCCTGGAGTCTTCAGTGTTGGTGGCCATGGCTTTTGACCGCTACTTAGCCATCTGCAGCCCTCTGAAGTATGCTACTTTCCTCACAGACATGATGAGCTTTGTGATTGGACTGATCATCTGTATAAGACAGGTGGTTTTCATGTTTCCCTCAATTATGGCTGTGAAGAGTGTATCCTTTCAAGGAGGCCAAGAGCTTTCTCATCCATTTTGCTTCCATCCAGATATAATCAAATTCACATATACCAACCCCTGGATCAGCAGTTTCTGGGGAATGTTTCTTCAGCTCTACCTGAATGGCACTGACTTATTGTTCATTCTTTTCTCCTACATCCTGATCCTTCGCACTGTTCTGAACATCGTGGCCCCTCAAAAACAACAGAAAGCTCTTAGCACATGTGTTTGTCACATCTGTGCTGTGACAATTTTCTATGTGCCAATGATCACCCTGTCTTTGGCACACCGTCTCTTCAGTTCTACCCCGAGGGTGATCTGTAGTATTTTGGCCAATATGTATCTGCTCCTGCCGCCTGTGCTGAATCCTATCATTTACAGCTTAAAGACCAAGGTTATTCGCCAAGCCATATTCCGGCTGTTCCGATTCAAGGCCTCAAGGGGCTACAGTATGAGGATCCTTAGAGGAAGGTGGGATAGAAGGAGACAATTTTCTAGTACTTGAGCTAGAGCTAAAAATGAAGATTATTGGTTAGTTATCCCCAGGCATGATGGTTAATAAGGAAATTCCAACTTGATTATAGGAGAGAATCACATGTCTTTGAATTTATGAGAGCTTCAAAAACACATTTCAAAGCCAATTTGTGAGCAAATATGTAAAATGATCTTTAAATAATTTACATGGACTCTCATGTGCAAAATGATACTTTCATGAATAGTGAGATGGCTCCCTGGGTAGATGCACCTGCTAGTAAGTCTGAGGACCTGGGTTTTATCTCCTGGACCTAACCCAGGGAAGAGAGTGCTAACACCAATGAATTGCTCTCTGACCTGGACATATACCATGGCATACCATATGTACACACACGTGTGCATGACACACACACACACACACACACACACACACACCCTTAAAATCCTTCCAGTGGAACTCCTATCTCATTGTAAAGTAGAAATATTTAGAGCAGAAATAAGTGGCATCATTAACAATTTTGTGTTTGGCCAAATAAACTCTTCTTTTCCCCCACTGAAGTTCATATTCCACAGGGAATGATGGAGTTGTTTTTTTTTTTCACTCTCGCTGGTGAAAGGAAAAGTCACATGTACGTGCACAAGACACAGACAGAAATGTGTAATTAACAAATCTAGAAAGATCTTACATGCTTGTTTCGCTTCGAATCAGTCCCATTTCCTTTCACAGGGACCCTTATACTTCTTTTGTTAATCCCCTTTACTTTCTTGACAAAGATGTTGCCTTTATAATTTAAACTGCTTGTTTACTTCCCTTTAGTACAATGCATGACATTGCTTATTGCCATTCATTGTTGCTGTATGGCCTAGGATGCCAGGATAGGTCTTTATTCTTAGTCCCCAGCTTCTCCTTAGAGCAGACTCTGCCTCCATACAGCAGCCTTTGTTTGAAAGTCTTTGCTGTCTTCTGACAAGCTAGTTGCCTTTGCCCCTTTCTGCACTAGACCCAGCAGCACCAGGTAGGGACTTTGGTTCTGCTTAATGAGGAATCCTGTGCCGTGTATAATCAGTCATTTTGATGCAATTCTAACATCAAGAGACCACGTCAATTAAATATATTTGTTTTGTCATGAAATTGCCTTCGGTATGGCATTGATGGGGCAATAGAATTTTCTAAAATATTTTTTACACTCATGGAATTATAAAACTTTTTTCCTACCTGGAATAATCCATGACTGAATATAGTAAGGCAACAGATTTTTTTGATCTGAACCATCAGCTTGTTTACTAAGAAGGTAATACCAGCCTTAAACTTTTCTGTGTGTCTCAGTTTTCTGGGACCCCAACAGTTCTGCAGAAACACTTCTGACTTGGTGATTCTACTTTGCTTAGCTCACTATATTTTTTCAGTTAATAATTACCAAGCGATAATCACATACTTACAATTAAAATTATTTGGATTATGTTCCCTTTAGGCAAAATATTCAAGTGCTTTAGGTATTTCATCCAGTTCATGTTCCATCAGAATAGCAATTTGTTATTCATTTATGTGTTCTGAAATTTTCCACATTCAGTCAGTAAACTTAATTATTAATTTAATGTTCTTTCCAACACCAGACTGTGTGATGTTTGATAGTGGGCCTACATCTTTATGTAACCCCTAACTTTTAATTTAGTGAATATCACTTAGTTAATACAGTGTGACATGCATTTAATCATAATTAATGTTACTAGCTATTACTTTCAATAGTTCAGTAGCTCCTTATACAAATTCTTACAAGCATGTATTTTGATAACATCAATCATTATCTTTGTAGAGTCTAAGAAATTAAAGTCCTAATTTGAGAAGAAATCAAAATTTATGAAAGTCTGATATAGTGTCTAAAGTTGTATGCACTGGATTTATAGTTTCTGGGCAGAGTCAATGTCTAGATGTTTTAGAAATCTAGGTTTTTGAAAAGTTTTTAAAATTTTTTTCTTAGCTTTAACTTCTTACTGTGGAGTAAGCAATGAACTCATCTTTCACATGCTCACACCAAGTCCCTTGGTATCAATGGATTCACAGAGTCCACTGCCTGGACCTGGTAACCACAGGCATAGATTATATCCTATAACCATTCATCGCTTAATTATAGTACCTTAAAAGTTATTTTTGAGTAAAACCCACCATTTTCTTTTGCACAAAACTTCTTCTACTTAATAGAGTTGTTCTTTTTTTTTTTTTAAACTCCAGACTTTATTCCCCTCCTGGTCCACCCTCCAACTCTTTCACATCTCATAATATTATCCTCCCCGACCCCCTGTCTTCACGAGGATGTCCCTATGCCCCACTCCTACCCCACCAGACCTCTAAACTCCCCGGAGCCTCCAGTCTCTTGAGGCTAGGTGCATCATCTCTAACTAAACACAGACTGGGCAGTCCTCTGCTGCATATGAGTTGAAGGCCTAATATCAGCTGGTGTATGCTGCTTGGCTGGTGTTCCAGTATCTGGGAAATCTCAGGGATCCAGGTTAATTGAGACTGCTGGTCCTCCTACAGGGTTGCCCTCCTCCTCAGCTTTTTCCAGCTAATTCAACCACAGGGGTTAGCAGCTTCTGGCCATTGGTTGGGTACAAATATCTGCATCTGATTATTTCAGCTGCTTGTTGGGTCTTTCGGAGGACAGTCATGATAGGTCCCTTTTTGTGAGCGCTCCATAGTCTCTGTAATAGTGTCAGGTCTTGGGGCATCCCCTTGAGCTGGATCCCACTTTGGGTCTGTTGCTGGACCTTCTTTTACTCTCTTCTCCATTTCCCTTTAGTTCTTTCAGACAGAACAATTATGGGTCAGAATTTTGACTGTGGGATGGCAGCCCCATCCCTCACTTCATGCCCTGTCTTTTTGCCGTGGGTAGGCTCTACAATCTAAATAAAACTTAAAGCTATCTCTGAGATCAACTTAACATATTTTGTTTATTTCCATGTTACAAAAGTATCAGAGCTGCACTTACAATACTTAAGTAAATTGAATTTGTCTTTTCAGTGTTATCTGATTAACCAATCTCTCTCTATCATGTGATATTTATCAGCATGTTAAGTTTACAATCTTTAATAATGTATTCAAGTTTTTTGCTTGTTCTCTTCACTTACTAAGGAAACAAAGATTTACAGCTTCTTAATAAATACCATTCTCACACTCAGCTTAAGTCCAGTTTCTATTTGTTTTTATTGCTTGTTCATTCACATACTTTTATAACTTCAGCTTTAGAATTACTTGGGTAAATTCTAAAAGAATTGGTATTATAAGCTTGATGGGAAATGTATGGACTTTCTAAAAAAGACTGAGGGGAAAAGACTTGCTTTAGCCTATTTACTTTTCTGGGGCAGAAATAGCCTAGCTGATAGGGATTTAAATTTCTGAATACAGATTAAAAATTAGGAAGGACAGGATATAAACATTTTCTTGTTTCTTACATGACAATGTGTTTGCTTTATCATACAGAATATGTGATATTTTCAGTGCAAATTCATTTAGTTTAAGATTAAGCTACCCACCTCTCATTTGTAAAAACATGGCTTTTCTAAAATGAGTGTGATGGTTCAGGCACGTTATCCTAGCAATTAGGATGTAGAACTACAGACTCAGAAATTGGGATGTAGCCAATGGAGGCTGCCTGGGCTACACTGTGAAATCAAGGCCAGCCTGAGTCATTCTGAAACTGTGCCTTAGATAATCTAAATATCTCTACTCCACACTTTGTCCCTATATTTCCTTTAGACAGGAGCCATTCTGGGTTAAGAATTTGGAGATGAGTGGGTAGCTGAAGGACAGGCCATCCAGAGACCCCACCTGAGGATACAAACACCAAACCCAGATACTATTGTGGATGCCAAGAAGTGCTTGTTGACAGGAGCCTATTATAGATGTCTCCTGAAGAGATCTGCCAGAGCCTGACAAGTACAGAGCCAACTATTGGACTGAGCACGGGGTCCCCAATGGAGGAGCTAAAGAAAGGACTGAAGGAGCTGAAGGGGTTGCAACCCCTTAGGAAGGACAACAATGTCAACCAACCACAGCCCTCAGAACTTCGAGGGACTAAACAACCAACCAAAAAGTACACATGGAGGAACACATAGCTCAAGCTGCATAAGTAGCAGAGGATGGCCTTATCTGGCATCAATGGGAGGAGTGGCCCTTGGTCTTGTGAAGGCTTGGTGCCCCAGTGTAGGGGAACGCCAGTGTAGTGAGGTGGGAATAGGTAGGTGGGTAGGGGAGCACCCTTATAGAAGAAGGGGGAAGGGAGGATAGGGAGTTTTTGGAGGAGAAACAGGAAAGGGAATAACATTTGAAATATAAATAAAGAAAATATCTTATAAAAGAAATTAAAAAAAAGAGTTTGCAGCTAAGTAAAATCATTACTACGCCTTCTCGCACAGGAGCCCGCATAGAACTTTAGAGCACTATGAAAGCAAGTCAACAGGAAGGAAGGAAAAAAGAAAGAAAATCTAAATATGAGAATGGAAGTCAGTAGTGATAAATGTTCATCTCACATCCAAAAGGCCCTCAGTTTGATCCCTACCACAATATTTGATGAATTCAATAATCTGTGTATGTGTCTCTTTTTTTCCATTTGATTAAAATTTTTCCCAATGATTGGAGCTACACTAGTAAATATGACTTGTCTAATTATGCAATTGAAACAAAATTTCAATTAGAAAGATGAAGTTAAGTGCTGTGACATAATTAGAGAATGATTTGGAGCATGGAGAAAGAACTGAGCAGACTAACCTAGGAAGAGGCCCACACGCTCCAGCTAAGCCACCAGTGCCAGCCTTGATCAGATAGCCAATAGTAACTTCCTGAATAAACTTACATAGGCATAAAACCAGGCATAATTAATCATTTAAGAATAACTTTATCAAAATGGTTCTTTGGAATAAAAATTATTTACAAGTACAACCTAAGTAAACCAGGCAGCATACACCAGCTGATATGAGGCCCCCAACACATACAACAGAGAACTGCCTGGTCTGGCCACAATGAGAGAAGAGGTACCTAATCTTCCAGAGACTTGAGGCCCCAGGGAGCAGGGAGGTTTGGTATGGTGGGGGGTGGATGGGGACATCCTCTTTGAGACAGGGGAGGAAGTATGGGATGAGGAACAATCAGAGGGCAGACGACCGGGAGGGGGATAATGACTGGACTGAAAAAAAAATAAAAAAAAATGTGACAATGTATATTTGAATATATGATGAAATACTAATCAGCCACAGAGAATGAAATCATGTCATCAGCATGAAAATTCATGGAATAGGGTTCTTATGGTAACCTAAATAAAGAAGACTCAAAGATACAGTTTTCATATTGTAGTCTCATGTGTAGAAAGTAAAGTTTTAATAACACAAATAAATACAGAAGAAATAATACAGAAGGAAAAAAATCTAGTTTGAAGTAGTTGTGGAAAACACTGGGTTAAATATGAGCAAATCGTACTTAAGATAGATATGAATATACCATAATAAAATTCATTGCTTGTAAAATTTAATATAATTTATATTAATTATGCTAATAAAGTTATGAAAGATATTCAACTTAAAATTTTAGAGTAAAATATTTATTTACTGATAAAAACAAGCATAACATGAAAAGAATAACATGGCTATTAAGGAAAGTGGTTCTGTTTCACAAATTCTGTGGACAAATGCAAAATCTTATTTGAGAAACAATTTAATAATACATACTAATAAAGGGTATTCTTTGAATTTCTGGTCATTGTAATTTATATTAGAATAATAACTTAATAACAATAGAATTAATAAAATTTTTTGTTATATCCCTGCAAAAAACATCAAGTTATTGACAACTATTTTCTTTCAATTCATATACAAAAATGTAAGCATTGAATTATCTTAAATATTTTTAACATTTTAGCAGTGTGAATATTCACAAATAAAAACAGAACAGGAAACAAGAAAATTATTAGAGAGACCCAGTCCTATTTAGTTAGTTGCTTATCTTGTTCGAATATGAAAAAAAAACTTTCACACACACACATGAATTTCTGCTACTAATATACAAATATCTTCAATTATTTGAAAAATCACTTCTAGTTCATTGGTTTATTTAATTGTATCATAACCTAAAATGCAAAGCATTTTACAAAATCCTACAAAATCCCTTATTTTAAAATAGATGTTTTTAGCCAGGCAATGAAAGTGCCATTTATTTTAAAATGCCATATATTTATTGGCAACTTCTCTAATTCTTACTAATAAAGAAGTCTTCCCTCTTTATCCTTATTTTGGCCATTATTTCTAACAGTTCAGAAACAATGTAGATAAAGATTGTTTTCTTTTCTCTTAAAGAATAATATATAAGAGAGAAGGAAAATAATTTAAAATAAAACCTCTAATTGACTTAAATTGGAATAATAGCACTCTATAATTCTCCAGTACTCTGATATTCATTATTTTCAAGCAGGCAATAACTACTTCATTCTGTAAAGAGTAAAGCAAAAACTATTATATAAATGTGTGAACTCAGTTTCAATTATATTATGTAACTCTTCTCCATTCACCTGTCAATTCCCATGTGAACCTTCTGTTCATGTAGTAGCCAGACTACTGGTTGTATTAATTACAGTATCAGTTAACAATTGGGAAATTTTAAAATATTGACAGTTTTCAAAAAAATTACATATGACTAATAATTACTTTTGAAAGTTATTCAATATTGCTAGCCATCAGAGCAATACAAATGAAAACTTCTTTGGGATCCTACCCTGCCTTGATCAGAATGATGTCATCAGTTACTGACAACAAATGCCAGGATATGGGAAAGAGACACTCTTATTTAATGTTGGTGTGACTATAAATTGATACAGTTATTGTAGAAATCAGATTGGAGATGTCTCAACAATTAAAAATAAGACTACCAGCTGACCCAGATATTTCACTCCTGGGTGTACACCCAGAGAACTTCACACTCTACCACAGAGATATCTGCATCACTATGTTTACTGTTGCTCTATTCTACTCACTATAGCAAGTAAACTAAAACAGCTCAATTATCTATCAGCTGGTTAATGAGCAATGAAAATGTGGCACATATATAAAGTGCCACAGTACTATTCAGCTCTGAAGAAAAATAAGTCACATAATTTATAGGAAAATGATGAACTTAGGATATATATTAAGAGTGGTCACACAATCTCAGAAAGAATACCACTACATTTCTTCCCTCATATATGGATCCTAGTCTATAGTCTCTCTCTCTATCTCTCTCTGTCTGTCTCTGTCTCTGTCTCTGTCTCTGTCTCTCTCTCTCTCTGTCTTTCTCTCTCTCTTTCACGCTCACTTTCTATTTTGCTCTCTCACTTTCTCTCTCTCTCTCTCTCTCTCTCTCTCTCTCTCTCTCTCTCTGTGTGTGTGTGTGTGTGTGTAGGTATGTTTTGTGTTGTGTACATGTAAACAAATACATATGTGGATACAATACAACATACAGGATGGAGAACAAGAAAGAATAAATATTACAAAACAAGGACTGAATGCAGGTAATAGGCACATGAGTCATGGAAGGGAATAAAAAGCTAATTATTTTTCTGTTTTTAACTCTGTCATGGACTTTTTATTTTCAGGTGGTAGATAAGTGAATAACATATCTTTGATAATGGAAGTATAAAATCCAAAGTGATGCTTGCCATCTTCAGAATGATTGCTCTATCTGCACAGAAGTTCATTGAGATGAATAGAGTTTGGATCTGGTAAATTTTGATGTATGATTTTTTATTTACAGATTCTTTATAACAAAATTTAAATAATTCTTTAAAAAAATATCCAACCAATGGACTGAATTTGGGGACCCATGTGTTGAATTAGGGAAAGGCTGGAAGAAGTTGAGGATGGGGGTGATCCCATAGGAAGACAAGCAGTCTCAAAAAACCTGGACCCCCGAGATCTCTCAGTCACTGTGCTACAAACCAGGCAGCATACACCAGCTGATTTGAGGTCTCTAGCACATCTACAGCAAAGGACTGCCTAATATGGCCTCAGTGAGAGAAGATATACATAATTCTTGAGAGATTTGAGGCCCCAGGGAATTGGGAGTCCTGGTGGACTGTTGGGGTGGAGTTTGGGGGGTATCAGACCATCCTTTTGGAGCTAGGGGAGGAGGAATAGGATGAGGACCTGTTAGAAGGCAGAATGAAAGGGTGATAATGACTGGACTGTAAATAAAGATTAAAGATTATAAGAAAGAATGAAAGAAAGGAAGAAAGAATGAAAGAAAGGAAGAAAGAAAGAAAGATAGAAAGAAGGGAAGAAGGGAAGAAAGAAAGAAAGAAAGAAAGAAAGAAAGAAAGAAAGAAAGAAAGAAAGAAAGAAAGAAAGAAAGAAAGAAAGAAGGAAGGAAAGAAAGAAAGACAGCACAATCTAGACCTAAATAATAAAGACACAAACTGCTGGGGAAAAACAATACTCAAAACTTAAATATCTATAGGCAATTAATGGTTGCCAGGGAAGTTTGGCTTAGAAGGCCCCATCCACTTTTGAGGATCTATAAACTGGTGATGGATACTAGGAAAGGAAGATATATCTTGCTCAATAGTGTAGTCACTTGTAAATTCTCCATATGCTTTTAAATAAGTCCCTGTAAATAATTTTAACTAAAGTTGTTGGGTTGTTTAAAATAAAAAGGCGTGGAAGTAGAATTGTTGAGAAGAGAAAGATCAGTGGGAATGGAAAGGTAACAGGAGAAAGTAGTGGTGTGGGTGACTAGGATAAAAGTACATTATGTGCATGGATGAAATGTCATAATAAAACTTATGCTGTTAATTTACATTAATAGAAAACATAAGAAGTATTCAAACTCAATGAATAGAATTTGCTACAATTGCCAAAAATAATATTGTATCTATGTCTTTTTAATTTATATATAAACATGGTCATCAAGTTCATTATAATTTAATAGTTTTGAGTGACTTTTCTGTTTTCAACACAAACTATTATAGGTTTGATAAAAACATTGGAAAACTATGGTGGAAGCACAGAGAGTGCCCATCAAACACCTTATCATGAATATAGCATGTAATGCAAAAGGGATGCAATTTTGAAATGTCTGACTAGAAATGTGGTGTAGGGCCGCAAATCACATGCACCTCGCTGTTTACCAACAGCTTTGTGGATTACTGGAAAAAACATTCTGGACTTGTAAAGTGGTTTCAGAAGTGTTTAATCCTTGGGTGTCGCTCATTATTTTATGAATGATGAAACTAATCTGAAGAAAAATCCAGAGGTATGGCTTGGAATTAGAATTAGAATATTTGATTAAACCAAGTCCATTATTTTAATTATGCTTCCAGACATATATGAACATCCTATTTCAAGCTTCATTTTGATTTCCACTGTTTACATCTCATGGATGTAATCATCTGGTTGGTAACCTGCCTCTGGCTCCTACTGAGACCTGGGTGCTGAGGAGTTATCTCACAGACTTGCCATGTTCTTTATAAGCTTACAGTCAGAATGCCCAGGAGACTGCCCTTAACTCCCAGAGGTCTATACTCCAGAGGAAACAGAAGAGACTGATCTAGATAAGAGGGCAAAGTGGAAGGCTCTTTTTCTTACCTTTCAGGGAAGTGAGCTTCTGGTTCTGGTAAGGACAGATAGCTGAACATCCCATTGAGAACTTAAAATTAAAACTTTCTTAAGTAAAATTTTTAAGTAAAATTAAAATATATGTTTGAATAAGTAATTATGGAAAGGAAGGGAAGCCACTTTGGACTGTGCCTGTGTGGGGATATTTGTGTGAATAAGTGTGTTCATGTGTGTGTATAGTGTGTATATAGTTGGCATGTTCACGCATGTGTGCAAGTGTGTGTGTGTGCGTGCGTGCGTGCGTGCGTGCGTGTGTGTGTGTGTGTGTGTGTGTGTGTGTGTGTGTGTGTATGTTGAATGGTCTGATGGTTAAACAGCAAGGTTAAGTACCAGGCTATTTTTCTAATATTCTGACATTCATAGCATCTCATTGATATAATTGATAAATTATCAAATAAAAGTGACCCATATGATCAATAAAATAAAGAAGCACTACTTGGTCAGTTTAGCATGTGATGCCACAAAGAAAAGATTAGCCATTTCTTTTCTTGAATTATTTGTGAAAGCAGCTGCTACTACTGATTATCTGTATTTTGTTAGAGACCACATCACACTGTCTAAAATAACTCTGAAGCAGAAATTCTTACTTATAATGTTCAATGAAAGAAGTTAATACAATTGCTGTCTCAGATTTACAGAGAGTAAGTTGCCTGGCTGATCAATGTACAGATGTTCATAAATTCTTCTGAGGTCTTGTTTCTTATCTTAGCTATGGATATTCTAAGAGCTCTGGGCAATGCTTGCTTATTTAAAGCCTTCTCAAATTATTCTTATTTCATGCCACCTACAGTACCCACTATTGCAGTCTTCCTCCAACTGTCTGTTTCCAGTACATGACACTCTCAGAAATCTTGCAGCTCCTAAAGTTTTGTGAGATTCAAATTAGTATTTTGTATGTTTTTTCCATCCTTGATGATCTCATTTATTCTAACAGCCCCAGTTACCAACTATTATATCAATGCTTCTTAGCCTAATGTTTTGGGGTCTGAATAAATATTCTCTAGCAATCCTGAAGTAAAATCACTTATTAAATGAAGGTTAACTAACATGTCTTTGTATCTCTGGCCTATCCATGGTTCTTCCTCATTGCTACAAATTTGGATATTTTATAACTTCAAATTTTGTTTCATAATTTCATTAACTTATACATTTATTTTAAATAGGGTTTAAATATATGACAGTTTGTGTTAAATTTATTTGTGTGAATATTTAGAATCATTCAACATTGGATTATCTTGAATCTAAAAAATATAAGTTGCAAATTTATATATTGAATCTGAAAATGAAATAATGGGCCTGTTGATATTGTCCTCAAGAATACAACCAGGTTTTAGTTTATTGTATGGGTGCATCTTTAATATTTATATTTTAAAGGGAAATTGCATGGTTTGATTTGTTTCCAAATTTGGACATTTTTATTCAACTGATAATAGTGGTCAGACTAAAATAATCCAGTCAGGTCTGGTAAAGGGATTGTATTCATAATATTACACAAATCACTACACTCTAAAATCATCACACTGCACAAATTGCCTCTGAAATAATAAGATGAAAACCTGAACTATGACCCATAACTGCTTAAACTAGGAAACTTTTCTTGACCATGTGGGTAAACAAAGAAACAAGCAAAAAAACTTTCAGGGTTAATTTCTCACATTGTGTTAGAAACTAGTACATCTACTAAATGATGTTAATATTTAAATTTATTTGTAATGTGGTATATTTAGATATGTGTCTGATTCTTCACAAATATCTATAGCATAAAAGTCTACTGAGAGTGAATAAATCTTACTGATATAAAAACAGACTTATAACAGTCAGACAGAGTCAATCAATTAAGACCAATGAAAGAAGTGGTGCAGATGCTTGAATAACCTTTATTTTTATAAAATTATTGATAGATATATAAATAAATATAGATATATAATATAGATAATATGAGTAGATAAAATATGCATAATGAAAATTTACCTCTTAAGATTAAGACATTAATTATTCACACTTGCTTTCTAGAAGTTACTGTTTTCCAAATTCTTTTCAGTGATCTCTGAGCATTTTAGTAGACTATAATTTCAGATTGACTTCTATGAAGTTCAGAGATTTGTTGTAAATTCAACATCGGAAATGCTTAAGATTGTGTGGCGAAAGTAGTGCAAAGAATTTTGGAAATCTTTTAACTGACTCAATGAAAATAGTTGAATTGCCATAAATTTAGAAAAATGGTTAGAATTGTCTTTTGTCATATTGGAGGATGTTAACATGCTGAAGGACTTACAATATCTTTGGAAGAATGTACTAGTTGCATATGTTTTGTTGCAAAGTATTTGACTCATTCTTGTAAAACTGAATATCACCTAAAAGAATGATTGCTTTTTGTTACATGGTTTCAGATACAGCTCCTAGTTCCAGGTATGCCTGTTTACAACAACTCTGAGGTCAAATATTTTCTTCTAATTGGGATACCAGGACTGGAATATGCCCACGCATGGATTGCCATCCCCATCTGCCTCATGTACCTTATTGCCATCATGGGTAACTGCACTATTATTTTTGTCATCAAGACAGAGCCCTCCCTTCATGAGCCCATGTATTATTTCCTTACTATGTTGGCTGTCTCTGACATGGGTTTGTCCTTCTCTTCCCTTCCTACCATGCTTAAAATTTTCTTTTTCAATGCCATGGGAATCTCACCCAATGCTTGTTTCACCCAAGAGTTCTTTATCCATGCGTTCACTGTCATGGAGTCCTCTGTGCTTCTGATTATGTCTTTGGACCGCTTTCTTGCCATTCACAACCCTTTAAGATACAGTTCTATTCTCACTGGCAGCAGAGTTGCTAAAATAGGGCTAATTTTAGCCTTCAGGAGCACAGTTTTGGTGCTCCCTTTCCCTTTCACATTAAGGAAACTGAAATACTGTCAAAAGAATCTCCTCTCTCACTCATACTGCCTTCATCCGGATGTCATGAAACTGGCCTGCTCTGATAACAAGATCAATTTCATCTATGGATTCTTTGTGGCTCTCTGTACTATGCTAGACTTTGCCTTGATTCTTATGTCTTACTTGCTGATCTTGAAGACAGTTCTCAGTATTGCATCTCTGGCAGAAAGGCTTAAGGCCCTAAATACCTGTGTCTCCCACTTCTGTGCAGTGCTCATTTTCTATGTGCCCATCATCATCCTGGCTGCCATACATCGCTTTGCCAAGCACAAAAGTCCCCTACTTGCAATCCTTATTGCAGATATGTTCTTGTTGGTGCCACCCCTGATGAACCCCATCGTGTACTGTATAAAGACTAGACAAATACGGGAGAAGGTCTTGGGAAAGTTGGTTAACTTATGTGTGAGATAAGGACTTGGTAATACAAATAATAGATTATCTGCAAATAGGTACTTACTGTCACCTGCTGTGCTCAGCATCATTCTTGGTAGTTATTAGAAGCTCTGGAGTGAGGCACTGAAATTCTATGATGTATAGAATTTATAATTTGGTTGAGAATATTTCTAGTAACTGTATAAGAAACAGCTGAGAGATATGAATTATTGAGGCAGAACTAACATTTTAAATGGAGTTTAAATAAAACATTTATTTGAGTAAACAGTCAAATCAGGCTTCAAAGAATTAACAAAAATTTGAGTAGACTTATTACCTTTCAATTAATATTTATAAAATATTTATACCACAAAAGAAATCAAATTAGCAGTATATTGGCAAATATTGAGTGAGAGTTTTGGATGAAATGACTAAACTGGGCTAGAAGTATATAAAAGAAGTTGAACCCTAGATATATCTGAAAGACTTTTGGGCAGAAGGGCAACATGTCTGATCCATATTCAAGATAGATTGAATCTGTGAGATGTAAGGAGACAGGTAAGCCCTCTTCTGTGATGTGGTAACTCTTAGAGGAGGAGAGAAGGAACAGAATCATGTAGTTTTTGCTGTTGTTGTTTTTGTGGTTGTTCTCACTTTGATTGTTATTAAATAAAAATATAACTTGTATTAAGTTCCCACATTCCAGAAAGTACCTGGGAAATAGCTTTAAACCCTGTGTTGTTACTGTTTAGTGTTTTATGTCATATTGTTATTGACTTTCAAATAAAATGTAGTTCTTAAAATTAGATTTCCACAGATCACAGAAATTGGTATCAAGGTATTTTTCATCAACATTATTTATTAACATTTTCATAATATAAGAACTATTTTAAAGAAAGATTAAAAGGTAAAGTTTACACGTGAAAGTGCAGTTGAAAGGAAAGTTAGGTGTTAAGGTTCTCATGAATCCTATGTAGGGTACTGAGGTAACAATTTTGCTTTGAAGACATCCAAACTTTTCAAAGATATCAGAGTCTTATAGAATGGATCTAATTTTTTTTTTTTGAGGATTTCTCTCGGGTGACTGAATATTAAATAAAGCATCCTAGAGAAGGCTTGAATCAGGAGCTATCAGGCTGTTTACCAGTCACTAATCAAAGATAGAATGGGTTCCTTTGGAAAGATAACATTACTTGTATGTAGATGTGTATGGAGTAAACATGTATCTTAAACAAGGATCAATCACCAAACTATGAGGATCCCTCCTCTACTGAAGTGCATCTCTAATGTCCTTTATCTACAGATGCCCATTGCTATGTTTGTGGAAAGTTTTGGGGGCTTCTTCTAGAAATTTGGCAAGAACTTGTCATTGGGCTAGGACACTGAAGTAGGGTCAGATAAGAATATTTACATTTGGGCCAATAGAAAGCTCAAGGTAAACTTAGCTTAGGAATGTGTGGCATTCTTTTTATCTTGGTCATCCTGATAAGCTAATAGAAACAGTGACCACTGGGTTTTGTTAACTGCCTTGTTTAATCTCTTTGTTTATTGCCTTGTTTAGTAACTTTGTCTTTGATGAAAGAACTGATTCTATTCTTTGCATGTACCTAGAATGGTATAAAAGCAGACTGGAAAAAAAATAAAGCTGCTTGAGCCTCAGCACTGGCTGGAGTCATGTCATGTTGTCTAATTGTCTTTTTCTTTTCAATCCTTACTCCCTCCCTTGAGACCCTTGGCTGACCGAGTTGGCTTGGTCATGTGTTCTTAGTTCATATTTAAAATTTACCTTTATTTATAATCTTAAAACAACTTTTGGTAATTTTTACTGTAAAGGCAGGTCTCCTCACATTTCATTTATATCATGCAAGGCTGTTCTTCTCTACTCTATATTAACGTCTGTCTTGCACTTTGAGCAACATAAATACACCAAGCTGCTAGTTAATTTAGGTCTTAGCCTCTGTTTGTGGTAAATCCTGAAGTGATCTACTTGTTTTCTATTATTTCATAACAAACTAACATACGTTAGATGGCTAAATACAATAGACATGTTTTCATCCTATAGTCATTTATCTTAAAATATATAAGTTTTATAGGGCTAAAATCAAAGACTACAAACCCATATTTCTTTCTGAGGTCACTGAAAAGAGTCTTTTTCCTTACCGTTCCCAGCTTCTAGAAATCACCTTCATTTCAGGACTTAGAGACAACCCTTTCTCCGTACTCAAAACAAACATCATTGCACCTCAACCCACTTCAACACAGTCTATAGGTCATGTATCCAACACTGATGACTCTTAGAAAACCTTCTATGGATTTGTATTAATAAAAATAATATCAGACTCTCAATATCTGTAGCTGTAAGTATATCTGCAGAATAGCTTTTGCAATGTATAACAGCATACTCATGATTATAGAAGCTAGGATGCTGAAATTTTGGAGAGTATGTTTTTCTACTTATTATGAACATATTTCCTTTGCATGTTTTTCTACCTTTCATATCCTTAGCAGGGAATCAGTTGTGATTATGACATTCAAAATTGAAAATAACACTAAATATGGGCCAGTTAATATGTTAATAAATTCATATTAACATACATCACACATTTCAGAAGGTAACACAATCAAATGAAACTAAAATAATTTATTGAAAAGAGAAGTTATTAAACAATTTTTAAATTAATGTTAATTAATGGAATGTTAAATAAACGTTACACATATATTTAACTTAATGGCATAGTATATGTCCAATATCTTTTGGAAAATCTCAGAACATGAGTGTGACTGAATGCCAATGCAAATTTAAACAAATACAAAATCAAGCTGTGCTAATACTATTACAAAAATACCCAGGACTTCAGATACTCCCAGAAACTGTCTCAGAAAGTACTCCAGAACTCCATAATACTCTTGAGAACTTCTGATTTTCTAAGGGCATCTGAAGCTTATGAAACAAATAAAAGAGTAAGAAGCATATAAACAAAAGAGGCATCAGACTCATTTGGCAAGAAAATCTGCATTCTCATATCAGGAGATGGAGGTTGACAGTACATTCTGCCATGAGTTTATGGCAGGTCTGGTTAGGAAGCTGAATTGAGTTGGGCCTCTCAAGGTGATTCTGAGTCACAGACAGGAATTAAAACATTCTATCTTCACAGTGCATGTTTTTTTTGCCTGCAGGTGATATCACAAGTTGAAAGTACCCTCTGATTGCTCCCAGACAAGTGAGAATGATCTCTTTCAATTACTTACCTATTTTCCCTCAGGCACCATAATTACAAAGCAGTTAGTTAGTTAGTTGTGAGCTAGATATAGATTCTGTGTTAAGAAAACAATGCAGGATCTCGAGGTATTCTCTATTCCTTCCATCCTCTTTGCTTCCTTCATTTTCATTTTTTTTTCTAGGAACCTTTGTGCATGACTTAATAAATCACAATATTCCTCCACAGTGATGTGTAAAGTTTACTGTCAGTTTTCAACTAAATCCCATCATGTCTGCTTGGAAGATATAGCTATCTACCTTTGTTTCTATTACTTTATTCCTAACCAACACCCTTTATTTCCTGAATTATTACAATAATCCCTTAGTGTATTTTCCCCTGCTTCCTCCTGCAGGCAATTCTGTATATATCATATCCTTGGCATCTTCCAACGACTTTTCCATCTCATTCTGATTGAGATTAAAAATCTATCAACAACCTATCTACATGATGCAGAAACAGTACATCTCTTCTTTTTTGCTATGCTCTCTATTCTAGTGGTACAAGATGCGGTGGTATTTTTCACATATACCCATTCTAACTTTAGATTTTCAGCAAAATCTTCTATCCATCTGGAACCATGTGGCAACATCCTTCTGCCACATATCTTTGAAATATTACCTCATCAGTGAAGAATTTTTTGACTCATAAAACTGAACCTTCTGGAGCATATTTTACTCACCTTTCCATATAAGATTCTCTATCTCTACCATAGTATGCTTTTTATTCATTTTCATGTTCATTGGTTGTCTAATTCTGACAGAAGTGCCCAAGGGTAGAGTTTTATTTGTTTTGGCCCCTACTCTATTAAAAATCCAAAGAAAATTGATTGGTGTGAGTAGTCACTCACTATATACTAAAGGAGTTAGCAAATCTAAACACTTTTAGGTGCTAATCTCCATGAGTTTCTGGCTGTACCCCAAGGTGCCCTTTTCCTTTTAGTCTACCACTTTATCATGTGAATAGAACTTTCCCTTTCTTGTCTTTCTATATTATTAGGGATCACCTAGGGCCTCACAGATGCTAAGGAAGGGCTGCCACTGAGCTAGAAGCCCAGCCTGAAGTAGTTCTTAGCAAGAATTATAGCAACATTTATTACATTCTGAAATTTTCAGGGAATTCTTGCTTTGATTAGAATGCAACTTCTCATCCATATTACCTGGATCATATTAGTGGGATGTATAAGACTCAAGCTGGGTCATTTAGAACAAATGGAATATTTTGGATAGTTTCATCCATCTATAAGTGTCTCTTTGGAAAGCTGCCTTGGCCCTTTCTCTCAGGCCATTTCTGACTGTCTTAAATGTTTATCATATATTTTTCATGTTATGTTTGACTTTATGTTTCCATGGTTTTTGTTTGCTTAATAAATTGAAGAAACTGATGTTTATTGCAAGAAAAAAAATCTGCTAATACTTTTCTTTGAAATTTTATTTTTTTC
Source organism: Tokudaia tokunoshimensis (assembly GCA_036184795.1). NCBI lineage: Eukaryota > Metazoa > Chordata > Mammalia > Rodentia > Muridae > Tokudaia > Tokudaia tokunoshimensis. The sequence continues at coordinate 78,855,359 of BTHU01000001.1, forward strand.
TAAGTTGTAAACTTAGGCATCTTTGTGTATCCTGATCCCTTTTTATCCTATTTTTTCTAGTTGGGAAATAAAATTTTACATATATTTAGCACATTGATATTATTTTAAAGAGTGTATACATTGTGAAATAGCTTAATTTAACTAACATGCATTATCTTTCTTATGTGTTTTGTCAAGAACACTTAAGATCTATTCTTAGAAATTGTGATGTAAATAACATAGACAGCTTTGCAAAATGGAAATTGTTAGCTATGTTTTAATAGAAAATTGAACTCAAATAAGCTTAATATAATAAGATCAAATAAACTACTACAATTTACCCAAGTTATACAGAAGCTTATGCCTTCTAAACATGACTCTAAGTTATCAATATAATTCTTTAATTCATTATAAGATATCAGAGGACAGGGCTCACTGTTCATTGTACTAAAATTACAGGTACACATCACAAACATAGAGTTCAATGTTGCACTACATGCAAGTCCCCAAAATTTCAGTGGCTTCATGTTTCTATGATGCTTGTATATTTACTGAAACATATAATATAAGCCACTTACAATGTTCCATCTCATAGTGTTTTCTATATATTGATGTTTCCACATGATAATGCTTAAATATGGACATCATTGTAGATGTGGCTTTTGCATGCTAGAAAAAATTAGCTGTTGGTAGTGAATGGTGGGATGCAGTTGATAAGCATGAGAGAAATGTTGGATGCTCTTGTTCTAGAAAGAGATCAATCAGCAGTGAGATGAGATTGCACATAAACTTGGGACAGGGGACTTGGTGTTTAGCCAGTTCTTATTTGAATTGTGCACTATGTGCTGCTGTGCAGAAACATGGCATCCCATGCTTTCCTCTAAGTGATCCAAAAATCCCTTAAAGCACCTTATCAAGGCCCATTTTTCCATAAATATCTTCAATGGCAACAAAAACAACAGAAAACCCATATACACATGGAGGCTGAACAATGCTCTACTCAATGATAACTTGGTCAAGGTGGAAATAAAGAAAGAAATCAAAGACTTTTGAAATTTAATGAAAATGAAGGCACAAAATACCCTAATTTATGGGAAATGAAAGCAGTGCTAAGAGGAAAATTCATAGCCCTGAGTGCCGCCAAAAAGAAACGGGAGACAGCATACACTAACAGCTTAATGGCACACCTGAAAGCCCTGGAATAGAAAGAAGCAAATACACCAAAGAGGAGTAGAAGGCAGGAAATCATCAAACTCAGGGCTGAAATCAATCAAGTAGAAACAAATAAAACCATACAAAGAATCAACAAAACGAGGAGTTGGTTCTTTGAGAAAATCAACAAGATAGATAAGCCCTTAGCCAGACTAACCAGAGGGCACAGAGATAGTATCCAAATTAATAAAATCAGAAACGAAAAGGGAGAGATAACAACAGAAACTGAGGAAATTCAAAAAATCATCAGATCCTACTACAAAAACCTGTATTCAACACAACTAGAAAATCTCAAGGAAATGGACAATTTCCTTGGCAGATATCAAATACCAAAATTAAATCAGGATCAAATAGACCATCTAAACCATCCTATAAGCCCTGAAGAAATAGAAGTTGTCATTGGAAGTCTTCCAACCAAAAAAAGCACAGGTCCAGATGGTTTTAGTGCAGAATTCTATCAGACCTTCAAAGAAGACCTAACACCAATATTCTTCAAACTGTTCCACAAAATAGAAGCAGAAGGAACAGTACCCAACTCGTTCTATGAAGCCACAATTACACTAATACCAAAAGCACACAAAGATCCGACAAAGAAAGAGAATCTCAGGCCAATCTCTCTTATGAATATCGATGCAAAAATACTCAATAAAATTCTTGCCAACCGAATCCAAGGATACATCAAAACGATCATTCACCACGATCAAGTAGGCTTCATCTCAGGGATGCAGGGATGGTTCAACATAAGGAAATCCATCAATGTAATCCACTTTATAAACAATCTCAAAGAAAAAAACCACATGGTCATTTCATTAGATGCTGAGAAAGTATTTGACAAAATTCAGCATCCTTTCATGCTATAGGTCTTAGAAAGATCAGGAATTTGAGGCACATATCTAAACTAAGTAAAAGCAATTTACAGCAAACCGGTAGCCAACATCAATCTAAATGGAGAGAAACTTGAAGCAATCCCACTAAAATCAGGGACTAGACAAGGCTGCCCTCTCTCTCCATATCTTTTCAATATAGTACTTAAAGTTCTAGCTAGAGCAATTAGACAACAAAAGGAGGTCAAAGGGATACAAATTGGAAAGGAAGAAGTCAAACTATCACTATTTGCAGACGATATGATAGTATACGTAAGCCACCCAAAGAACTCCACCAGAGAACTCCTACAGCTGATAAACGACTTCAGCAAAGTGGCCGGATATAAAATCAACTCAAGCAAGACAGTAGCCTTCCTATACTCAAAGGATAAGCAGGCTGAGAAAGAAGTAAGAGAAATGATACCCTTCACGATAGCCACAAACCATATAAAGTATCTTGGTGTGACTCTAACCAAACAAGTGAAAGATCTGTATGACAAGAACTTCAAGTCTCTGAAGAAAGAAATTGAAGAAGACCTCAGAAGATGGAAAAGTCTGCCATGCTCATGGATTGGCAGAATTGATATAGTAAAAATGAGCATCTTACCAAAAGTAATATACAGATTCAATGCAATCCCCATCAAAATCCCAACTCAATTCTTCATAGAGTTAGAAAGAGCAATTCAAAAATTCATCTGGAATAACAGAAAACCCAGAATAGCTAAAACTATTCTCAAGAGTAAAAGAACCTCTGGGGGAATCAGTATCCCGGACCTCAAGCTGTACTACAGAGCAATAGTGTTAAAAACTGCATGGTATTGGTACAGTGACAGGCATGTAGATCAATGGAACAGAATTGAAGACCCAGAAATGAATCCATACTCCTATGGTCACTTGATCTTTGACAAAGGAGCTAAAACTATCCAGTGGAAAAAAGATAGCCTTTTCAACAAATGGTGCTTGCTCAACTGGAGGTCAACAAGCAGAAGAATGCAAATTGACCCATTCTTATCTCCTTTCACTAAGCCTAATTCCAAGTGGATCAAGGACTTCCACATAAAACCAGACACACTGAAACTAATAGAAAGAAAACTAGGGAAGAACCTTGAACATATGGGCACAGGGGAGAATTTCCTGAATAGAACTCCAATAGCTTATGCTCTAAGATCAAGAATTGACAAATGAGACCTCATTAAATTACAAAGTTTTTGCATGGCAAAAGACACTGTCAAAAAGACTAAGCGGCAACCAACTAACTGGGAAATGATCTTTACCAACCCTACATCCAGCAGAGGGCTAATATCCAATATATACAAAGAACTCAAGAAGTTAAACTCCAGAGAGCCAAGTAACCCTATTAAAAAATGGGGTACAGTGCTAAACAAAGAGTTCTCACCTGAAGAATATCTAATGGCTGAGAAGCACCTAAAGAGATGTTCATCATCCTTAGTCATTAGGGAAATGCAAATCAAAACAACCCTGAGATTCCATCTCACACCAGTCAGAATGGCTAAGATCAAATACACAGGAGACATCAGTTTTTGGTGAAGCTGTGGAGAAAGAGGAACACTCCTCCACTGCTGGTGGGATTGCAAGCTGGTACAACCACTCTGGAAAGCAGTCTGGCAGTTCCTCGGAAAACTGGGCATGACACTCCCAGAGGATCCGGCTATACCACTCCTGGGCATATACCCAGAGGCTTTACCTGCATGCAATAAGGACACATGCTCCACTATGTTCATAGCAGTCTTTTTTATAATAGCCAGAAGCTGGAAAGAACCCAGATGTCCCTCAATGGAGGAATGGATTCAGAAGATGTGGTATATTTACACAATGGAATACTACTCTGCAATTAAAAACAATGAATTCACGAAATTCCTAGGCAAATGGTCAGAACTGGAAAATATCGTCCTTAGTGAGGTAACCCAATCACAAAAGAACACACATGGTATGCAGTCACTGATAAGGGGATATTAACCCAGAATCTCGGAATACCCTAGACACAATTCACATATCATATATTTCCAAGAAGATGGAAGGAGAGACCCCTGGTCCTGGAAAGACTGGATGTAGGGGAATGCCAGGACAGAGAAGCGAGAGAGGGTTGAATGGGGAAAAGAGGGAGGGAAAGGGGCTTATGGGACTTTCGGGGAGGGAGGAAACGGGAAAGGGGAAATGATTTGGAATGTAAATAAAAAAAAACTTAGAAATAAATAAATGCTAAAATAAAATTTCTAATACCAAAAAAAAATATCTCCAACCAAATGTCACAAATCAATATATACTTTTCATAAAATAACTTTTAATCTATAGCATTGGTATAGTCATAATGTACATTAACACAGTCTATTTAATACATTTATTTATGACCTTTTTGATGTCATCTATGAGTCATCTCTTCCCTCATCCTCAACTCTTCTCAGATATACAAGGGATCAGCAAAGGCCAGAATAGCATTGACAAAAATTGCCTCAGACCTAGAGAGATGACTCAGTGGTAAATGACACTTGCTACTCAGTCATACAGACTTTAATTTGAATACCAACACCCAAGTAACAAGATGAAAATCCAATAATCACCCTAAATCTCAGTTTTGAGAGACCCAATATACTTTTTATACATATTAATCTGTGTGCATGCACACACTCTCACACTCTCTCTCTCATATGTAGATTAATAAATGAATTTTAAAAGTAAAAATCATTTGAGTTACACTGTTATCCTAGATACACTGTTTCTTTTTCACCTTGGTTAGTTTTTCACATGCTGTTCCAACTGCTTGAACTATATTAGCCTCTTCCTCCAAAATCTTCAATGGCCCAGCTCTCACATGTCTTCTATGGTGAGAACCATGTTGCTCTAAAGAAAGCTTTCTTTTATCTCTCTGCTGAAAATCAGCTGTTTTTTTCTGCCATTTACTTTATTTACATTCTACTTTGAGCAACAAAATTAAAATTGATCCCAACTTTAGTATCTTAAAATTATCTTTTGTTTACAAATAAACATTAGGATTGGGTTCCCAGTAGAATTGATTCTTTAATAATTGCCCACTGGAAAGACTAGAAAGATGAAGCCTGTGATAATCTGAATTATTTTCACTTCGTGGTGTTGACATTGATTTAATTAATGCTCTGGTGTAAGCTGGGCCTGTTGGATAGAATATCTACATGTGGTCCCTCCATGGGATTTAGTTTTCTCAGTGCACTGCCTGGGTTCCACAAGTAGACACCAAGCAGATCATTTACAAATGAAGTTAGAAATGGATGAGTAGGGGAAGAGAAAAAGCAGGCATTTTTATTCTTAAGAGTTTTCATTTCTTGAGCAGAAAGTCGGATCAGCTATATTTCTGCTGTCAATTTTTTGCAGTATGATTTACCACACTATTCTGTATTATATATATCCATATCCTACTGTAAAAGGATAATTGTATAATCAATTTATTCAATTTTCTATATTTGTTGAGCATACAAATAATTGCATCCTCTACTCAAGTGTGTTCAGAGATAGCTTATTTTCATAACTGATCTAGTTGCAAAAGGCATGCATTACCCTATCCCGTATCTGTTTGGTCTTGACACTATAGACAATGGGGTTCATCACAGGAGGGAAGAGGAGATACACAAAGCCCATGACCACCTGAACTAGATGGGGTGCCTGTTTCCCAAAGCGGTGGATTACAGACAATCCAATCATGGGAGTATAGAACAGAAGCACAGCAGAGATGTGTGAAACACATGTATTGAGAGCTTTGAGTCTTTCAGCCCTTGAGGCAATGGACAACACAGTGCGCAGAATAAGTGCATAGGAGAAGAGGATGAGCAGAGAGTCCACTCCCACTGTAGAAACAATGACGAACATGCCATAGATGCTGTTTGTCTTGATGTCTGCACAGGCCAGTTTCATTACTTCTTGGTGGAGACAATAGGAATGTGAGAGAACTAGGGAGCCACAATAAGGGAATCGTTTGAGCATGAAAGGCAATGGGAAAATGAGTGCAACACTACGGCCCAGAGAGGCCAGACCTATTCTGCCAATCACTGTGTGGGTGAGAATGGAAGCATAGTGCAAAGGGCGACAGATGGCCACAAAGCGATCAAAGGCCATAGAGAGAAGCACGGAAGATTCCAAGAAGGACAAGCAGTGGATGAAAAAGAGCTGGGTAAAGCAAGCATCATGGCTAATGTCTCGTGCTCCCACCCAAAAGATGCCCAGCACCGTAGGGAGCGTGCAAAGGGAGAGACCCAGGTCAGTCAGAGCAAGCATGGACAGGAAGAGGTACATTGGCTCATGGAGTGAAGGCTCTGTCTTAATGATAAAAAGAATTGTGCAGTTACCCAGGATGGAAACCAGGTACATGAGGCACAGTGGGAGGGAGATCCAGATATGCATGTGTTCCAGGCCAGGGATGCCACTTAGCAAGAAGGTAGAAGACATGCTTTCATTTCCTAGGGGTCCTGGAGTCATGATAAATTGAGTGAATGGGTGAAATGGATTCTGTCCAAAATCCTGAAATGAATTGTAGAAGTGTTAGTAATGGATTAAAACTGGCAAAATTGAAATTAAAAACCAAAAAGATCAGAACCAAATAATCCTAGAACTGTGTAGTTCTCTGAAGATATTATTTCAATCATTTTCTGGCTTCTTTTTATACTGAAACGGGTCTCATACATGTCAGGATAGCTTCAAACTTGCTATGTAGCTGATGAAGATGACATTGAATTCTTCATCTTCTTGTCCCACCTATCCAGAGCTCAAATTATAGGCATGAACCACATTGCTCATTTTGCCAACCTCTTTTTCAAGAAAATATATTGCAGTCTCACAGTTTCAATGAGTAACAAGGACAATAGTAAAGGGGCTTCTTGTTTTTTTATTATTAAATATTAAATATGTCCAGTTGTTATCTCCCTCCAGATCTATCCTTGACAATTCCTTTCTTATTAACCAGTGAAATTTCTAAGAGATGGAGTAGAGGAATTCCATTGGTGATGAAGCTGCTCTCCCTTTTCACTCTACTCTCTCTTCCAGGGTGCCTCTCTTAACCCACAGATTTTTCCTACTGAAATAAGACATTGATATGTTCCCAGTCTGGTTGTCTCGACTCTTGAGCTGAAGCAATCCTCCAGCCTTGAGCTCATGATTTAAAGTTTAAAATGGAATGTAACATCTCATTTTCTTAGAGTGGGGGTTCTGAAGAGCTGTCATACTTTCTGTCACATAGATGATAATTTAGCAACAAACAGCAGCAGTTAGCATAAAACAGAAGGCCTGATACACCTTTAGAAATACTGAGTCTTTAACAAATCTAACAATCTGATGCTGACCATATCAATTTTGGGTTCCTAAGCTGTGTTCTCCAGACCTTTCTGATCCATAATTAGTTCACATTATTCATCAAATTTAACTCAGGAGAGTCACTATATAAACTTACTTGTCAGGGATGATAAGCCCTCAAGTCCTGAAGCTTTATCATTTGAAGACAGTTGAGGTAGAGTGAATCAACATTTTTTTTCATGGAATGTATCCCTTATTAGGTGGCCTATGCCTGTACAATCATGTACAAAAAGACAGCATTGAGTAACCTCAATGGATTATGCTGAAAAGAAATTAAGACATTGGGAGGAGGATGTGACTAGGGAAGTCTGAGGTTGAAGAAGTAAGAATTGAATCAAAGCTTCAAGCTGCTCTTTCCACTTTTGCAAATCAAGGCAATAACATTAACTTACAAAAGAAAGCTTTCTAAGATTCTAATGCAATGATTTGAAGACTGTTCTTGAGAGATACTAGATGCTTATCATAGATTATATTTATTCTTCATTCTACTTCATTTTTAACATCAAAAATATATTGTTTGGTTTCCATATTTTTTATTTGTAGGGTTTCTCATTTAGAATTAAGCTATTCATTTTTAAAAGCATGTACATATACATAATGTACATGATCATATCAACTTCTACATCATATATCCACAGAGCAATGGATCTCATATTCAAATTTAAATCTTCAGAACCAAAATGTTCATAATGAAAACTGAAAAATGGATCAATGATTATATCAAGGTAGCTGTTTAGCAGCCTGGAGTGAATTGATGCTAAATAAAAACAACATACAGATATATCAAAAGTTTTCCATTCTTACCTTCTATTTGTTACAAGCTAAAATTGTATACTCTTTGGAATTTGAAATTTTTCTTGTTGGGAATGGAGTGGGAGTGGATCTGGAGAAAAGAGTTTGGGAGGGGTAGGAGGAGTAGAGAGAGTAAAAACTGGGGTTGGGCTGTATTGTATAAATGAATAATCTATTTTCAATAAAAAGTGTTCTTGTCATTGTAAGTGGGTAGCACTGAACAGAAATCAGCAAGCATGATGAGGATAGGTTGGAGTAAGGGGAATAGAAACAAAACAAAATCCAGAACAGTGAAGCCAAGATGAACATCTTTTAGCCTACCTGTGTTTTACTGGAGATTGAGATTTTTGTAAGGTAACTGTTAAGAGTTCATGGAACAACTGTCAGAATATGCATTTATCATCTGAGGAAGGTTTTATTGCTTCATTATACTAAAATTGTTATTATAGTTAAGGTTAAGAATGGGAATAAATTTAACCCATGATCTTTTCTATAGGTTTTCTGCTTAAAGATATCTTTCTGAAATAAATATTGCAACTTTAATGGCTTCTATTATTGCAACTTTGTGGTCACTTGGGGAATAATCATTTCCTGTCACAGAAAAGACTTTCTTTCAGGAGGTCAATTAGCTTCCTAGTCACCTTATATTTGTTTCTTAGAAAATTACTCTGGTGTCTTAACCTTATTTGTAGATGAAGTGGTAGATGCTGAACTTGTGATAGCTGAGTCTATCTCAGCACCTCAGTCTTACTGTTTCAACTTGTGTCTGTTTCTTATCAGTATTCCCACTGTTCCCATATAAAAGACAACTTCTTGGGGAAGAAACTAAATGAGTGGATAGATATGAAGAAGCCCTTTCCTGCTTTCTGAACTATCTCTGCTATCAGACCTGAGATTCCACCAAGATAGGAAGACCTGGCTGCAACAGCTGTCATCTTCAACAGATATCCTTGTCAGCTTTTGGGAGTCAAAATCCCCCTTTCTTCCTCTCCAAAGCCCAGGATGAGTCTTCCATGGTCTCTTCTTAGTGCTACAACTCCACATTAAACACGTATCTACTGTAGTGACTCATCACATGCTATGGTTCATTCCCAAGTCTGTAGACCTCACACCAAGGCAGAAGGAAGCTGGTGCTAGAGGCCATGAACATAGAGATTAGAGGATGAATACAAAAATCCCTGACTTTAAGTGACTGAGGTGCTACTGAGACAATTTCAATTGCTTTTAATCAAGTCCCCACTGAGACTGGGCTCTTGGGCCTCATTAGTTCAGTTTAGAAAGTTTTGCACATTTTTCACATCTCCAGCAAAGCAAAGTAGGTGATATTGATAACATTTTATGTATACTAGGGCATACTACAACTTAAATATACTAAATATAGTAATGTGTGTGCTAAGGGTAGATAAGCATATTGGATATTTATAAAGGACAGTGTTGTTTTAAAGGAGAAATGTCAGAGCCAGACTTAACTGGAGGGAGATACAGGGTAACACAGAAAGGGGAGTGAGGCAAGATTGTTAAATAATATAAGGGATGTTTGGAAAGGGGAAACATTATTATTGTATTTATAATTTAAAATTATATTGTACATATCAAATGGTATTATTCTACATATGGTGGTAATGTTCCATCTAAGAGTCATAAACTGACAAACACCCAATGCCAGAAAAGGGAATCTCCATTCAGTTGTTGCTTAGAGGGTTCCGAGGCTTCCCAAACAATATAGAGTATTGTCATTTCCCTTGGTTGCCTCCTAGAATGTGACAGTAAGTCCCTATCACTGAAGACACCATGAACAGTGGAGACATGACTTGGAGGACTTGACCTTTCACAGAACTGGAAACTTCTTTGAGGACTAGCTCTCATGTATGTGTAGATGCTTATATAACTTGTCAACAAAAAATATCAATAATCATGTACAGTGGTGAAACTTCTTTGAAGCTTAACAATTGCCACCACCCAGAAAGATACTCTCGGTGGTGTAATAGTGGCTCTTACATTTTGGGAATAACCAACAGTTATCTAAATGGACTAAAGGTCTGCTCAATGCTCATGCCTTGTACTGTAAACTTAAGCAACTGCAATGTCTGGAGATGTAATAGACCTTATAGCAGAGCCTATTACTGCTGTTTCACTAAAGAAATATAGTTTCTAACTGTATTCAAATATCCATTTTATACCTACATGTAAGTGTATCTCTCACCTCACATCAAAGGAGCCTTTTTTGAAGCAGTGGGAGGCACTACAGAATCTATAACTGGTCAAAATATAGTGAATAAATGACTGCAAAGTGTCCAGTTCCAACTGGTAACACAACCCTTAGAACTCAGATTCAGAGGACATTGTAGAAGATAGGGAAAGATTCTCAAAGGCAAAGATGCTTTCTGCTAGACTGTATTTTCTAGACCTGACAGATGATGAACCCATGAAATATCAATGATCTGATTGCCCAAGACAGAGCTGACTACTGAGCACATCAGTTTACATGTTAATGTGCATGGAGAAAGTCCACAAAGTCCCACCCACTAGAAGGAGTACTATAGGAAAAACTCAATTGCTTCTGAGGAGAACGTTTTTGTCCTGTACGCTAAACCTGATAAATTATCCGACAGCAACTGCTCACCCCTAAATGCATGTACATATGAACAACACTGAATTGACCTAGTAGTAGTAGTATTAGTGGTGGTGTTGGTAGTAGTAGTAATAACAGTCATAGTAGTAGTAGTAGTAGTAGTAGTAGTAGTAGTAGTTTGTATGTATATATGTGTGTAAAATAAAATAATATAATACATAACAATAAAATCAACAATATAGTCAGAAAAGAAGGTTATGGATTTCAGAAATAGTTATGAGTTACATGGGAAGAATTACAGGCAGGAAAGGAAGGAATAGAAATGTGGTAAATACAGTTCTCATGTATGAAATACTCAAAATATATATATGAAAAATCTCTCATTTTTAGTGAAGTAGCTCAAATACACCAGTACCACCCAATATCACTCTTTCAAAGAATCTAAAGGATTGGTCTTGACAATGATGGGAGCAGAGTATTCACCAGAAGCCAGTGAGTGTTAGGTTGAATTCGATGGGGAAAGGCTAGTTTGTGAGATCAGTGCAATGGTGGGATAGTAAAAATGAGTTCTTGTGGGATATTGAAGAATAAGGAGATTATCTGATAACTGAAAAGGAGTTGAGGTTTGTATCTCAGTGACAAAATTCATGATCAACCTGTATGAGGGTTTGGATCAAATCCAAATAAAAACAAAAAATAAAAACAGCACTTTTATAAGTTGATGCATGGATCTAAAGAGATAATCATTTATTAATCTGGCACTGGGAAAGATAATGAAGAAGGTATAGACAGAAGGGTAGATACCATTTCAATGTTTAGCAATTACTCAACTAATTGTATCCAGTTCATTGGAGGAATTTCTCAGAGTCCCTAATGCTGTTGTATTTTATTCCTATCTGTTAATTTGGCTGATCTCTTCGGATTTGAATGGTTCCTCTGTGATCACAATCCACTAGACTTTTGGTTGAGTACATTGTCTCCTTGCTAATGTTATGTAGCAGTGTTTATTAAAATCACAGTGCCCCAGGTGATCTAGACTAGAATGTCCTGTTATGTTTGTGAACATACAGATGTCTTAGCCTTACCTTCACCATAGAAAATCAAAAAACTTGGCATTGTATATCACTACAAAGACTTGCATATTTTGTGTATCTTTGTGATTTGTTCTGATTTGATTTCAAAGTTTCATTATAAAATAATAATAAAATTCTCTTTCTAATAAAATTAGAACCTTGACATTTAGTCTGGAGTTATTTCAAAACCCAATTACCAGCTATAGTAATTCAAAGATGACATAACTACTGTAGACAAGGGAGCTTTACAACAACAATTTATCTTTCCTACAGTTTTGAAAGGAAGAAAAATTCAAGAATAAGGTGCATACAATTTTGATCTTTCAAAATTTCTGAGTTGGTATGGGTCATCATTCAACAATGGTCCTTACATATTTTATCCTGAGTAGACTCATCTTTGCCTTCTCTTGAAGTGTTCAAATCACCTCTTTTTATAAGTACATCAGTTATCGGATATTGGTCCTACTTTATTGACTTTATTTCATCCATTATCTGCTTCATGGCCTAATGTCTCAAGTCTTAGAAGTTAGAAATGATCCAAATTACAACACTTATTTTTCCTCAATACTGCCACCCATTAATTTATATATTTAAAATATTTTGCAGAAAATGTTTTGTGAACAATAAAATGATGCATTTTATTCTTCACCCCTCTTTTAGTATGAACTTATGTATAAACCTGAGTGCTTGAATGATAAAGCTAGCCTTAGGGATATTTCGGCTAGGTTTGAATACTGTATTGTAAAGAGGGAGGGAGGGGGAAAAGAGAAGAAGATAAAGAGACAGAGAATAAAAGAAATTTTATTAATTATTGACAGATCTTTATCAATCTTAACCAGAATGAATGCAGAGAATAACTTCTATTACAGACAAGCTTATTCTGTCAGCTTTAAGTTTCCATGAAGCTTTTTAAAGAAAGAAATAGAATACAATATGGAGAAACTAGATAGACTTCACTATCCCTGAAGTACCAAGCTATAAGAAGAGCATCTTTTGAAGTAAGGCAAATTTGGATGTGCTCTTCTGCTCTATTTTATTAGATATATGTAATATTGATTGCAATAATTGATACTATTATGTAGTCTCTAAAAGGCTTATGTGACAACTGGAGAGGAAACAGTCCCTTTAATGGTTGTAAAGGTTACCAAATAAAAATAATTTGAGAAAATTACAATTTAAAAAAGATTGTTATTTGACTTTTATTAGTTGACTATTTTAAATTACAAGTATATATTTCATTTAGTATTCAGGTTAATAACTTCCACTAAAAGACTAAAGTCATGGTGAAAATAAAAATAAATTATTTAAGGAGTAAGAGTCTGCAAGTGCTATGCCAAGAAGTGCTTGCTGACAAGAGCCTGGTATGACTGTTTCCTGAGAAGTTCTACCTGCACCTTACAAACACAGACTCAGATACTGACAATCAACAATCGGACTGAACCTGGGAACCCCAATGGATAAGCTAGAGGGATGATTGAAGGAGCTGGTAGGGATTGCAACCCCATAGGAAGAACAATGTCAACTAACTGGACCACCCAGAGCTCCCAGAGACTGAACCCGCAACTGAAAGAGTATACGTGGAGAGATCCATGGCTCTGGATATATATATAGCAGCAGATGACCTTATCTTATGTCATTGGGAGGGGAGTCCCTTGGTCCTGTGGGTGGAGGAGCTCCCTCATAGAGGCAAAGGGGAGAGGGGAGAGGAGGAATAGGATGAGGGCTTTGTGGAGGGGTAACCAGGAAGGGGGCTATCATTTGAAATGTAAACAAATACGATTAATAATAATAATAATAATAATAATAATGATAAAATAATAAAATCAGCATAGAAGGATTAGATATAAAGATTGGTGCCTTGGTGCCAGAGGGTATGTATAGTATGCACATAGACCTGAGTTCTACCTCCAATATTATTAAAAAAAAAAAAAGAAACAGAGAAATCAAGGTAAAGGTAGGAAACACATGTATATGAAGTCAGCTCATAAGTACTGTCATGGAGAACAGTGTGTAAGAACACAGGAGGGGAGAATGAGGATGGCATTCTTACCAACATGCAGCCCAAGTTACAGGGCCTTTATTGGAGCTCATAGTTGTTTCCGAGCTGGTTAAGTTTATGTGACATTGGTGTAGAAAGAGAGACGGGTGTTTCCTTGCAAGAAAGGAATTACTTTAGATCAGGGAGGAACAACAGGAGCTTCTGACTCAAAGCATTCCTATCTCTGGAATTCTGGCAACAATGAGCATGGAGTGTTTCTTAAGTGGTGTGAAGTGAGCATTTGATGGTCTTAGGTCATTATGAGAACCAAAGAACCAGGCAGCATAGATAAAGAAAAGCTGATTCATTGGGAATTTTCAGTAATTACCTGCTGATTCACCAGACGGTAGTTTGGACATATGAAGGGTGTAATTCCTTCGAATGTGTGTTTATAGAAATCTATGTATTTTAAGTGCCTAGGCTCTACCTTTGCTATTTGTGCATAGGTTTCTCATCTAAGCATGATGACTTTCATGGTTTTCTCTTTTGTCGCATTCTGCCTGTGGAGAGCCTATATCTAACACGGATCATCTTTTAAATGTAGTAAACCTTCATATATCGTTGCTAGTTCTATCTTCTTTTTCCTCACAGTGAAATGCTACTTTTTATAAATTCAGAATTAGGCCAATAGCACTAGACAGAAAGAAATAGTAAATGAAATCTTTCTGGTTCTCATGACTCTTAAGTGAAGCTGTAGAAGATGATGCTTCATTCTGTGTCAGAATATAAAGTGTCACAGTTGCTGCTTATGTGTCTAGAGAAATGTGATAATAGACAAACTATTTCACACAAACTGGACAACATGAATATAACTAAGAAATGTAAACAAGCAAAATGCATATACATATATATACACACACATACACATATATATTTATACACACACAATAAGAACAAAAGTGTGTGCATGTGTGGTGTGTCTGTGTGTGTGTATGTGTGTGTGTGTGTGTATGTGTGTGTGTGTGTGTGTGTGTGCATGTGAGTGTGTGTACCTGTGCCTGTGTGTGTGCATGTATGTGTAAGAAGTGTCCTCATGAAAAGTCATTATTCTGGGTGTGGCTACAAATATCTACAAATGAACAAAAATTGTCACCATAGTAAGGCAATAAAATACATCAAATGTAAGCTTAAAAAGAACCATCAATTAAACTTCAGTGACCAGAGAGGATCAAAAGAGAAAGCATATACTAATTTGGATTTTCTCAAATTATAAACATTGGTATGCATTGAGAATTATTGTCAGGCACTGTGCTAGAGATTTCCATGAATTGTCTCTTTTGGTCTTTGCAACATTCCCATAGGACAGGAAGATATTATATATATTTACATGTTCTTTCAATTGTAAGAACTAAAGAGACAGAGAGGTAGGCAACTCCTTCAAGTTCACACAGACTGTCAATTTCACACCTACTATTTTTTTATTGCTCTTAAGACATGAGAGATCATGATATTTTCTACAATATAGCTGAAACAATTAAAAAACATGCCATATATGGCCAAACTTTTCCCTCAAGTTAACCTAATTCTACTGAAAACAACTTGTTTACTTTACGAACTCAAACTTCTTGATGATACGCTGGCGTATTTGCTTGGTCTTTATGCTGTAGACAATGGGGTTCATAAGGGGTGGTACCAACAGGTACACATAAGACATTAAGAGATGTACAATGCGGGGAAGGTGCTCACCAAAACGATGCACAAGGGATAAACCAATCATGGGGATGTAGAATAGCAGTACCGCACAGATATGAGAGATACAGGTATTGAGAGCACGGAGGCGCTCCTGACGGGAGGCTTTGCCTAGTACAGCATGGAGGATGAGGGTGTATGAGAGAAATATGAGCAGGGAGTCTACACCCACAGTGCAGGCCACGACAAAGAGCCCATAGATATGATTGACAATGATGCTGGAGCAGGCTAGTTTCATGATCTCCAGATGTAGACAGTAGGCATGGGCTAACACGTGGGAGCGACAATAATGGAAGCGTTTAAGGAGGAATGGTAATGGGAGAATGAGGAGTGCACTTCTGAACACTGAGCTCAGCCCCATCTTCACAATTCTTCTGGGTGTCAGGATGGTTGAATAACGCAATGGGTTGCAAATTGCTACATAGCGGTCGAAGGACATAGACAATAGAACTGATGACTCTACTAAAGACAAGGTGTGGATGAAGAATAGCTGAGTAAAGCAGGCAGGAATACCGATCTCTCTGGCATCAAACCAGAAGATTCCCAGCACAGTGGGCAGTGTGGAGAGGCAGAGTCCCAAGTCTGTGAGGGCCAGCATAGCCAAGAAATAGTACATAGGTTCATGGAGAGTGGCATCAGTCCGGATGACATGGAGAATGGTAAGGTTCCCTAAAATCACTATTAAGTAGATGGAGCAGAAGGGAATGGAGATCCAGCCGTGGAACTCTTCCAGACCTTGAAAGCCTGTCAGGAAGAAAGTGGCTTTTTGGAGGCTGCTGTTGTAAAAGATGACCATGGCTTTATAATCTTATATTCACCAACCTACGGCAGAAAATATGTTCCACATAAGTGAGTGATAGAACTGGATCCTCTTTCATCTAAAAGTTTAAGACTAGGGAGTCAGGAAGAGTTTGTAGATGGGGGACTTAGACTATGACCCTTTCTAGAGTGGCAGGGTGAATGGTCATAGCAGATTGCTATACTTCTTTATTTTCTATAGAATTAGCCACAAGGTACCATGTCCTCTAGAGTTGGTCTCTCTAAGATTCAATGAAGTAATCTTCACTTTGTGGTCTGTTTATCTTTTAGAATGTTCCCTATTTAATAACTGAAGCATTCACAATTATCTCATATGCACGAAGAACTAAAAACTATAAGACACTATGAAGAAACTTCTACTAGGGTTAGCTATACACAATATACCTTCAAATATATTAAGTTACCTGAGTGTTTTGTTTTATTCCAAGTTTTTAGAAACTTGGAATAAAATATTAATAATAATAATAATAATAATAATAATAATAATAGAGGAAACATATTTGTGAGGTGTGTGTGTGTGTTTCATAGATGTTTGTTGGCATCCCTAAACTTGAAGCTTATAAGCAGAGTGAAATATTTCCTGAACCTATATAGCAACTTTTGGGGAGTATTGCATTAGTTTCCTGGGGAGATATTGATCAAATGTTTATTAACCCCAGATAGGGCACTGTGATTCATAACAATAGCAAAATTATAGTTAGGAGTACCAATTAAAACATTTTTATGCTTAGGGGTCATCAGAGCATAGGGAACTGTATTAGAGGGTCAAAGTATTGCCTTAGAAGCTGAGACCCCAGAAAATTATTGTAGGAGAAAGAGGGAGAGGGAGAAGGAAAGGGAGAGGGAGAGGGAGAGGGAGAAGGAGAGGGAGAGGGAGAGGGAGAGTTCTGAGACATTAACTTCAGAATCAGAGTAGATATACCAGGCCTTGATGTAGAAATGGTGGAGAAGGGGTGAAGATAAATTTGGATGCACAAAAACAAAAGAAAGACATCTGAAATGTCCAAAGGGAACCTCTAATGTATTGCCTAGAATGAAGAAACTCAGATAAGAGTGAGCTATTGCCTCCTGGGCTTGGATTGATATGCTATCTTGGCATAGTTTACTAGATGCATGCCATTCACTAATAACACTAATTCTGTCACACAGGTTCTATTCTTAGGATCCAAATGCACATGGAGGAACAGTGACAAAGAGGAAAAAAAAATCTGTGGCAAGTTTATCAAGCACGAAAGAGTTGAGCATGAAATCCAAACCATGCTTACATCCAAAGTCAGTGTTGTCTTTTCCTATTGATACTGTTGTTGCAAAGAAAGTAGTTGTTAAAAGAATCAGGTAATTCAAAATTAACTTTAATGCCTAGCAAATTATTTACCTTGGATAAGTCTGCATATGGCAATATGCAATTTACATCATACAAGTAACCATAAATGAACCAAGACAGAAAATAATAGTAATAGTAATAATAATAATAGGAAAGATATTTGTGAGGTGTGTGTGTGTTCAGTTTAAGAGTGTTTGTGCTACAGTGCACCTGTCACCTCTATGAAAAAATTGTAGGAGACAGAGTGTGGAAAGCAGAGTGTGGGCCTTAGATCACAGCTCTAGTAATGTTGAAATGAAGATAAGTTAGATTAATAATGGACAGAGTAGAGTCACAAGAAAAATGGTACAATATCAATAGGATCTAGTTATCGCTGTTAATTGCATAAAAGATGAAGAAGGATCATTCAAAAATACTGTAGTGTGAGGTCCTATTGATTCAGAGAAGGTTTTCATAAACAGGAGATAATCACATAACTTACTCTTGTTCGACAGTGGAGAATAAATGAGAAGTGAATGTTCTATATAATCGTTCCTTGAAAGAAAATCTGTAGGTCAGTGTGGATATCAGAAACATTTAAAGAAAAAGAGTATAGGGAGTGAAGAATAGCCGTACATTCTCATAAAGTAAAAGGACATAGAAAATAATTAAAAGCATACAATTCTCTCTCCAGTTTTGCCACACATACTCTAAATTAATACAAACAACAATGCAAAAGTTACTTTGGTAATTGCCTCATTATTTCATGACTCTTAAAAACAAGAGATCAGTATAAAGAAAGAAAACTAGCGTAAGTGGGATGAATGCAAGAGAGAGGCGGAAGATTGCCAGGGTGGGAGGCGAGGAACAGAGGCATGGATAGGGGATCTGGAGAGTATAGTGCCAGTGTTTGGGCAGTGGTGCAAGATCATCTCTGATCAAGAGAGAAAATGCCAAAAGGGAAATCTGCCATCAGCTTGAGGGAGATGCTAAAAAGAGAAGTTTTTGTATGGCTTTCAGCCAACAGATTCCCAGTGAAGCCTGTTTTCATCCATCCTACTTGGATTCATTTAAGAGCTTGAGGAAAAAAAAAAGAGAGACATGCCTGGGTCATCTTTATCCTCCCTCTATCTTCAGACCCAGAAAGATCATCCTGCCTGATGAGTGAAAAGTTCACCCATGGCTTTCTATTGCAGCTGCAATCTTGGTTTCCAATCACTTTCCTTGCATTTTCAGTTTTGTTATGAGCTACAGGTAACTGTGCAAAGGAGAGCAGGGAACAGAAAAAGGAGAACAGCCTTGGCTCACAACAGAGGACAGGTTTGCTTCACCCTGGAGCTCTCACCTAGGTACAGACAAGGAACCTAGCTACAGACTCACTGTAGAAATGTGTGATGTGTATGTGGATGAGGAAGAAGGGACATGGTAGAAATAAAAAAGAACTGTTCTTAGTGCTTGTCACTGGCACTTCAGTTCAATGAGAGATGGTTGCTCTAATTCACTCAGTCAAAGGGATCTCATTCATGCCTGTAACAGGCCTGACCCCCCCCCCGAACTGAATTATTTGTATCATTGCATGTAAAATTATACATTATTAATTATAGCATATTTTTTCCGTTGACTTTTGCTTCACCATCTATCAGTAGGCTCTAGTTAAGTCATGTGAGAGAGCTCTCATTATTTTCCTTTTAATAATGTTATATTCTCTGGATTCCCAGTATAATCCTTCCCTTTCAGTTGATGTGAAGTGTAATGAGCAGCTAAACAAGTGGCATGCTTTCATCCTACACTGACAGCCAGATCACAGCAAGACGAGGTGATATGTACAAGGCTGCCTATATTAGCTCTTCTGCTCCCTCTCCTTCTGCCTCTCTCTCCTTCTCCTCTCCCTCCTCTCCTCTCCTTCAGTCCTCTTATTCTGATCTCCACCCTTCTCCTCTCATTTTACTCATTTCCAATCTTTCCACATTAGTACCTAACATTTTTGACGTGAAAGAACTTACAAAATTTCTTCTAAGGAAGACCATAACCTTGTAATAGTGTGGAGCTTGAATGCTCCAAGTTGATACAAAAATCACTGTAATAATTAACTTTCATAATAGAAATTTAAGTAGGAAAGGTAGCGATTATAATTTCAAGGAAAGAGATGAGAGAGTAAGTAAAAGGTGAACATTACTTTTGTAAAAGCATACACAGTAACTCAGAGAGGACTAAATTTCCTGCCCTATGTCCGCACATCTTCCATTCAGAACCTTCTTCACTAACATGATGTGGGGATGTGGCTGAGAGAGAGAGAGAGAGAGAGAGAGAGAGAGAGAGAGAGAGAGAGAGAGAGAGAGAGAGAGAGAGAGAGATCAGACTATGCTTTAGGAGTCTGGTCTTCTCTGCTCCTAACTGCTCTCTCTGTGACTGTTTCTAACATACCTGAACAATAGAGCTGTAGAGAAAATGGCTTGGATGGCATACTTCAACTCAGAACTCAAGCTCTGTGGCAGATTGGCTACAAGAATAGTAAGCAGTTCCTGTTTGAAATGCCTGGTCCTTTTAAAGTGTCTAAAGCTTCTCCTTGGGGATCTCAGCTGTGGCTGACAATTCCCCAAACAGTTTGCATGCTGTTAGTGGTGCACTCAGTGAGGGGCTGAAAGAAGTATCAAGGAAAAGAGACCAATGTTAAAGGGATACCTCTGTCTTGTCTCTGGGCAAAGGTTAGGCTCACAGTATTAGCATGATTTCAAGTTTTAATACTGACTGTGAGAGCCAGACTTACTTAGTGCAAGAGGGAATATCCTGTTTTTGTTAGTGTGTTTTGGTACTATAAAACATTTTTATTTTTTTCAGCGTCAAGTGGCAGACTAGAGTGATTCTAGGCTGAACCCCACACTGCAGAGGCCATATGCTGAAAGACACATTTGTGTCCCTCCTTTCTGATGCAACACAATCAGATTATTGTTGCTTTCATTTGCAAAATTAAGTATTTAATAGGAAAACAAGAGTGTGGAGCTGAAGCAGATGCATGAACAGAAACAAAAACACTTACACTCTGTAGCTATCAAATGGAGTTACTATTAAAGAACTCGGCACAGCCTGAAATGTGTGGGAATTCAATATCCCACAAAATTATATTTTTTTTATTTTTAAGGTATTAGTTCATTAAGACCCCAATTTCTTCAAACCAGACTCAACAATATCATCATCAATAGCAAGCAGCAACAGTCTTTTTTAAAATGTAAATCATAACAATAATAGCTAGCATTTATTGGGTGATTAAATTGCTAGGCCCAGTATTAAATGTTTTAAAATAAACTATCTAATTTATTTCTCACAATAACCCTGGTTATTGTTTATGATTATCTGCATCTTAAGAAACAAAAGCAGACCAACCAAACTTATTTAGGGTTGCAGTTCTTTAAAGAGGTACAGATGCCATTGGAGAGTTGGCCTGCATGATTTAAACACACATGCTCATGTCCACAGTGATAGCTCACCTTTCTTTGTGGTAGAATTCCCTCTGGACAATCATGTATTGATTCAGCTCCATTCATGGAAACACATTTTTTTTAAAAAAATTTTTGTCATGGCACATGATATTTGTAGACTGAGTATTAATAATACAATATTAATGATATAGGAACACTGCAATAAAAAGTGGGAATAAATTACCTTCTGGTAGTCACTTGTATCCTAATAATACTTATTCATTTTCTAAGACTGAGGGACACAGGACGGAAATAACCAGGTCATTGTCTAGGAACTGATATATGTAAAGAATTAAGTAGTGATCCATTCCCTTACTGTGTACAACTTCTCTTCCCCTGTTCACACAACATGGACAGAGCTGATTGATACTAATGAGGCTCTGAGTATGGGCGGTAGAAAAGGTAGGTACATGTGATAGGAAGATTTATGAAGATTAATGACGATGAAGACAAGAGCTTTTCTCTATAAGGCTTGTCCCTACTGAGCATATCACAGAGATTAAGTGTATCTGTCAATTGAAGTGTGTAAGAGGTGAGCACTGGGCTAGATGAGGGACAGAGCCAGGTGTATCACAAGAGATCAAATGAGTGCTCCCTGAGAAGCTGGGTGTGTTGTTTCTCCAGTCTTGCTTTTGAACCCCAAGCACATCTTTGCAGAATGCTGCCTAATTTTTGAGGATTTAAATTTGAGTAGGATTCTTATTTTTTTTTTTTGTGGTTTTTTCGAGACAGGGTTTCTCTGTGTAGCCTTGGCTGTCCTGGAACTCACTCTGTAGACCAGGCTGGCCTCGAACTCAGAAATCCTCCTGCCTCTGCCTCCCAAGTGCTGGGATTAAAGGCATGCGCCACCACCGCCCGGCTTGAGTAGCATTCTTATTCTTCTGACTCTAAGCTAACAGGAAATTATCAAAAGATAGTTTGAATTATAGAATTTATCTTAAGGACAGATAACTTCTTTCTTATTTTATTTTTATTACTTAAAACAATTTTTAAATATAAATACACATTAATTATATTCTTCCCTTCACCCTAATCCTTCCAGATCTTCTACTGGTCCCTACTCACCCAACTTTAGGTCTTTCTCAAAAAAGAAAAAAACCCAATAGAACAATAAAACCAAGAAAACAAAATAAACCACCTCCCCCAAAGAAAAACAAAACACCAAACTGCAACCAAATAAAACACATATAGCCAGTAATAATTAAAAAAAAAAACCCTGGCTGCAGCAGTCTCTCCACCCCCATGGTCCCCATGCGGCAGTCTGCTCAGCTTCTCGCAGTTCACTTGCCACTGAACCAGTTTTCCCAGCCATCCACCCTCCTGTGGCTATTTCAAGCAATGTGGATAGAGTTCGTCCTCTTCCTTCATCTTCTCTCATCCTCCTTCTGTGTGTTCACTTCTGTCTGTCTCTCTAAAACTCTTTGCCCCGTTTTCCT
This sequence comes from Tokudaia tokunoshimensis, assembly GCA_036184795.1. Classification (NCBI taxonomy): domain Eukaryota; kingdom Metazoa; phylum Chordata; class Mammalia; order Rodentia; family Muridae; genus Tokudaia; species Tokudaia tokunoshimensis. Next base: position 78,877,945 of record BTHU01000001.1, read on the forward strand.
TTTCCATTGCCCAATCACAGGCTTTAGTCTTATATTTCACCTGCCCTCACCTGCATATATATATATGCAGTGATATATATATATGCATATATATATATGCAGTGCATATATATATATATACAGCAATCCACAAGCACACACAAAAAAAACTAGAGCCCAGTATATGTTTGTCAACCACTGCCATCCATTAGGCCTGCCACAGAGTGGTTGACATAACCAGTGTCACTCCATTGGAGAAGACTGATTTTTCCCTCTCTCAACAGGTATAAATTACAATTCAATTATTAACCTTTACTCTAGTAGCTAGGTTTTCATTCATTCATTCATTCATTAAAAAAAACTATAACAAAATAACATATAATAGGAGAAAATAAAACTATTATCTTAAAACCAGACAAGACTAACAGAAGAAAAAGAGTCTAAAAGAAGGCACAAGAATCAGAAATCCACTTGTTTTCACACAAACTAGAAGTCATAATATAAATGGAAATTATAAACTATGAAAGCCCAGTTCATGCTGCTTTAGATTTTTGTGAATTCATATGAACTTTGCTTATGTTAATTTAAAGGACCTTTCTTTCTTTTTAAAATTTATTAAATCGTTTATTACAGTCCAGATTTTATCCCCTTCCTGGTCCACCCTCTGACTCTTCCACATCCCATACCTCCCTCCCCCATCTCCTCAAGGATGTCCCTACTCCCAACCCTTCACCCCACCAAACCTCCCCACTCCCTGGGGCCTCCAGTCTCTTGAGGATTAGGTACATCTTCTCTGACCGAATCCACACCCAGAAGTTCTCTGCTTTAAATGTGTTGGGAGCCTCATATCAGCTCTTGTATGCTGCCTGGTTGGTGACCCAATGTCTGAGAGACCTTGGGGGTCCAGGTAGGTTAAGAATGCTGGTCCTTCTATAGGGTTGCCCTATTCCTTAGCTTCTTCCAGCTTTTCCCTAATTCAACTATAGGGGTCAGCAGCTTCTGTCCGTTGGTTGACTGTAAATATTTGCATCTAACTCTTTCAGTTGTTTGTTGGGTCTTTTGGAGAGCCATCATAATAGTCCCATTTTTGTGAGCACCCCATAGCCTCAGTAATAGTGTCAGGCCTTTGAACCTCCCATGGAGCTGGATCCCACTTTGGGCCTGTCACTGAACCTCCTTTTCCTCAGGATCTTCTCCATTTTTGTCCCTGAAGTTCTTTCAGACAGGAACAATTATGGGTCAGAATTTCAGACTATGGGCTGGCAACCTCATCCCTCACTTGATGCCCTGTCTTTCAGCTGGAGGTGGGTTCTACAAGTTTCTTCTCCCCGCTGTAGGACATTTCATCTAAAGTCCCTCCCTTTGAGTCCCGAGAGTCTTCCACCTCCCAGGTCTCTGGTACATTTTAGAGAGTCCCCCTACCTCCTACCTCCTGAGGTTGCCTTTTTCTACTCTTTCTGCTGGACCTCAGGGCTGCAGTCCAGTTACTACCTCACAAAACCTGATCATGTTGGCCGCTTCCTCTTGCTGTCCAATTTCCCACCCGGTTCCCTCTCTCCCCACTCCTGTGATTACTTTCTTCTCTCTCCCAAGTGGGATTGAGGCATCCTCACTTGGGCTATTCAGCTTGTTAAGCTTTTTGAGTTCTGTGGATTGTATCCTAGGCATTCTATACTTTTTTAGCTAATATCTACTTATTAGAGAGTACATACCATGTATGAGCTTATGGGTCTGAGTTACCTCACTCAGGATGATATTATCTAGTTTTATCCATTTGCCTGAAAAACTCAGGATATCCTCATTCTTAATAGCTGAGTGGTATTTCATTGTGTAAATGAACAACATTTTCTGTATCTATTCTTTTGTTGTGGGACATCTGGGTTGTTTCTAGCTTCTTGCTATCACAAACAAGGCCTCTATGAACATAGTGGAATGTACCCCTGTGGCATGGTGGAACATCTTTTGGGTGTATGCCCAAGACTGGTATAGCTGGATCTTCAGGTAGAACTATTTCCAATTTTCTGAGAAATTTCCAGATTGGTTTCCAGAATGGTTGTACCACTTTGCTATCCCACCAGCAATGGAGAAGTGTTCCTTTTCTCCACATCTTTTCCAACATGTGCTGTCACCTGGGTTTAGATTGTAGTCATTTTGATTGGTATAAGGTGAAATCTCAGTTATTTTGATTTGCATTTCCCTGATCACTAAGGACTTTTAACATTTCTTTGAGTGCTTCCATTCGCCATTCCTCTGTTGTGAAATCTCTGTTCAGGTCTATACCCCATTTTTGATTGGGTGGTTTGGTGTTTTGGTGCTTAGCTTCATGAATTCATAATATATTTTGGATATTAGCCCTCTATCAGATGTGGAGTTAGTGAAAAATTTTTTTCCAGTCTGTAGGTTGCCTATTTGTTCTACTGACTATGTCCTTTTCCTTGCAGAAGCTTCCCAGTTTTATGAGGTACCATGTATCAATTCTTGATCTTAGAGCATGAGCCATTGGAGTTCTATTTAGGAAATTTCTCCCTGTGCCAATGAGTTCAAGGTTTTATGTTGAGGTCCTTGATCCACTTGGACTTGAGCTTTGTGCAGGGTGACAATTATGGATCTATTTTCATTTTTCTACATACAGACTGCCAGTTAGACCAGCACCATTTACTGAAGATGCTTTCTTTTTTCCATTGTATATTTTTGGCTTCTTTGTAAAAGACCAAGTGTCTGTAAGTGTGTGGTTTTATTTCTGGGTCTTCAACTCTATTCCATTGTTCAACTTGTCTGTCTCTGTACCAATACCAAGCAGTTTTTATCACTATTGCTTGTAGTATAGCTTGAGGTCCAGGAAGGTCATTCCCCCAGAAGTTCTTTTGTTGTTTAGAATTGTTTTTGCTATTCTGGGTGTTTTGATTTTCCAGATGAATTTGAGAATTACTCTTTCCATGTCTTTGAAGAATTGTGTTAGGATCTTGATGGGGATTGCATTGAATCTATAGATTGCCTTTGGCAGGATGACCAGTTTTACTATGTTAATTCTGCCAACCCATGAGTGTGGGAGATCTCTAAATTTTCTGAGATCTTTGATTTCTTTCTTGAGAGACTTGAAGTTCTTTTCATACAGATCTTTTACTTGTTTGGTTAGAGTTATCTCAAGATATTTTGTATTATATGTGGCTATTGTAAAGTGAGTTGTTTCCCCAATTTCTTTCTCAGCTTGTTTATCATTTGTATAAAGTAAGGCTACTGATTTATTTGAGTTACTTTTATAACCAGCCACTTAGCTGAAGTTGTTTATCTAGGTCTCTGGTAGAATTTTTGGGGTGGCTTATGTATGCTATCATATCATTTGCAAATAGTGATATATTTACTTCTTGTTTGCCAATTTGTATCCCCTTGATCTCTTTTTGTTGTCTTATTGTTCTAGCTAGAACTTTGAGTACTATATTGAATACATACTGGGAGAGTGAATATCATTCCCTTGTCCCTGATTTTAGTGGGATTGTTTCAAGTACCTTTCCATTTAACTTGATATTAGGTGTTGGTTTGCAGAAAATTGCTTTTATGATGTTTAGGTCTGGGCCTTGAATTCCTGATCTCTCCAATACTTTTAACATGAAGATGTATTGTTGTAACTGCCTGAAGTTACATCGAAGGGGTTACCTGGAAGGGAAGCTGGGGATGTATGGGAAGGTGTCAAGAGAAGAATGAGACAATGACAAGTTGATCAAGGTCCCAAGGTTTAATGGAGGACTCAGAATTTAAAGTTTCAGGTGAGACCCCCCTCCCCCAAATTCCAAGGTCTGTTCAGGAGAACTGGTTTGACTGCTCAGTGGGTGTTGGCTCCACTGCTTAGGCAGCTAGGCGGGTCACCTGCTTAATTCAGGAATTTGTAGATCTGGAGGAACAATGAACTTCACCTTGGTCTGAGCACTCCACCCTAAGGAGGTGGGATTATGGCTAATGCAGGTCTAGAATTCCTGCTCAAGGGCTGGGAGGGGAAGGCACAATTCCTCCCTTTTGATTCATTAAAATTTGACTGGACTGGGGCAAAAGATTTTCTTATGCTCCATAGTCCTGTCTGGGAATTATGGTGGCTGGTGACCCAGCCTGTCCTAGGTCAGCATTCTAGACTCTTTCTCTTATCCATCTTTGGAAAAGCATGTGCAGCTTGTTTGTATTTATTTGCACAAACATGGCCTTTAGCATTTATTATAAATAAACTTGGTCTATAGGCACAAGTTCCTGTCTTAGGTTGATGAAAGGTCATAGAATTTCATTTACCTGTCTCTGGCTTGCAGTCCTTCATAGCACACCTTTTTCCCAATATCAGACCACGTGGACCTAAATAAATGCACTCAGGAAAATTGTCATGGTGAGTTGCTGGGTGGAAACAATCAGCCTGCTTAAAATGCAAGGTCAGAAGTTAGAAGCAAAACAGGTTTAACTTGTCTGCTGATGTCCCAAGGTATCCAATTCAGTTGCAAATTAGCAACTATCAGACACAAAGCCTGGCTTCCCAGTGTGGGGGAAGTGACTTTGAGAATCAACAGAGAGAGACTTTTTTTTTTCAGGTAAGTGCCAGATAAGCTGGCTGATAGTTTTTTAGCCATCCTTAGTGATTAGAATCATACTTACTACAAGATCCAGGATCTGTGTCAAATTGACAAACCAATCTTTCCAGCAGCCATCTGGCTGTGTCTTCTTTTTGTGAAAAAACACAAACAGAATTTCTTCTCCGTATTAAAACAGGGTCTGGACCATTCCGTGTATAAGTTAGAGGATCCTACCATTTAACCATGGCATGAGAATTGGAAGTGACAGGATGCCAGTGGCAATCCACTGCAGACTGACTGACCTTTAGCATCAGTTTGCAAAAAATTAAAAACAAATAAGACAAAAGCAAGATGTGCTTTTGGTGATCTTGGAGGGTATAATTCCCATTTTTGGTTTTTAAATGTCAATTTTTCAGAGTGTGATGTGTGCACAATCAACAATTCCTTGACCCATTGGGTTATAAGGAATTCCAGTTTTATGTTCAATACCAAATTCTTTACAAAATGATATAAAATTGTTGCCAGATAAGCTGGCCCATTATCTGTCTTAATGAATTTAGGTAATACCATAGTATTAAAGGCTTGTAAACAATGATCAATCACATTTCTAGAGGCCTCTCTCATATGCAGAGAAGCAAATAAGAACCCTGAACAAGTATCAATGAAAATATGTATATATTTTAATTTTCCAAATTCAGTATAGTGAGTTACATCCATTTACCAAATATGATTGGGTAAAAGGCCTCTTGGATTAACCCCTAAATGAGGAAGTGGAAATAATGTAAGGCAGTTAGGACATTCTTGCTTGCTCCTTAGTGATCCTATGTTGGAGCCTTAAGGTGTGGCTAGAAAGATGAAACATATTATGATCACCTCTAGGCAACACAACAGGATCTGAATCTAAAGTCTCTCCTATTAGAGCTCTGTCAATGCAATCATTGCCTGTAGCTAAAAGTCCAGGAAAACTAGAGTGAGCTTGTATATGGCTGATATAAAAGGGATTTTTTCTAACAAGAATGATATTTTGCAACTGTGAAAACAAAGATACTGCTGGCATATTAAAATTAAATGTGCCACAAGTTTCCAACAGAGGAACAGATTCAGCAACATACAAACTATCAGTAAAAAGATTAAAAGTATTTTCTACAGATTGAAAAACATTTAGTACTGCTGTCAGTTCTTCTAACTGGGCTGAGAGCCCAGGGGTCTCTATTACCACCTGTTGATTATTCATAAGATCTCCAGCTTTTCCTTTAGAGGAGCCATCTGTGAAAATCAAAAGAGCATTATGCAGTGGCTGTAAAGATGTCATATTAGGAAATACAACCTTATGCACATTTAAAACTTTTATCAACCTATCTTGAGGATAATGATTATCTATAGTTCCTTTAAATCCTATTTGAGCAAGCAACCAATCTGTACTCTGCTGCTTCAGTCAAGTATCTCGATCTATGTTAAAAGACTGAATAATGATATCTCGTTCTTTGCCAAAATAAGTCAGCGCCTGCCTGCTTCCTTCCAAGTACAATCATCTGGGCTACTGCCTCATAATATGGCAGGATATTATGTTTAGGAGATACACTCGAATGAATCTACATAAGAGGAACCCTTTGCCACAATAACCCTGTAGGCATATGTGTTGCATTAAAAATCAACACATGTATTTTTGACAGTGTCTTTTGCCTTGCAAAAACTTTGTAATTTAATGAGGTCCCATTTGTCAATTCTTGATCTTAGAGCATAAGCTATTGGAGTTCTATTCAGGAAATTCTCCTCTGTGTTCAAGGTTCTTCCCTAGTTTCCTTTCTATTAGTTTCAGTGTGTCTGGTTTTATGTGGAGATCCTTGATCCACTTGGAATTGAGCTTAGTGCAAGGAGATAAGAATGGGTCAATTTGCATTCTTCTGCATGTTGACCTCCAGTTGAGCCAGCACCATTTGTTGAAAAGGCTATCTTTTTTCCACTGGATGGTTTTAGCTCCTTTGTCAAAGATCAAGTGACCATAGGAGTGTGAATTCATTTCTGGGTCTTCAATTCTGTTCCATTGATCAACATGCCTGTCACTGTACCAATACCATGCGGTTTTTAACACTATTGATCTGTAGTACAGCTTGAGGTCCGGGATACTGATTCCCCCAGAGGTTCTTTTACTCTTGAGAATAGTTTTAGCTATTCTGGGTTTTCTGTTATTCCAGATGAATTTTTGAATTGCTCTTTCTAACTCTATGAAGAATTGAGTTGGGATTTTGATGGGGATTGCATTGAATCTGTATATTACTTTTGGTAAGATGCTCATTTTTACTATATTAATCCTGCCAATCCATGAGCATGGCAGATTTTTCCATCTTCTGAGGTCTTCTTCAATTTCTTTCTTCAGAGACTTGAAGTTCTTGTCATACAGATCTTTCACTTGTTTGGTTAGAGTCATGCCAAGATACTTTATATGGTTTGTGGCTATCGTGAAGGGTATCATTTCTCTTACTTCTTTCTCAGCCTGCTTATCCTTTGAGTATAGGAAGGCTACTGTCTTGCTTGAGTTGATTTTATATCCGGCCACTTTGCTGAAGTTGTTTATCGGCTGTAGGAGTTCTCTGGTGGAGTTCTTTGGGTCGCTTAAGTATACTATCATATCGTCTGCAAATAGTGATAGTTTGACTTCTTCCTTTCCAATTTGTATCCCTTTGACATCTTTTTGTTGTCTAATTGCTCTAGCTAGAACTTCAAGTACTATATTGAAAATATGGAGAGAGAGGGCAGCCTTGTCTAGTCCCTGATTTTACTGTGATTGTTTCAAGTTTCTCTCCATTTAGATTGATGCTGGCTACTGGTTTGCTGTAAATTGCTTTTACTATGTTTAGATATGGGCCTTGAATTCCTGATCTTTTCAAGACCTTTAGCATGAAAGGATGCTGAATTTTGTCAAATGCTTTCTCAGTATCTAATGAGATGACCATGTGGTTTTTTTCTTTGAGATTGTTTATATAGTGGATTACATTGATGGATTTCCTTATATTGAACCATCCCTGCATCCCTGGGATGAAGCCTACTTGATCGTAGTGAATGATCGTTTTGCTGTGTTCTTGGATTCGGTTGGCAAGAATTTTATTGAGTATTTTTGCATCGATATTCATAAGAGAGATTGGCCTGAGATTCTCTTTCTTTGTTGGATCTTTGTGTGCTTTTGGTATTAGTGTAATTGTGGCTTCATAGAACGAGTTGGGTATTGTTTCTTCTGTTTCTATTTTGTGGAAGAGTTTGAAGAGTATTGGTGTTAGGTCTTCTTTGAAGGTCTGATAGAATTCTGCACTAAAACCATCTGGACCTGTGCTTTTTTCCAATGACAACTTCTATTTCTTCAGGGGTTATAGGATGGTTTAGATGGTCTATTTGATCTTGATTTAATTTTGGTATTTGGTATCTGTCAAGGAAATCGTCCATTTCCTCAAGATTTTCTAGTTGTGTTGAATACAGGTTTGTCAAAAAGACAAAACGGCAACCAACTAACTGGGAAATGATCTTTACCAACCTTACATCCGACAGAGGGCTAATATCCAATATATACAAAGAACTCAAGAAGTTAAACTCCAGAGAGGCAAGTAACCCTATTAAAAAATGGGGTACAGAGCTACACAAAAAGTTCTCACCTGAAGAATATCTAATGGCTGAGAAGCACCTAAAGAGATGTTCATCATCCTTAGTCATTAGGGAAATGCAAATCAAAACAACCCTGAGATTCCATCTCACACCAGTCAGGATGGCTAAGATCAAAAACACAGGAGACAGCAGTTGTTGGCGAGGATGTGGAGAAAGAGGAACACTCCTCCACTGCTGGTGGAATTGCAGGCTGGTACAACCACTCTGGAAAGCAGTCTGGCGGTTCCTCAGAAAACTGGGCATGACACTCCCGGAGGATCCGGCTATACCACTCCTGGGCATATACCCAGAGACTTTACCTGCATGCAATAAGGACACATGTTCTACTATGTTCATAGCAGCCTTATTTATAATAGCCAGAATCTGGAAAGAACCCAGATGTCCCTCAACGGAGGAATGGATTCAGAAGATGTGGTATATCTACACAATGGAATACTACTCTGCAATTAAAAACAATGAATTCACGAAATTCCTAGGCAAATGGTCAGAACTTGAAAATATCATCCTTAGTGAGGTAACCCAATCACAAAAGAACACACATGGTATGCAGTCACTGATAAGGGGATATTAACCCAGAATCTCGGAATACCCTAGACACAATCCGCATATCAATAGATTTCTAAAAAGATGGAAGGAGAAACCCCTGGTCCAGGAAAGACTGGATGTAGGGGAACGCCAGGACAGAGTAACGAGAGGGGGTTGAATTGGAGAAAAGAGGGAGGGAAGGGGGCTTATGGGACTTTCGGGGAGGGAGGAAACGGGAAAGGGGAAGTGATTTGGAATGTAAATTAAAAAAATAAAAAAAAAACAAAAAAAAAAAAACAATGAATTCACGAAATTCCTAGGCAAATGGTCAGATCTTGAAAATATCATACTTAGTGAGGTAACCCAATCACAAAAGAACACACATGGTATGCAGTCACTGACAAGGGGATATTAACCCAGAATCTAGGAATACCCTAGACACAATTCGCATATCAATAGATCTCTAAGAAGATGGAAGGAGAGACCCCTGGTCCTGGAAAGACTGGATGTAGGGGAACGCCAGGACAGAGAAATGAGAGGGAGTTGAATGGAGAAAAGAGGGAGGGAAGGGGGCTTATGGGACTTTCGGGGAGGGAGGAAACAGGAAAGGGGAAATGATTTGGAATGTAAATAAAAAAAAACTTAGAAAAAAAATCAACACATGTAAAAGCAAAGAATAATTTATATAGGTAACAAATTGTTTTTCTTTTTCTTTCTCTTTTTTCTTTTTTATTAGATATTTGCTTTATTTACATTTCAAATATTAACCCCTTTCCACATTACCCCACCGAAAACCCCCTATCCCATCCCCTCTCCCCCTGCTTAACCCTCCTCCTTCCCCCAAATTTCCTGACTTGCATTCCCCTATTCTGGAGAATCAAGCCTTCACAATACCAATGGCCTCTCCTCTCATTGATATCTGAAATGGTCATCTTCTGGTACATATGTAGCTGGAGTTGTGGGACCTTCCACTTGTACTCTTTGGTTTGTGGTTTAGTCCCTGGGAGCTCTGGATGTACTGATTGGTAAATATTATTGTTCCTCCTGCAGAGCTGCACAAATTGTTTTTCAATAGCTTTTTCTACTTGCTGTAAGGCTAGTAGCACTTCTGGGGTTAAAGATCTAGGGGAGGTAGGATCAGCACTCCCTTTTAGAATATCAGATAAAGGTTTCAATTCTCCTGTAATAATCTTTAAGTAGAGGCAAAGCCAATTAATGTCACCTAACAACTTTTGAAAATCATTTAAAGTTTTTAAACTATTCCTGTGAATAATTATCTTCTGGGGAAAAAAAATGGCTTGATCTGTAAGTCCGAAGCTTAGATAATTATAAGGATCCTGAGTTTGTACTTTTTCTGGAGCTATTTGCAGTCCTTTATCAGCTAAAGCCTGTTGTAAATCTCTATAACATAAAAGCAAGTCCTGAGGATCTTTTCCTGCTATTAGGATGTCATCTTTGTAATGAATAAGGTATATCTCTGGTCATTGCTGTCTTACAGGTTAAATGGCCTATGCCAAAAACTTTTGACATAAGGTAGGACTGTTGGCCCTGCCCTGAGGAAGAACTGTCCATTGGTATCTTTTCATAGGTTCCATGAAGTTAATGAAAGGAACACTGAAAGTGAATCTTTTGCAATCCTCAGGGTGCAAAGGAATTCTAAAGAAACAATCTTTCAAATCTACCACTATTTTATAATATCCTCTAGGAATAGCCACTGGAGATGGAAGCCCAGGTTGTAAAGCTCCCATAGGACTATGATTTCATTAACCTTTCTTAGATCTTGTAACAATCTCCATTTACCGGATTTTTTCTTGATAACAAATATTGGAGTATTCCATGGTGACAGAGATTCTCTTAGATGTCCTGCCTCTAGTTTCTCCTGCACTAGCGAAGAGGCAGCTTCTATTTTTAATTTAGACAAAGACCACTGATCATCCCACACTGGATTATTATTAAGCCATTGAATTTTATCAGCATGGGATGCAGGCAAGATAGTGGCCATTATGGAAAATGACCCAAACCTCTAGTGTCAGAGTGAGGCTTAGGATCTTCAAACCTTTTAATGCCTTGTCCTTCTTTTCCTAGCCCTGACCAGACAAAAATCTTTGTTCTAGCATTTGCTTAGCCACTTCCTCATTAGGACTACATGTTATAAGACCCATCTGTGACAAGAGATCTCTTCCCCAAAGGTTAATAGGTAAATTTGGCATAACATAAGGCTGAATTTATCCTGAATTGCCTTCTTCATCTTTCCAGGTTAGAAGTTTAGCGCTTTGCTTTGAGTTTTTGGCATAAGCAATCCCTTGGAGGTGAGTGAGCATATCTGACAAGGGCCAAGTTGAAAGCCAATCTTGTCCTCTAATAATTGTCACATCAGCTCCAGTATCTATCAATCCTTCAAAGCTTTTCCCCTCAATTGTTAATTTAAGTTTAGGTCTCTTACTAGTAATAGATTGATCTCAATACACATCAGAGGAACCAAAGCACTCTGTCCTCTCTTACTCTTAATGAATCTGGAAGGTAGCAGATGGAAGGGAACTAAGATAAGTTGAGCAATTCTTTGGTTAGCAGGTACAATTGTGATACTATGAGGGGAAGCAGCCATAATTTTAATTTCTCCCTCATAATCATTATCTATGACACCTTGATAAATCTGCAGTCCTTTTACAATGGTACTGCTTCTTCCTAGAAGCAATCCCCAAGTTTCTGCAGGCAACAGTCCAAAAACCTCTGTAGGCAGGGTCTGAACTCCCATTTCTGGGGTTAATACTGCATGGGAGGTGGGACAGAGGTCCAGTCCTGTGCTTCCTGGTGTTGCCCTGATAAGTTAAAAAACGGATTTCCCTGGCCTGACAGCAGCTTCATATCCCTATAAGTTTCTTGCTGTGGGCATCTGGGGACCTGAGGCTGGCCCCTGTGCCCATTTCCCAACACAGGACAGCCCTGAATATCTGTCTTAGATTTACAGTCCCTTGGCCCAGTGACTGCATCGAGGACAAACTCCTGGGGCATAACCTGATGCCTGCTTACAGCGCATCTGTTCCTAGGACAATCATTTTTAAAATGACCCAAACCTTCACATTTAAAACATGCTTTATTTCCTCATCTCTGTGAGAGTATCTCTTGCACAGTAGTTCCTTGCTAAGCTGCAGTCATGGCTAGACCTTGATTGTACTAAGGCATAATCTCTGCACAGAGGTGAATAGACCCAGCCAAGTCTGTCTGTTCTTTGTAAGGTCTAATGGCAGCATGACAAGCTGCATTAGCATTCTCAAAAGCCAATTGTGTGACAAATTGATTTCCTGTTTGAGAATCTCCAAAAATTCTCTTAACTGATTTCAGTAACCTATCCACAAAATCCTGAAAAAGTTCATGAGGATCCTGTCTAATGCTAGCTAAACTTCCACTGAGATCCCCTTTAGTTGGTAATTGACTCCACGAGTGGTTGGCAGCCATTGCAACCTGTGCATACACTCTGACAGGAAACCCAATCTGATTAGCATTGACTTCATATTGACCTTCTCCTAGTAGCATGTTAGTATCCCAATCTGGATTACCTGTCTGAGCATTCATTGAGGCAGTTCTCTTACTAGCTTCACACCATTCAGAACTCCAAAGCAAGAAATCTCCTCCTGACAAAGTAGCCTTACATAGAGTCTTCAAATCTAGTGGGGTTAAATTTGACTCCATTACAGTATCCTTGTGTAAAAGGAGCCATAGGACCATACTGTGCCACAGCTGTTTTTAATTCTTTTATCACTTTGAACTCCAAGGTCTGATATTGTCTAACTCTGATGTTCTGCTGGTCCATGATCTCAACGGCAGGGAAGGCCAGCACATCAGATATATCCTGTCCTTTCCCTTGAGCCTGACTCACAGCTCTTTCTAGCAGCGATTGGTGTATCTCAGAATCACTGTTCCTTCCTGCACTTGATACCCTTTTTAGCTCCTGTAGCTCATTAGTCAATTTCTGCAACTTAATTTCAAACTCCAGTTTATGTAGTTGCATATCCATCTGGGTATCATCTTGTACAGTAGAGGCCCTAGGCGGAGCAGAAGATGTGCTAGGAGGCCAATCCTCACCATAGTATTTGGCAGCTCCTTTGTCTGAATGACCTTCCTCCTCTAACGTTAACTCATTTGTAGTATCTCTATATCTTTCTAATTTAGGGTTGAGACGACCCTTTTCTGAGAAAAGCTTCCTTCTTGAGATTCCTCAAATTCTCTCTGGGTGCTATCTGATGCCTGTGAGGGCTCTTCATCAATAGCATATTTTATAAAAATCCAGAGGCAGAGGGTAGTATTATCTGCCTCAGTGGCTCTTAGCAATTTTCCTATTTTTTTCCCAGGTTCTCTTATCAAAAGTTCATTTTTCTCAGAACCATGGGCAACAAGAATCTATCTGATCTAAAAGGTCTTCTAACCATTGTTCTTCAAACCCTACTCCTCTCTCCTGAAGCAGTTCTTGAAGGCTGTGGACAAATACCTGTTTAGAATTTTCCTGTCATTTTCCACTGTCAACCCCTAAGTGAGCTCAGCATTGTCCCACCTAGCCCGTATCCCTCTGCACCTACAACAATAGCTTCAAAAAGATGAAATTTAAGACTAGCACTAGTATTTAGTGCTGTAGTTGCTCACCATGCAGGATACTATCTTTTTCCATTTCTGTGAAGCTCCGCTAAGACAGGGTCCCTCAAGAGAACTTCCCGTGTCCAGCCACAGGTTTTGGTGCCAATCTGTAACTGCCCACAGTTACATCGAAGGGGTTACCTGGAAGGGAAGCTGGGGATGTATGGGAAGGTTAGAGAAGAATGAGACCATGACAACAGTTGCTGATCAAGGTCCCAAGGTTTAATGGAGGACTCAGAATTTAAAGTTTCAGGTGAGACCCCTCCCCCAAATTCCAAGGCCTGTTCAGAAGAACTGGTCTGACTGCTCAGCGGACTGGTGGCTCCACTGCTCAGGAAGCTGGGCAAGTCACTTGCTTAATTCAGGAAATTGTAGATCTGGAGGAACAATGAACTTCACCTTGGTCTGAGCACTCCACCCTGGGGGATGGGATTATGACTAACACAGGTCTGGAATTCCACTCAAGGGCTGGGAGGGGAAGGCACATACTGTATTTTGTCAAATGCTTTTTTAGCATCTAAGGAGATGATCAGAGAGCCTTATTTCCTTGGAGTCCTCTATCCCCTTTGGATCTTACATGCTTTTTTTATTTTTTTAATTTTTTTATTTACATTTTAAATGCTAAAACCTTTCCTGATTTCCCCCCTCTGCGAAAACCCCCAACCCCTCCTCCCACCTCCTGCTTCCAAGTATATGACCCTCCACTTGACCCACTACCCTATTTCCCCTCTTGATTTCCCTTTGTTGGGGCATCTATTGAGCCTTCACCAGACCAAGGACCACTCCTTCCACTGATGCTCAACAAGGTATTCCTCTGTCACAATTTTGGCTGGAATCATGTGTATCCCTTGGTTGATGGTTTAGTCCCTGGGAGTCCTGGGGCATCTGGGTGGCCAACATCATTGTTCTTCCCATAGGGCTGTAAACTCCCTCAGCAAATCCAGACTATACTCCAACTCCACCATTGGGGACCCCATGCACTGTTCAATGGTTGGCTGCTAGCATCTGCCTCTGTATGTGTAAGACTCTGGCAGGGTCCCCCCACAGAGACAACCATGACATGCTCCTTTTGGTATGCACTTCTTGTCGTCCAGAATAGTGTCAGGGTTTGGTAACTATTTATAGGATGAATCCCCAGGCAGGGCAGTCTCTGGGTGGCCTTTACTTTAGATCTACTCCATACTTTGTTTCATTTATTGTTCCTGTGGGTATTTTGTTCCCTTTCTCAGAGGAACCAAAGCACCCCCACTTCAGTTCTTCTTCTTGAGCTTCCTGTGGTTTGTGAATTGTAACTTTTTTATTTTGAGCTGTTGGGCTAACATCCACGTATCAGTGAGTGTATACCATGTGCATTCTTTTGTGATTGGGTTACCTGACTCATTATGACACTTTCTAGTGCCATCCATTTGTCTAAGAATTTCAAAAATTCATTGTTTTTAACAGCTGAATAGTACTCCATTGTAAATATATATAACAGTTTCTGCATCCATTCCTCTGTTGAAGGACATCTGGGATCTTTCCAACTTCTGGCTATTATAAATAAGGCTGCTATGAACATAGTGGAGCATGTGTCCTTATTACATGTAGGAGCAGTTTCTGGGTATATGCCCAGGAGTGGAATAGCTAGGTCCTCAGGTAGTACTATGTCTAATTTTGTAAGGAATCTCCAAACTGATATCCAGAGTGGTTTTACCAGCTTGCAATCCCACCAACAATGGAGAAGTGTTCCTCTTTCCCCACATCCTCTCCAGCATCTGCTGTCCCCTGAGTTTTTCAACTTAGCCATACTGACCGGTGTGAGGTGGAATCTCAGTGTTGTTTTGATTTGCATTTCCCTAATAACTAAGGATGCTTAATGTTTCTTTAGGTGCTTCAGGGCCATTCCAGCTTCCTCAGTTGAGAATTCCCTGTTTAGATCTGTACCCCATTTTTAATAGGATTATTTGACTCTCTGGAGTCTAACTTCTTGAGTTCTTTGTATACCTTGGATATTAGTGCGCTATTGGTTGTAAGATTGGTAAGGATCTTTTTCTAATTTGTTGTTTGCCCTTTTGTCCTATTGACCTTGACCTTTGCCTTACAGAAGCTTTGCAGTTTTATGAGGTCCCATTTGTCAATTCTTGTTCTTAGAGCATGAGTGATTGGTGTTCTATTCAGGAAAATTTCCCCTGTGCCCATGTGTTCAACGTTCTTCTCCACTTTCTCCTCTATAAGCTTAAGTGTGTCTGATTTTACGTGTAGGTCCTTGATCCACTTGGTCTTGAGCTTTCTACAAGGAGATAAGAATGGGTCAATTTGCATTTTTCTGCATGCTGACCTCCAGGTGATCCAGCATCATTTGTTAAAAATGCTGTCCTATTTCCACTGGATACTTTTAGCTACTTTGTCAAATATCAAGTGACCGTAGGTGTGTGGGTTCTTTTCTGAGTCTTCAATTCTATTCCAATCATCTTCCTGCCTGTCTCTGTACCAATACTAAACAGTTTTTATCACTATTGCTCTGTAGTAAAGCTTGAGGTCAGGGATGGTGATTCCCCAAGGAGATTTTTTTGTTGTGGAGAATAGATTCTGCTATCCTGGGTTTTTTGTTATTCCAGACAAATTTGAGAATTGCTCTTTCTAGATCTATTAAGAATTGATTTGGGATTTTGATGGGGATTGCATTGAATCTGTAGATTGCTTTCAGTAAGATGGCCATTTTTACTATATTAATCCTGCCAATCCATGAGCATTGGAGATCTTTCCATCTTCTAAGATCTTCGATTTCTTTCTTCAGAGGCTTAAAGTTCTTGTCATACAGATCTTTCACTTGCTTTGTTAGAGTCACACAGAAGTATGTAATATTATTTATGACTATTGTGAAGGGTTTCAGTTCCCTAATTTCTCTCTCAGCTTGATTGTCCTTTGAGTAGAGGAAGGCTACTGATTTGTTTGAGCTAATTTTATATCCAGCCACTTTGCTTAAGTTGTTTATCAGCTTTAGGAGTTCTCTGGTAGAATTTTTGGGGTTGCTTAAGTATATGATCATATCATCTGCAAATAGTGATATTTTGACTTCTTCCTTTCCAATTTGTATACCTTTGACCTCCTTTTGTTGTCTGATTCTTCTGTCAAGGACTTCAAGTACTATATTGAATAGATAGGGAGAGAGTGGGCAGCCTTGTCTGGTCCCCGATTTTAGTGGGATTGTTTTAAGTTTCTCTCTGCTTAATTTGATGTTGGCTATTGGTTTGTGGTATATTGCTTTCACTATGTTTAGGTACGGGCATTGGATTCCCGATCTCTCCAAGACTTTTATCGTGAAGGGTTTCTGGATTTTGTCAAAAGCCTTTTCAGCTTCTAATGAAATGACCATGTGGTTTTTTTCCTTGAGTTTGTTTATGTAGTGGGTTACATTGATGGGTTTCCATATATTGAACCATCCCTGCATCCCTGGGATAAAGCCTACCTGATTGTGGTAAAATATAGTTTTGATACATTCTTGGATTCGGTTGGCTAAAATTTTGTTGAATATTTTTGCATTGATGTTCATGAAGGAGATTGGTCTGAAGTTCTCCTTCCTTGTTTGGTCTTTGTTTGGTTTAGGTATAAGTGTCATTGTGGCTTCATAGAATGAGTTGAGTAGTGTTCCTTGAATTTCTATTTCTTTTAGTCTGATGAGTATCGGTTTTAGCTCTTCTTTGAAGATCTGATAGAATTTCCCACTAAACCCATCTGGTCCTGGGCTTTTTTTTATTTTTTTTTATTTTTATGGGAGACTGTTAACAACTGCTTCTATTTCCTCAGGACTTATGGACTATTTATAAGGTTTTTCTGATCCTGTTTTAATGTTGGCACCTGGTATGTATCTAGAATGTTGTCCATTTCATCCAGATTTTCAAACTTTGTTGAGTATAAGCTCTTGTAGTAGGATCTGATGATTTTTTGGATTTCCAGCTTCTGTTGTTATGTCTCCCTTTTCATTTCTGATTTTATTTATTTGGGTAGTGCCTCTGTGCCCTCTGGTTAGTCTGGCTAAGGGTTTATCTATCTTGTTGATTTTCTCAAAGAACTCAGATTCTGGTTTTGTTGATTCTTTGTATAATATTTTTGTTTCTATTTGGTTGATGTCGACAGGCCTGAGTTTGATTATTTCCTGCTATCTACTCCTCTTTGGTGTATTTGCTTCTTTTTTTTCTAGAGCTTTCAAAGTGCACTGTCAAGCTGTTAGTGTAAACTCTTTCCATTTTCTTTTTGGAGGCACTCAGTGCTATGAGTTTTCCTCTTAGCACTGCTTTCATTGTGTCCCATAAGTTTGGTATGATGTGTCTTCATTTTCATTAAATTCTAAAAAGTCTTTAATTTCTTTCTTTATTTATTCCTTGACCAGGCTATCATTGAGAAGAGCATTATTCAAAGTCCACATGTATGTGTGTTTTACATTGTTTTTGTTTGAACTTAAGACCAGCCTTAGGCTGTGGTGATCTGATAAGGTGCATAGAATAATTTCAATATTTCTGTATCTGTTGAGGCCTGTTTTATGACCGATTATATGGTCAGTTTTGGAGACGTTACCAAGAGGTGCTGAGAAGAAGGCATATTCTTTTGCTTTAGGGTGGAATGTTCTATAAATATCTGTTAGATCCATTTGGTCCATAACTTCAGTTAGTTTCACTGTGTTTCTGTTTAGTTTCTGTTTCCATGATTTGTCCCTTGTTTAGAGTGTGGTGTTGAAGTTTCCCACTATTATTGTGTGGGCTGTAATATGTGCTTTGAGCTGTAGTAAAGTTTCTTTTATGAATGTGGGTACCCTTGAGTTTGGAGCATAGATGTTCAGAATTGGGAGTTCATCTTGGTAGACTTTTCCTTTGTCCAATATGAAGTGTCCGTCCTTTTTTTTTTTACAACCTTTGGTTGAAATTCAATTTTACCTGATATAAAAATGGCCACTCCGGCTTGTTTTCTGGGACCATTTGCTTGGAAAATTGTTTTCCAAACTTTGACTCTGAAGTAGTGACTGCCTTTGTCACTGAGGTTCGTTTCTTGTATGCAGTAACATGTTGGGTACTATTTACATATCCAGACTGTTAGTCTGTGTCTTTTTATGGGGGAATTGAGACAATTGATGTTAAGAGATATTAAGGAAAAGTGATTGTTGCTTACTGTTATCTTCTTTGTTAAAGGTGACATTCTGTTTGTGTAGTTTCCTTCAATTGGGTTTGTTGAAAGATTACTTTATTGCTTTTTCTAGGGTGTGGTTTCCTGCCTTGCGTTGGTATTTTCCTCCCATTATCCTTTGTAGCGCTGGATTTGTGGAAAGATATTTGTAAATTTGCTTTTGTCATGGAATGCCTTGTTTTCTCCGTCTATGGTAATTAAAAAGTTTGCTGGGTATAGTAGTCTGGGCTGACATTTATGTTCTCTTAGGGTCTGTATGACATCTGCCCAGGATCTTCTAGCTTTCATAGTTTATAATGAGAATTCTGGTGTAATTCTGATAGGCCTGCCTTTATATGTTACTTAACCTTTTTCCCTTACTGCTTTTAATATTCTTTCTTTGTTTAGTGCAATTGGTGTTTTGATTATTATGTGATGGGAGGAATTTCTGCTCTGGTACAGTCTGTTTGTAGTTCTATAGACTTCTTGTATGTTCATGGGCATGTCTTTAGGTTAGGGAAGTTTTCTTCTATAATTTTATTGAAGATATTTACTGGCCCTTTAAGATGTAAATCCTTGTTCTCTTCTATACCTATTATCCTTAGGTTTGGTCTTCTCATTGTATCCTCGATTTCCTGGATGTTTTGAGTTACAATCTTTTTGCATTTTGCCTTTTCTTTGACTATTGAGTCAATGTTTTCTATGAAATCTTCAGCATCCAAGATTCTTTCTTCTATCTCTTGTATTCTGTTGTTGTTGCTTGCATCTATGACTTCTGAATTCTTTCCAAGGTTTTCTATCTCCAGAGACATCTAACTTTGTGATTTCTTTATTGTTTCTACTTCCATTCTTAGATCCTAGATAGTTTTGTTCAGTTACTTCACTTATATCTTTGTGTTTTCTTGAAATTCTTTAAGTGATTTTTGCACTTCCTCTTTAAGGGGTTCTACCTGTTGACACATGTTCTCCTGTTTCTTTTAGGGTTTTTGTGCTTCCTCTTTAAGGGCTTCTGCCTGTTGATCCATGTTCTCCCATAATTCCCTATGGGATTTTTGTGTTTCCTCTTTAAGGGCTTCTGTCTGTTGACCCATGGTTCTCCTGTGTTTCTTTAAGGGATTTTTGTGTTTCCTCTTTAGGGGCTTCTACCTGTTGACCCATGTTGTCCTGTATTTCTTTAAGGGAGTTATTTATATCCTTGAAGTCCTCCATCAGCATCATGAGATGCAATTTTAAATCCAGTTCTTGCTTTTCCTATTTGATGGAGTACCCAGGATTTGTTGTTATGGGAGAACTGGGTTCTGATGACACCATGTTGCCTTGGTTTCTGTTGGTAATGATCTTGCGTTTGCTATTGGCCATCTAGTAATCCCTGGTGTTAGCTGGTCTTGCTGTCTCTGACAGTGGTTTCTCTGTTCTGCAGGCCTGTGTATCTGTACTCCTGGGATTCCCTTTCTCTCAAATGCCCTGCATATATCCAGTTCTCCACAAGTATCTGTAGATGGGGTCTTTCCTGCGGCAGACTTGATAAGGGTCGAATTCCCTGCAGGCTGCTGGTTCTCAAATACCCAGCCTGCTACTAGCTCACAAATGCTGTGCATGCTTCTGGCTCTCAATTGTCCTGCATTCTGCTGGTTCTCTAGAAAGTATCAGGAGCTGGTGTCTTCAATGTGGCAGAACTGGCAGGGGTCTACTATGTTGGAGGGTGGGTGGGTTTCAGTGGGTGTTGGGTAGTGAGTCCCAGCCTGAGACTCTGGGCCTCCTGAGGAGGGGGGTTGGTTCTTACTGAATGTCCTATGTTCTAGGGTTCTCTAGAAAATATCAGGAATTAGGGTCTTCCCCGTGGCAGAACTGGCAGGGGTCTACCTCAATGGGACAAACAGGGCTGGTGGAGGAGGAGGAGGGATGGGTAGAAGGGCCTTACATGCTTTCTACCTCCTCCTATGGGATGTCAGTTTGCTAGAGAGAAACTATAGTGTTGGTAAGAGCTTGTGTTGTTTGGGGATTCCCGTTAGACCCCTTTGGTCAGGTGTTCTGGGTTTTGGTGAGAAAGAAAAAGCAAAAGTAATGTCAGAACCATAGAAATAGGAGTAGTGGTGTAGAAAACTCTATACCCCATTAAAAAATGGGGTACAGAGCTAAACAAAGAGTTCTCACCTGAAGAATATCTAATGGCTGAGAAGCACCTAAAGAGATGTTCATCATCCTTAGTCATTAGGGAAATGCAAATCAAAACAACCCTGAGATTCCATCTCACACCAGTCAGAATGGCTAAGATCAAAAACACAGGAGACAGCAGTTGTTGGCGAGGATGTGGAGAAAGAGGAACACTCCTCCACTGCTGGTGGGATTGCAAGCTGGTACAACCACTCTGGAAAGCAGTCTGGTGGTTCCTCCGAAAACTGGGCATGACACTCCCGGAGGATCCGGCCATACAACTCCTGGGCATATACCCAGAGGCTTTACCTGCATGCAATAAGGACACATGCTCCACTATGTTCATAGCAACCTTATTTATAATAGCCAGAATCTGGAAAGAACCCAGATGTCCCTCAACAGAGGAATGGATTCAGAAGATGTGGTATATCTACACAATGGAATACTACTCTGCAATTAAAAACAATGAATTCACGAAATTCCTAGGCAAATGGTCAGAACTTGAAAATATTATCCTTAGTGAGGTAACCCAATCACAAAAGAACACACATGGTATGCAGTCACTGATAAGGGGATATTAACCCAGAATCTCGGAATACCCTAGACACAATTCGCATATCAATATATTTCCAAGAAGATGGAAGGAGAGACCCCTGGTCCTGGAAAGACTGGATGTAGGGGAACGCCAGGACAGAGAAACGAGAGGGGGTTGAATGGAGAAAAGAGGGAGGGAAGGGGGCTTATGGGACTTTCAGGGAGGGAGGAAACGGGAAAGGGGAAATGATTTGGAATGTAAATAAAAAAAAAACTTAGAAAATAAAAAAAAAAAGAATACTGACCTCTGGGCCTGATATTAGTGTTGCCTTGTAGTAGCATAAAGGCAGCTCCATAGGATTTATCACTATTCTTAGAAATAGAAATTATTTCTTTTAATTTTCAATGAGAGCTTCATTATTACCACATGACAAATGAATGAAGAAGAAATGAGTCTATTCATGTTCACGCAGATACTTTTACAAAACTGGATGTTTCCGTTTCCATCTTGTTTCTTGGAATACTCTGCCTTGTGCTATTATTCTGGGATCCAGCTATATTAGCATCCTTAGAGTCCAAGGCTATGTGGATAAATAGTATTTAGAGGCTAAATTATGGATGTAGAATTGGTTATATTTAGGTATTGCACCAGTACTAAGTAGCAGCTACAGGAGTGAACTGCTTCAGATGTGTTTCTTCTAGTCCCAGAGAATATGCCTAGTTATTTTTATGTAGAGCATAGATGAGTATATCTGGTAAGCTCTGCACAAATCACAAAACTTTGAGCAACTAGATGATTATTTTGTGTGTTGCTAAGTTTTGAGTGTACTGTTATGCAGCCTGGATCATGGATCTGTGTTTAAGTTAAATGTTATTTTCCAAGCCCTTGAATTGTCCTTCGTCTGTTGAACAGAATTCACAGTTACTTTCCCAGTTCTTTGATAGCTTTGTTTTATCTAGTAGACACTTTCATGAAAATAAATATCATTAATATTATTTAACCATCCCTTTGAGATTAATCTTTAAAATGTGGAAGTTTGAGGACCAGGAGGATTAACTCAGTGGTAAAGACAGTGTACTGATTTTGCAGAGGACACAAACTCAGTTCCTAGAAGCTGCTTTCTGAGGCAGATAAATGTCTGTAACTCCAGATTCAAAAGATCTGATGGCTCTTTCTGGCCTCCTTGGAAACCGCACTCACATATATCTGCATACAGACACAACTATACATACAACTTAAAAGTATGATCTTTAAAGTAAATAAATAATAAAATAAAAATGAAAGGATATTTTCATGATTGTGCAAAAAAGACATGTAATGAGGTATTGGAAAAAAATTAAAAATATTAAAGAGTACACAAATGAGCCACGAAAAGATATTTGTCTAAGTTGTAAAAATGTGTATCTTTTCAATAAAGTTACTGTTCATTAAAATGCTTATGTTGAGTATTAGAGCAGGAATTATGAAGATTTAGCATGACCATTTTAAACTTGGGGCTGAGAAAAATACATATATATGAGAGAGAGAGAGAGAGAGAGAGAGAGAGAGAGAGAGAGAGAGAGAGAGGAGAGAGAGAGATATGTTTTTTACTAATTTTCTTTTCAATCAAAAAGGGATATATTCTTCAGATATATGTTTACCAAATGGTATTAAAATATGTAAGTAGAAAAAGTTCTAAAACACAGTATATTCACATGGAAGCAAAAATGAACTTTTAAACAGAGACAAGTAAAATGAACAACTGTAATATAGTCATGTGTAATTCTTAGGATAACTATGAAGATGTAGATGATGGTGCGCACTGGGATCTCTAGCATCAGGAGGGAAAGCGAAGAGAGTCTGAGGTCTGATTGGCCTACATAGGGAAACACTGACTAATACAATTACTTTTGTTAATGTGAGTCATATGACTGTGAAAGCAATTGTTCTTTTAGTTTAAAATTTATATCCAAATATGCTGACAATCTATAGTTGTTAAAATTTTGTACATGTTTTCATTTGATTTCAGATACCTGTTGTAACTCAGCAGACCCCCCTTCCCTTGCCCCAGGGTCTCAGCTCAGGCACGCAACTCTTTAGGACACAGCTTGACAATAGATTGATGTAAAAGCATGAGGTTTATTTATTATTTCATGTACGTGGGGTTGCTTAGCCTTGCAGGGAGAGTCATCCCGGAACAAAGAAAGCACACATCTTTTATACACTTCTTGTAATGGGGGTGATGCATTATGGAATGTGAGTGATGCACTATAGGCAATATGTTTCTAAATTTACAGGTCAAAAGGGATTTTTGTAATAAGATTGTTGACAGTTTGTGGTCTTCCCCCGAACCCAGAAGTGGGAGGGAGGGGCAGGGGAGTGATTCAGAGAACTGTTATGTTTTATTTTATCCTGGCTTGGTCAGAACAGCCTGGTCACTTTGTCCATTAGAACTTTGTTTTTGCATTCTCTTTTTTTTCTTTCTTTTTTATTGAATATATTCTTCATTTACATTTCAAATATTATACCCCTTCCAGTTTCCCCCCTCCCCAAAAACCCCTAACCCATTCTCCCACCTCCTGCCTCCAAGAATATGCTCCTCCCTCCAACCCACTCCTATGACCCCCACTCGATTTCCCCACACTGGGGCCTCTATTAAGCCTTCACAGGACCAAAGACCTCTCCTCCCACTGATGCCCGACAAGGCATTCCTTTGCCAATCTTTTGGCTGGAACCACATGTACCCCTTGGTTGATGGCTTAGTCCCTGGGAGCCCTAGGGTGTCTGGTTGGCCAACATTGTCATTCTTCCCATGGGGCTGCAATCCCCCCTCCAGCTGTTTTTACATTCTTAGAGCCTTGTTTATATGTTCTTAGAAAACTCTGTTCTCTATGCCACCAGCGAAGGTCAGGGCAGGAGTTGCAATTGCCAGCTCCCCAACCAGGCTGGTTGTCACTCTGCAGTACAGCTTCTCTGCCTCCCTTAAAGGGGAAGCCTTCCCTAAAGGGGAAACCTCCCTTAAAGGGGAAGCTACAGATTAAAGCTTTACCAACTCATCACAGAGAGGCACTGTTACTGGGGAAGGAAACTTGTTTTCCACATACCAAGTTGGTATATACTTCCTTGGTGGAAGCCTTCTTTCCTGCTGTCTGTGTACATATTTATATGTATTTGTAACAATTGTTAAAGAAAAGGAGGCTATGAATTTGAAAGAGAGTAAGGAGAGATACAAGGGAAGGTTGGGAGGAAGGAAAGAGAGGACAGTAGAGATGAACTTATATGCTAGGCTCCATGCATGGAAAGGCCCAATGGGCAGCTGAAAGAGTCAGCATATAGTAGCCATATTTATAATAGTCACAATCTGGAAAAAAACCCTAGATGTCCCTCAAAGGAAGAATGAATACAGAAAATGTGTTACACTTACACAATGGAGTTCTACTCAGTATTATGTAGATGACTTTATGAATACTATAGGCAAATGGATGGAACTAGAAAATATCATCCTGAGAGAGTTAACACAGACACACAAGGACACATGGTTTATACTAACTGATAAGTGGATATTAGCCCCCAAACTCACAATACCCATGATACAACTCACAAACCATATGAAGCTTATCAAGAAAGAAGACCAAAATGTGATGTGGGTGCTTCAATCCTACTTAGAAGAGGGAACAAAAAAATCACAGGAAGTAGAGGAAGGGAGGGGCCTGGGAGGGAGAGAGGAAGAGGAGGAAAAAAGGGGGGCAGGGTCAGGTATGGGAAGAGACAGGAGAGAAGTTAAGTGGCTTTTTTTGTATTTAATGTATTTGTGTTACACATATGGACCTTACTCTTTAATATTTTATCTGATGGCTGATATCCTCACAATAGTTGATAAAAATGGTGGTGACTATGAATAAGTGCGCATAATAACTTTTTACAGTACAAATCAATCACTGCTGAGTTAGAGTCATAATGGCCTTTACTTTTACTTGTAAATATATTTAAAATTTTTAGTTGTATAATTCATTGAAAAAGGTCTTTATTGTATTTGACATTTGATAAAATTTTATTATTGGTTGCACAAAAAGATGAGAGTGAGAAAGAAGGAAAGAAATTTACCTAGTTCTAACCTGATTATAATCTTTGTACCAATCCCAAAGACATTTAACATAGAGTGTTTTTCCCTTTTCATAAAATAACTGGGTTGGTTTACTAGATATATGCAGTGCACCTTTGTGATAAAGGAGTATTTCTTTATTGTGACTTTTCAATGTCTACATGTATTCCGATATAGTGATGTAATCCAGACTTTCATGGAAGCTAGAATTTCCCACCAGTGATGTTTCTCACATAATTTGGTTTGGATCAGATTTCTAATCTGCTGGCTCTTCACAGAATATTCAATGGAATTCATTAGAGGTGGGACCAGGACCTCCAGGCACAGGGACAATCAAGCATAATATCTCTTAGGACTCAGCCAGCTTGTGTTCTCCCTGCTCCCAAGAGCTGGGCAGTTCTGTGGTCACCTGCATGCCAGCTCTGCTGTGGGACATCTGCCCTGCAGAGGGACCCACACTGGGAGAGAGCGCACCTGCACAGGAAGGGAGCACACCAGTCTCCCCTTGGTGACCTCTGCTCCTGGAATCAACTGCACTGAGCATCCAGGTACCCAGGGACTTCCCAGTATAACATCGCTTGGGACACAGCCTGTTGGGCTTCCATCTGCGCCCAAGAGTGAGGCAGCTCTGTGGTCGTCTGGGCTCGAGCTCTGCTGTGGGCCATCTGCCCTGCAGAGTGATCTTCAACAAGAGGGTGCACAGTGCACTCTGCCATCTTTGCTCCGGCAAAAGGACAATTGGGACCTCCAGGCACAGGGACAATCAAGCATAATACGCTTGGGACCCAGCCAGCTTGTGTGCTCCCTGCTCCCAAGAGCTGGGCAGTTCTGTGGTCATGTGCTTGCCAGCTCTGCTGTGGGACATCTGCCCTGCAGAGGGACCCACACTGGGAGAGAGCGCACCAGCACAGGGAGGGAGCGCACCAGCCTCCCCTTGGCAACCTCTGCTCTGGGGATTGATTACGCTGAGCCTTCAGATGTGCAGGGATTCCCTAATATAACATCACTTGGGGCAAGGCACATCAGGGCTATAAGTAACTCAGGATCAGGGCAGCCCCCCAGCAATCAGTGCCAGGGAAATCCCAGTAATCCGGGGTGGGAGGGAATAGCCTTGCAGGCTCACAGGAGGTCCAACCAACAGCCAGTGACAGCAGGACCAACTAACACCAGAGGTAACCAGATGGCAAAAGGCAAACGTAGGAATGTTACTAACAGAAATCAAGGCAATATGACATGATCTGAACCCAACTCAACAACAGCAGCAAGTCCTGGATACCCAATCACACCTGAAAGGCAAGATCTGGATTTAAAATCACTTCTCATGATGCTATTAGAGGATTTCAAGAAGGACACAAATAAATATCATAAAGAAATACAGGAGAACATGAATCAACAGGTAGAAGCCCTTACAAAGGAAACACAAAAATTGCTTAGAGAAATGCAGGAGAATATGGGTCAACTGATCGAGGCCCATAAGGAGGCACCACAAAAATCGCTTAAAGAAATGAATCAATGGGTAGATACCCTTACAAAGGAAACACAAGAATCGCTTAAAGAAATGCAGAAGAATATGGATTAACAGATGGAAGCCCATGAGGAAGAAACACAAAAATCACTTAAAGAAATACAGGAGAACTTGGGTCAACAGGCAGAAATCCTGAAAGAGGAAATGCAAAAATATCTTAAAGAAATACAGGAAAACACAAACAAACAAGTGAAGGATCTGAGCAAATACATCTAGGATCTAAAAAAGGAAGTAGAAACAACTAAGAAATCACAAAGGGAGAAAACTTTGGAGATAGAAAACCTTGGGAAGAAATCAGGAGTCATAGATGCAAACATCAACAATAGAATACAAGAGATGGAAGAAAGAATCTCAGGTGCTGAAGATACCACAGAAACAGTCAAAGAAAATGCAAAATGCAAAAAAAACATGTAACCCAAAACATCCAAGAAATCCAGGACACAATAAGAAGACCAAACCTAAGAATTATAGTTGTACATGAGAGTGAAGATTTGCAAATTAAAGGGCCAGTAACTATCTTCA
Organism: Tokudaia tokunoshimensis; assembly: GCA_036184795.1. Lineage (NCBI taxonomy): Eukaryota > Metazoa > Chordata > Mammalia > Rodentia > Muridae > Tokudaia > Tokudaia tokunoshimensis. The sequence goes on from BTHU01000001.1 coordinate 78,905,232, forward strand.
ACAAAATTATGGAGGAAAACTTCCCTAACCTAAAGAGAGAGATGCCGATGAACGTACAAGAAGCCTACAGAATTCCAAACAGCCTGGACCAGAACAGAAATACCTCCTGTCACATAATAATAAAAACACCAAATGTACTAAACAAAGAAAGAATATTAAAAGCAGCAAGAGAAAAAGGTCAAGTAACATATAAAGGAAGACCTATCCGAATCACATCAGACTTCTCACCAGAGACTATGAAAGCCAGAAGATCCTGGGTAGATCTCATGCAGACTCTAAAAGAACACAAATGCCAGCCTAGACTGCTATACCCAGCAAAACTCTCAATCACCATATATGGAGAGAAAAAGAAATTCCATGATAAAACCAAATTTACATAATATCTTTCCACAAACCCAGCCCTGCAAAGGATAATAGGTAGAAACCGCCAATACAAGGAGAGAAACTACACCCTGGAAAAAATGAGATAGTAACCTTCTTTCATCAAACCCAAAAGTAGATAAGCACTCAAACATAAAGATAGCGTCAAAAATAGCAGGTGGCAATAATCACTATTCCTTAATCTCTCTTAATATCAATGGTCTCAATTTCCCAATATAAAGACATAGACTAAGAGACTGGATACATAAACAGGACCCAGCATTTTGCTGCGTGCAGGAAATGTACCTCAGTGTCAAAGAAAAACACCACCTCAGAGTAAAAGGCTGGAAAACAATTTTCCAAGCAAATGGTCCAAGGAACGAGCCGGAGTAGCTATCCTAATATCAGATAAAATTGACTTTCAACCTAAAGTCATCAAAAAAGACACAGAAGGACACTACATACTGGTCAAAGGAAAAATCCACCAACAAGAACTCTCAATTCTGAATATCTATGCTCCAAATGCAAGGGCACCCTCATTTGTAAAAGAAACTTTACTAAAGCTCAAAGCACACATTGCACCTCACACAATAATAGTGGGTGACTTCAACACCCCGCTTTCTGAAATGGATTGTTCAGGAAAGCAGAAACTAAACAGGGACACAGTGAAACTAATTGAAGCCTTGGGCCAAATGGAACGTATATATATATATATATATATATATATATATATATATATATATAGAGAGAGAGAGAGAGAGAGAGAGAGAGAGAGAGAACATTTCATCCTAAAGCAAAAGAATATACCTTCTTCTCAGTACCTCATGGTACCTTCTCCAATAAGAAGATCGAATTAATCCCATGCCTCCTATCAGATCACTATGGAATAAGGGTGGTCTTCAATAACAACAAAAACAACAGAAAGCCCACATACACGTGGAAGCTGAACAATACTCTACTCAATGATACCTTGATCAAGGAGGAAGTAAAGAAAGAAATCAAAGACTTTAAAATTTAATGAAGATGAAGGCACAACATACCCTAATATATGGGACACAATGAAAGCGGTGCTAAGAGGAAAATTCATAGCCCTGAGTGCCTCCAAAAAGAAACGGGAGAGAGCATACACTAGCAGCTTAATGGCACACCTGAAAGCCCTGGAATAGAAAGAAGCAAATACACCCAAGAGGAGTAGAAGGCAGGAAATCATCAAATTCAGGGCTGAAATCAATCAAGTAGAAACAAAACCATACAAAGATTCAACAAAACTAGTAGTTGGTTCTTTGAGAAAATCAACAAGATAGATAAGCCCTTAGCCAGACTAGCCAGAGGGCACAGAGAAAGTATCCAAATTAATAAAATCAGAAACGAAAAGGGAGAGATAACAACAGAAACTGAGGAAATTCAAAAAATCATCAGATCCAACTACAAAAGCCTGTATTCAACACAACTAGAAAATCTTGAGGAAATGGACAATTTCCTAGACAGATACCAAATACCAAAATTAAATCAGGATCAAATAGACCATCTAAACCGTCCAATAACCCCTGAAGAAATAGAAGTGGTCATTGGAAGTCTTCCAACCAAAAAAAGCACAGGTCCAGATGGTTTTAGTGCAGAATTCTATCAGACCTTCAAAGAAGACCTAACACCAATACTCTTCAAACTATTCCACAAAATAGAAACAGAAGGAACACTACCCAACTCGTTCTATGAAGTCACAATTACACTAATACCAAAATCACACAAAGATCTGACAAAGAAAGAGAATCTCAGGCCAATTTCTCTCATGAATATCGATGCAAAAATACTCAATAAAATTCTTGCCAACCGAATCCAAGAACACATCAAAACGATCATTCACCACGATCAAGTAGGCTTCATCCCAGGGATGCAGGGATGGTTCAATATAAGGAAATCCACCAATGTAATCCACTACATAAACCATCTCAAAGAAAAAAACCACATGGTCATCTCATTAGATGCTGAGAAAGCATTTGACAAAATTCAGCATCCTTTCACGCTAAAGGTCTTGGAAAGATCAGGAATTCAAGGCCCATATCTAAACATAGTAAAAGCATTTTACAGCAAACCGGTAGCCAGCATCAATCTAAATGGAGAGAAAATTGAAGCAATCCCACTAAAATCAGGGACTAGACAAGGCTGCCCTCTTTCTCCATATCTTTTCAATATAGTAATTGAAGTTCTAGCTAGAGCGATTAGACAACAAAAGGAGGTCAAAAGGATACAAATTGGAACGGAAGAAGTCAAACTATCACTATTTGCAGACGATATGATAGTATACTTAAGCGACCTAAAGAACTCCACCAGAGAACTCCTATACCTGATAAACGACTTCAGTAAAGTGGCCGGATATAAAATCAACTCAAGCAAATCATTAGCCTTCCTATACTCAAAGGATAAGCAGGCTGAGAAAGAAATAAGAGAAATGATATCCACAAACAATATAAAGTATCTTGGTGTGACTCTAACCAACCAAGTGAAAGATCAAGTCTCTGAACAAAGAAATTGAAGAAAACCTCAGAAGGTGGAAAAATCTTCCATGCTCATGGATTGGCAGGATTAATATAGTAAAAATGACCATCTTGCCAAAAGCAATATACAGATTCAATGCAATCCCCATCAAAATCCCAACTCAACTCTTCATAGAGTTAGAAAGAGCAATTCAAAAATTCATCTGGAATAACAGAAAACCCAGGATAGCTAAAAATATTCTCAAGTGTAAGAGAACTTCTGGGGGAATCAGTATCCTGGACCTCAAGCTGTACTACAGAGCAATAGTGTTAAAAACTGCATGGTATTGGTACAGTGACAGGCATGTAAATCAATGGAACAGAATTGAAGACCTAAAAATGAATCCACACTCCTATGGTCACTTAATCTTTGACAAAGGTGTTAAAACCATCTAGTGGAAAAAAGATAGCCTTTTCAACAAATGGTGCTGGTTCAACTGGAGGTCAACATGCAGAAGAATTCAAATTAACCCATTCTTATCTCCTTGCACTAAGCTCAATTCCAAGTGGATCAAGGACCTCCACATAAAACCAAACACACTGAAATGAATAGAAAGGAAACTAGGGAAGAACCTTGTACATATGGGCACAGAGGAAAATTTCCTGAACAGAACACCAATAGCTTATGTTCTAAGATCAAGAATTGTTAAAAGGGACCTCATAAAATTACAAAGTTTCTGTAAAGCAAAGGAAATTGTCAAAAGGACAAAGAGGCAACCAACAAACTGGGAAAAGATCTTTACCAACCGTACATCCGGCAGAGGGCTAATATCCAATATCTACAGAGAACTCAAGAAGTTAGACTCCAGAGAGCCAAATAACCCTATTAAAAAATGGGGTACAGAGCTAAACAAAAAGTTTTTAATTGAAGAATATCTAATGGCTGAGAAGCACCTAAAGAAATGTTCAACATCCTTAGTCATTAGGGAAATGCAAATCAAAACAACCCTGAGATTCCATCTCACACCAGTCAGAATGACTAAGATCAAAAACACAGGAGACAGCAGTTGTTGGAGAGGATGTGGAGAAAGAGGAACACTCCTCCACTGCTGGTGGGATTGCAAGCTGGTACAACCACTCTGGAAAGCAGTCTGGTGGTTCCTCAGAAAACTGGGTATGACAGTCCCGGAGGATCCTGCTATATCACTCCTGGGCATATACCCATAGGCTTCCCCTGCATGTAATAAGGATACATGCTCCACTATGTTCATAGCAGCCTTATTTATAATAGCCAGAAGTTGGAAAGGACCCAGATGTCCCTCAATGGTGGAATGGATTCAGGAGATGTGGTATATTCACACAATGGAATACTACACTGCCATTAAAAACAATGAATTCACAAAGTTCCTAGGCAAATGGTCAGAACTGGAAAATATCATCCTTAGTGAGGTAACCCAATCACAAAAGAACACACATGGTGTGCAGTCACTGATAAGGGGATATTAACCCAGAATCTCAGAATACCCTAGACACAATTCCCATAACAATAGATTTCCAAGTAGATGGAAGGAGAGACCCCTGGTCCTGGAAAGACCGGATGTAGAGGAATGCCAGGACAGAGAAGCGAGAGGGGGTTGAATGGGGAACAGACAGAGGGAAGGGGGCTTATGGGACTTTCGGGGAGGGAGGAAACGGGAAAGAGGAAATCATTTGGAATGTAAATAAAAAACTCAGAAAATAATAATAATAATAATAATAATAATAATAATAATAATAATAATAATAAAGAGGTGGGACCAGAAGGAAGACATCAACTATTATGACTCCAATAACTGGAGAAATGTTTTTAGCAAACGGTGAAGGGCTGCCAAGGTGAAAATGGGAACCTAAAAGATGAGCACAGCACAGATGTGAGAGATGCAAGTGTTAAGGAACTTGAGGCAACCCTTATGGGAAGTAATGCCCAGGACAATTTTAAGGATCAGCTTGTAAGACACAGAAATGATCACCAAGTATAACAGAGATAAAGTAGCCACAAAAAAAATCCATAGATCACATTGATTCTGTTGTTGTGACAAGCTACCTTCCTAACATCCTGGTGAAGACAGCAAGAATGAGATAAGAGACTTCTTACAGAATTTCAACCTCTTTAGTATAAAGGGAAATGGCAGAACAACTTCAATGCAGAATGTAGCAAATATTAGGCCAGTTTTAACGACCCTCCTTATCGTAAGGATGGAGGTATATCTCAAAGGGTTGTAGACAGCTATAAAGTGGTCGATGGCCATGATGGAAAGCACTGAGGACTACATAGCTGAGAATCCATGAATGAAAAACTCTTGAGAAAAACAGGCATCTGAGGAAATATCTGTGGAGTTGAACAAAAATATTCTCAACATGGTTGGAAGGGAAGAAAGTGACAGTCCTAAGTCAGAAAATGCCAGCATAGAGAGGAAATAATACATAGGCTCGTGCAGAGAGATCTCTGTCTTTATGAGGAAGAGAATGGTGCAGTTTCCCATGATGGCCACAAGGTACATACATGAGGCAAATTGGGATGGAGAGCCAAATATGCACATGCTCCAACCCTGGGATCCCAATCAGAACGAAGGTGGGGATTTCTATGTCAGAGGCATTGAAGACTGACATTACAAGAATACCAGGCCCTCAGGACTTAGATTTCAGAGGAGTGCTCCTGCAATGGCATAAATGTACAGTCTCAAGTGAGTACACTTTAATTTGAGCTAGTTCAGATATTGACTTGGTAGATATGTATCTGAAACAACCTAGACCTTTAAAAGCAATCAGCAGATAAGATTAACATCTGGAATTATATCATTGGAATTCAATGAGGCAAATGGAAATATATCTACATAACTAATCAGCAATAGAGAAATAAAATTTCAAATGCTTATCCTGGTATCAGAGTACAGGAAGCCAAAAGTTTCCCAGACTGACTTACCTCTGATATATTTATTAAAATTGCAGCAATACAAACTTTGACATCATGTGAATAAATTTAGTATTAGATAAAGATAATCATTTACTATAATTTCACTTGCAATTATTTAAGAATAAAAATACGTACCATTATTTCAGGAAAGGATCTAAGTGAACTTTACAGGGCTCAATTATTTTGCATGGACTTATATTTCTAAGTGATGTAGGTTTTTTCTTTTAATATAAGGGGAAATCTAGGGTATATTTTGCAGAGTCAAAACACTACCTTATTTTACTTGGAGTACTGTGCTTGTTTCTTTTTCCATTCTGTCTACATGTAAACAACCCAGGCTGATTCTCAAATCGCCCCATGATTAAACCCACTGAAGAGAACAGCAGCACTTCAATGTTCAGTCACCACCAATTAGGCTTTTGCTTCCCTGCTCCAGATTGACAGCATCCCATAAAAACACGCATTATATGCACTGGCAGTGAGTGAATGAAGTCATATTCTCAGTTTGGTAGTCTCTGTGTTTAAATCAAATGACTAAGTAGAATTTTTACAAAACCTATTGTCACAAGATTGTTCAAATGCCATGAGTTCTTAGTCATATTTTCATGGTCTTCATAGAGTTGCTTTCTTATTTATCAAGAGATAGAAATTGGGAGGCAAAGGCCTAAAGTTAATAAAAGCGTGCTAAGTGAGCACAAGCTCCTGAGCCCAAGAATTCTTACTCATTCTTGTTGCTTTCTCACCAAAGCAACCTCAGTGTTTTCATTATCCAAATTCTAAATAGTTTATTAACATGTAAGTCAGTGATACCCCTTTATCCTTTAGCACTTTTGTCTCAAGACTGGTCCACATACCTGGATTAGGATTTCTTTCTGTGCTGCTTCTCAATGACTTGGTGGTAGTTCTTAGTTGGTTTCCATGAGTTCATAGAACTCTGGGCTTCTAGCAGGCATTTAAAAATGCTGCTGGATTTTTAAAAAGACTGAGGTTCTGGCCTTTAGACCAATAAATTTGAAACTTGGATCAGACAAAATGAAAGAGTGTTTGCTTGAGGTGGTACAAAGGAAAATTGAAACTGTGTCTGTGAGGAAGCTGCCTAGTAAGTTGGTACGTAGTGGGGCACAGAGAGAAGGGGTTGACTACTATAGCTTCACTGTGGAGCTAGGACAACAGTTTATCTTCTCTTCAATGTGTAGTCCTACTTCCCCAAGGATTCCCAATTAGTCCACAGGGTTTTGGGGATTCTAACTCAGCAGAACATACTTAGAATAAATGAATACTACCATTAGGTAAACCCCAAGATGACCCTGGAACCATGTCATTGGAAATACCATTAATAGACAGAACAAAGCAAAAAGGAGAGGAACACACGCACATAATGCCACCTTCAACAGCTAATGTAACAGGAACTAACAATTATCTGTTTTTAGTATCTGTAAATATCAACAGACTCAGTTCCTCAGTAAAAAGACACAACCTAACAGACTGGATATGCAAACAGGACCCAGCCTTTTGCTGCATACAAAAAACATACCTCAATAATAAAGACAGACACTACCTCAGAGTAAAAGGCTGGAAAAAAGACTTCCAAGCAAATGGTTCCAAGAAACAAGCTGGACTTTCCATTCTAATATCTAATAAAACAGACTTTCAACCAAAAGTTATCAAGCAAGGTGGGGAATAACATTTCATATTTATCAAAGGAAAAAATCAACCAAGAGAAAGTCTCAATTCTGAAATCAATGCCCCAAATGCAAGGGCACTCATATTCCTAAAAGAAACTACTAAAGCTCAAAATACACATTGAACCCCACACAATAATAGTGGGAGACTTCAACACCCCACTCTCACTCATGGACAGGTCATTGAAACAGAAATTAAACAGAGACACAGTGAAAGTAATAGAGTTTATGAACCAAATGGTTTTAACAGATATATACAGAACATTTCACCCTAAAACAAAAGAATATACCTCCTTCTCAGCATCTCATGGTATCTTCTCCAAAACTAAATATAATCGAACATGAAACAAGCTTTAGCCAATACAAGAAGATTGAAATGATACCATACACCCTGCCAGATCACTACAGACTAAGGCTAGACTTCAATAACAACAAATACAACAGAAAACCCACATACCCATGGAGACTGAACAACTTTCTATTCAATGATAACTTGATCAGGGAAGAAATAATGAAATGAAAGACTTCCTGGAATTCAGTGAAAATGATGACACAGCATACAAAGACTTATGGGACACAATGAAAGCAATGCTTAAAGGAAAATTCATAGCACTAGGTGCCCTCAAAAAGAAATTGGAGAGAGCATACACTAGCAACTTAACAGCATGCCTGAAAGTCCAACAACAAAAAGAAGCAAAGAACCAAAGGAGAGTAGACAGCAGGAAATAGTCAGACTCAGGACTGAAGTCAACCAAATAGAAACAAAGAGAATGATACAAGGAATCAACAAAACCAAAAGCTGATTCTTTGAGAAATCAGTAAGATAGATAAACCCCTAGCCAAACTCTGAGCCAAAAAGGGCTCAGAGACAGTATCCAAATCAACAAAATCAGAAATGAAAAGAGAGACAATAACAAACTGAGGAAATAAAAAAAAATCATCAGGTTCTGCTACAAAAGGCTATACTCAACAAAACTGGAAAATCTAGATGAAATGGATGATTTTCTAGACAGATAACACATACCAACGTTAAATCAAGAGTAGATAAACTATCTAAACAGGCTCACATCCCCTAAGAAATTAAAGAAGTCAATAAAAACCTCCCAACCAAATAAAGCTCAGGGCCAGATGGCTTTAGTGGAGAATTCTACCAGACCTTCAAAGAAGAACTAATACCAATATTCCTCAAACTATTCTATAAAATATAAACAGAAGGAGCTCTGCCAAATTCATTCTATTAAGGCACAATTACTCTGATACTTAAACGACACAAGGATCCAACAAAAAAAGAGAATTTCAGAGCAGTCTCACTTATGACTACTGATGCAAAAATACTCAATAAAATTCTCCCAAACTAAATCCAAGAACTCATCAGTACCATCATTCACCATGATCAAGTAGGCTTTATCCCAGAGATGCAAGGTTGGTTAAATGTATGAAAATCTATTAACGTAATCCACTATACAAACAGATTCAAAGAAAAAAATCACATGATCATCTCATTAGATGCTGAAAAAGTACTTGACAAAATACAGCACCCCTTCATGTAAAAAGCATTGGTGAGATCAGGAATTCATGGCCCATACCTGAATATAATAAAAACAATATACTGTAAACCAACAGCCAATATCAAATTAAATGGTGAGATACTTGAAGCAATCCCACTAAAATTAGGCACAAGACAAGGAGTCCCACACTCCCTATGTCTATTCAATATAGTACTCGAAGTTCTAGCTAGAGCAATAAGATAACAAAAGATGATCAAGGGTATACAAATTGGCAAAGAAAAAGTCAAGGTAATGCTATTTGCAGATAATATGATATTATACATAAGCAACCCAAAAATTCTACTAGAGAATTTCTACAGCTGATAAACATCAGCAAAGTGGCTGGATATAAAATTAACATGAACAAATTAGGAGCCTTCCTTTATACAAATGATAAACAGCCTCAGAAAGAAATTAGGGAAAAAAAACCCTTCACAATAGTTACAAATAATATAAAATATCTTGGGGCAACTCTAACCAAACAAATGATAGTTCTGTATGACAAGAACTTCAAGTCTCCCAAAAAAGAAACTGTCTTTTCACACTATTGCTGATGTTGTTGTGTGCATGCAGAAGGGAGCCTGGCATGGCTGCCCTCCAAGAGGCCCAACAGGCAAGTGAAAGAGTCAGATGTAGATACTTGCACCCAACCAATAGAAGCAGGCTGGAGACATCTGTGACTGAATTGGGATATGGGGACTGGTGAAGCTGGAGTGGAGGGTGAACCCATAGGAAGATCAGCATTCTCAACTGACTAGGAACCTCTGGGATCTCTTAGATACTGGGCCACCAACCAGGCAGTACACATTGGCTGGTGTGAGGCTCCAGACTCATATACAGTGGAGGACTGCCTGGTCTGGCCTCAGTGGGAGAGGAAGTGTCTAGATCTCCAAAAACTTGAAGACTCAGTGAGTGGGGAGGTCTGGTAGGGTAGGGTGGGGGATCATCCTCTTTGAGACAGACACGGAGGAGGAATGGAATGAGGAACAGTTGGAGGATGGACCAGGAGGGGCATGATGACTGGACTGTGAAAAGAGATTAAATACTACTACTACTACTACCACCACCAACAACAACAATAACAATAGCAACAAAAAGTTATGTCATGTAGGGATCACCTTGTCTCTATAGCATTGCAATTACCTAATTGCTCATTTTCATGGTAATCATGAATGAAAACGCTGCTCCAGGCATCTGTGAGAGTTGGAACCTAAGAGGGGAACCGTGTTCTAGGACTTTCTACCCTTACAAGCTGTCTCTGCTCAGACATTTGTTCCTACCCCACTCCTCTCTACTAATTACAGCTAGTTGGATTTACCACATAAATATGCCTTTACAGAAAGTCCTTAGTTTGAAAATAAGTGTTATGTCACATATTTTCATATCTATTTTAAAATTTAGCTGTACCTTTAGCTGCATTTTCCCATAGAATTTATAGTCCCATTTTACCTTATAAAAATTACTAAATGGAACATGTAAGTAATAAAATTGGAGAAAAAAATAATTAAAAAAATAAAAAATAAAAGTGACACAGAGTCAGTGATGGATGTCAACTGACAGCTCTGTAATCTGCTTAAGACAGCTCTCTCTTGCAAACTAAAGCCCAGTCTTTTATTTACAATTGTACAAGCTACTTCCTTAGAAAGTGTCTAATACTTTAATCATTTACCGTAGGTTCCATTTTAATCATTCCATGAATCAGCATTTTAAGGCCTTAGCTCCTTGACTCTTTGAAATAGAAACTGAAGCTCTCTTGCCCTTCTCTCTCCTCCTCTTTTCTTGTCTCTTGTTCCCCTGCTCCCCCCACCCCCCTCCGTTCTCTTTCCTCCTGGCCATAGCCAGCTCTAACCTCTCTATCTCTTCTTTCCCTCTTTACTTTTCTATCTCTTTTCTTTTCCCCTACTTTTCTATAATAAAGCTTTAAAATAAAAAAAGAAAGGAAAAGAAACTGAAATGCAGAACACATTGAGGCAAATTAACTAGACAGCAAGTACCTTTTTTTCTTTTTAAACATAGCAAGTTCTATGCTGTTTTCAGGGCACAGCACTTGTGCTTGCCATTAACAATCTCTTGGTTTATACCTATTCAAGCACCACTGAAACTCATTTTGATAATTCTTAGCTGACTCAATGGATTCGTTTAATTTTGGATTTTTCTTTTTTATCTCAGCAACTCCAGGGCTTATTATTAGCAAGTATTAAGTGATCCCAGAAAGTAGGAACATCATTAAGCTATCATATTTTTTCTTGATACAAGACTTTTGTCTATCCTCAGCCTCTATTTTGGTCACAAAGTTTGTGGCTTAACAACAGAAATCCCTTTGTCATAGATCCAAGAACTTGAAGCCTGTTATCAGTGCAGTAGTACATGTGGTGCGTTCTCTAGGTTTTGTGGGAGCAGAATCTCTTCTGTTCTCTCTCAGCTTCTGAGAGTTTGATGGAAACCTGAATTTATAAGGACAACACCTCGATCTCTGTCTTTTTTTCACAGTGTGTGTGTATGTGTGTGTGTGTGTGTGTGTGTGTGAGTGTGTGCACATATACATGTATATATGGTTTTATGTTTAGGTAAGTACTTCAGTCATATTGGACTAGTAATTCATCATACTCTATGAGAGCTTTATCTAACTATGATCATCATTTCAAAATGGTCCAATTTCAAAATAATGGCATATACTTATGTACATCTTGATTTGCATGTACTTACACGAAGGCTGTGCATTGTACAATATGAACTCATAGAGTAAGAGGGTTACAATAATTATATATACTTGAAACAAGTAATTATCAACACTTCCACATATATGCACATATGCTCACATACATCTGAATGACTTTCATGTTTATAGGCATACCTTTCACAGTTATACCTAAACATATGTGAAGTCTCAGTGAGTTTTCATGTTGCATATAATATACCTTAAACAAGAGCCGTAAAATGTTTTAATAAAAGCATAAGCTCATTTATGTAATTGAATAACATACCTTTTTCTCCATTCACTTAAACCTGTTTTTGTGTTCCTGTATACACTCAAGAGAATAAAGTTATGGGTTAATGCTTCCAGCTTCAGCTACTAGTCTCAGAGGGAATAATTGGAGTTATTGTAAATATGAGGTAGTAGATATAGAAAGAGGAAAAGAATCAGTGCTTGGGGGAAGAGTCACACCACATTGTTTTGTAAACAGACCCTGAGCCAAAGTCTCTAAACCAGGGTGAATACCAGAGGCTAATCTCAGTATCTTTAGCCATAGCTTGTTTAAGATATAACATAACTCAGGGTGAATTATTCCTTTTGCCAAAGGCATATTTTTTTCCTTCTCAGAAATCAGTGGGACACGTGGACTCTTTAAGAATTCAGAAAGAAAGTGAAGTACACTATTGAGAGCACTGGCTTGATGGGCACATCTTGTCTAGAAATCCAAGTTCACTGAGCTACACTCTGAGTTGGGGAGAAGAATCATGGCCTCTTCTGTGTCAGACCTAGAAAGGTAGGTACATATCTTCCAGGCAAAAGCTCTGTGACAACAGGATGATTGTGAACCTCACATGCTCTGTTCTTAGGTTCAGATAGTCCAGAGTGAGACTCAAAATTCCAACACACTTTCCCTAATGGTTTACAAGTATATATCTTTATTTCGTCTCCTGTTGAGTAGCATTATATAGTATGCTAATAATAGTTACATCGTGTAAAAATAAGAACAGTATATGTTATAGAAGAATAGAGGAACAAGGAATACTGGGCAAAAGGAAAATTATATGTCTTTTTCCTCTTGTCTAAGGAATGCACAACACCATTTTTCAAACCAAAGCAAGATGATAAACTGTTCTTTTCCTAGAGAAATTATTCTACATGTAACAAAGATGAAAGGGATTAGCAAATGCCTGTCTATTATGCATAGCTTGTACTCACAAATCTTCATGTGTTCAGGTACTAAGAATGAAAAGGAAACAGATGGGAATTCCTGTCAGTGAAGACAACAGATTCCATAAAACATGAAGAAAAAATGCAGGGAAAAAACAAACACTTGTGGAAGAACACATCTTCTGTATCAAATGTAGCTTTCTGGTCATTTCTAGTATTCTGGTGCGCCAAGAAATAAACACCAAGAGTGTAAAGTCAAAACAGGCAGAATAGAATGAGAAATACTTAGGCATGTCTCTGAACATGAGAGTTCTGGATCTGGAAAACATTTAGATAGAGGAGAAGAATACTGGATTTCCGAAGCTCTGCAACACTGATGTGTGTGTGTGTGTGTGTGTGTGTGTGTGTGTGTGTGTGTGTGTCCAATTTTCAAACTGTAAATAAGTGGTTTCTCTACTCAGACTAATGGAAAGTGGCCAGTAAGGATGTTATTTCTTGCCTGGCATGGTGTGACATTCTTAAAATTCCAGTGTTCTGGCAATGAGGCCAGCTAGGCTATGGAATAATATCAAGTCTCTGCTGAGATTGAGGGAAGGGAAAGTAGAGAGAGAGAGAGAGGATCAAAGAAAGAGAAGGAAGGGAAGCGGGGGGGGGGGAGAGGGAGAGGAAGAAGGAGAGAGGGAGAGGGAAGGAGGGAGGGAGGGAGAGAGAGGGGACAGACAGGGAGGGGAAGGGGGAGGGGAGAAAGAGAGGGAGAGGTAAGGAAGGAGGGAGAGAGATAACACCCCAGAAAAGCAATAAATTCCTGGAGACATTAAAGAAACCACCTAGAGCTTGGTCGTGGCTCTGGTCCAGGGAAGTAGCGGAATCCTGAGTCCAAATTCTCTAATTCAGTATATTCTCTAAGTGCTCTGTGTATTGACATTTGTTACAATGGGTTAGTATTCTGCTTGATCCTTGTTAAGCAGGATTCTCAACTATTTGTTGCCAATAGAGACAGATATTGTGTTCTTTTAGGAGCCCTGGTCCAAGAGATATGTATTCAGACAGTAATTTTGAATATGGTCATTGACAGATCTTTTAATGACTCTGAGCTCTTATTGTTTCTCATGATAAATGATGACACAGAAACTTTATATAAGTTAGAACATTAAAATTTAAGGAGCTTTAGTGAAAGGTCTGTAAAACCAATAATAATAAAATAATAAAACTTTCCCCAACAATTGATCAGAAATAACTTTGCACATTGACAATATATGTCATAGCATCTAGTCCAGCAAGTGTAGGCCAGAATGAAGATGATCTAAGTATGTTTCTTTAAATCACTCTTAATCTATTGTCTCCACATAGAGAGGGTGACATGCTGGACAGGAAAGAAGACGCTTCTGGTTTAGTCAGAAAATGTGGTACTGTTTAAGGGGATTGAATCTGGTAAATGGAAGCAGAGCAGAAATCCTCGTGCCAGATGATATGCTTATCTTAACTGTCACTGGAGATTTTATAGGAGTATTTGGGCAATCTAAGGATTATCTAGGAAGGTTGGTAAGTTTTGTGTTGTAGAGAAGACTTAGAAAATCTGAGCCCCATTTCTCTCAACCATTATAAAAGAAGGGGACGAAGAACAATATGTTGGCTGTTTGATCTTAAAGAACTTTTAGGATACCAGACGCCTATAAAATAAAACATTTGTTAGTTTGCAAACATTTCTTTAAGGGAGACAGTAAGGATACTGTTTTCACCTGAGGGTTGCTGTAATGAAAGAGGTGAAAAGTGTGGCTCTCAAACACAAACACAAGGCAGCAACTACTAAGAGAAAAGATGTTTGGTAAGAAGCAAGTCACCTGTCACCTATGTCTTATAGTGTGTGTGTGTGTGTGTGTGTGTGTGGGTGTGGGTGTGTGACACATTGCCTTCCTTGGAGAGCTCAGACATGAAAAAACAAGTGCATGAGAAATGGACTTAACCCTGATGAGCATAGCTCAAGGGGGAATGAGGAGACTTTATGAGCAAAGTTTTCAGTCTATGATATTGAGAATCAGTAAATGGGTCGGTTGCATCAGAATAATGGCCTTTACTTGATATTTCACTCACTATACATTGACCCAACTTTATCAAGAAGAGATGTGGTAAACAGAGTGTGAGGTTCAAAGCCATCTTCCTGTTCAATTTATCATCTTTGACATCCTTGAATAAATTGTAGCCCGCAAATCAATGCCAGGCTGAGTTTGCATAAGCAAATGTGTTTCAGAATATAGCTACAGACAGGTACCAACATGCTGTCTGTGCTCACTGCTACAATGTAACAGAGAAAAATACTGATTTAAAAAGAGTGGATCACTCACAAGGCATAAGAGGCTCATGGTCTAAGATTTTCATTAAATATACTGTGTCATTTACTCTAGGGTAGAACTAAGATGATAACTGTACTAAATATGACAATAAATTACTAGGGTCCCTTATTTCATTCTTCCTTTCTATCATAAGTTACAATTGCTCAAATAACTCAACAGAGAGATAAATGGAACTGTGAAAGGAAGATCAAGTAATTTGTCAAAGAGAAAATGACAAAGTTGATTGTAACTAATTTGTCATGCATGTTTTCACTCAGCAGACTCTACTTTCAGGAAAATATTTTTCTTTAGGGAATGATTGCCCCTGATCCTGATATGTTCTAAAAATTTAAATGATACAAATACTAATAAGTAACATCATTTGTGTTACAAAATATTATTTATTATAAAAATTGATTTTACTACAGTTTACATTTGAATAAAATTGTAATATTAAACAATTGCAAATAATCATCCAGGTCTTGGCTGCTGTAATCCGCAGAGAGCAGATTAACTTCACCACACAGAAAATATGATGCCTTCTCTCATGCTGGCTTCAAGGAACAGCTCTTCCTACTCTACATTTTTCATCTTGCTTGGAATCCCAGGACTGGAGAATTACCATTTCTGGGTTGCCTTTCCATTCTGTGTCATGTACATTGTGGCAGTGACTGGAAATATCACCATCCTCCACATAATCCGAATTGACCACACCCTGCATGAGCCCATGTACCTCTTTCTGGCCATGCTGGCTACCACTGATCTGGTTCTGTCCTCTTCCACACAACCTAAAATGCTGGCCATGCTCTGGTTTCACGATCATAAGATTGAATATCATGCCTGCCTCATCCAGGTGTTCTTCATACATGCCTTTTCTTCTGTGGAGTCTGGGGTGCTCATGGACATGGCATTGGACCGCTATGTGGCTATCTGCTTCCCACTCCGACATTCCAGCATCCTGACCACATCTGTAGTCATCAAACTAGGGGCAGCTGTAATGGTGAGAGGGCTGCTGTGGGTGAGTCCCTTCTGCTTCATGATCTCCAGGATGCCCTTCTGCCCCAACAAGGTCATTCCCCAGTCCTACTGTGAGCACATGGCTGTGCTCAAATTGATATGTGCTGATACCAGAGTCAATCGTGGATATGGACTCTTTGTGGCTTTCTCTCTGGCTAGCTTTGACATAACTGTCATCAGTGTATCTTATGTGATGATTTTGAAGGCTGTTCTGAGGTTGCCTTCAGGTGAAGCTTGCCTCAAAGCTTTTGGTACATGTGCTTCTCATATTGGTGTCATCTTAACCTTCTATATCCCAGCTCTTTTCACGTTCCTCACCCACCGCTTTGGCCACCATGTGCCCCGTGTTGTGCACATCATGTTTGCCAATGTCTATCTTCTAGTTCCTCCCATGCTCAATCCCATCATATATGGAGTTAGAACCAAACAGATCAGGGAGAGGGTCACCCGAGGGTTCTGTGGAAAAGGCTCATGAACCAGGAACCACACCATATTCTGTATTCATCTGACATTGCCACAGATTAGATACACTTCACAGGCTTTTTACCTAACATCACAAAGTCATCCCTGTGATAACAGCTATCCCACAGGCTGAAAACCTTCTAGAACAATTAAGAATAGATTACATGGTACCCACAACCAGAGATCTAAGAGATGTGATATATAATACAGATTTAACTGATGTATTCTTTGTTCAAATTGATATTAGTTCAATTTGAATTTGACCTCTTTAGCAAAACAAATATTTAGAAAAGACAAATTCACTGTGGATTTTTATGGCAAAGTTTAATTTTAGTTATTATAATAATTGTTCCTTTTTTCTGTCTCCTTATTCATACGAGAACTTTACCCCTTACTCTATGTTGTTGAGTTCAAAATCTGGAGACTTTTCATCAATTGATTAAATCAGTAAATATTTTACCTGATTGTCATGGTTTAAATGGAAGGTCGCACAATTTTAAATGAATCTAGACATTTAATTAAGCAGTTAAAATACACTTATTTCTTCAATCCTGGAATTTCTATCAGAAAGTATTATTTTATAAATAGACATTTGTTTAATGTTATGTTTAAATCCTGATCTATAAAATCAACATAAGTCATACCAGTCATCTTATAGGAATTGAGTGTCATGAATGACATGACAAGAATCACAACAACAGGGAATCTGCGGCAGGAGCACTGTGAATTTGAGAGCAGCCTAGAATATATAGAAAAATTTTATCCCAATAAGAAGAAAATGAAAGTGGGAAGGAGGTGGAGAAGAAACTAAATGAAACCAAATGAATAAATGTGATGAACACCAGGTGCCATATTATTTGTAGTAAAGATGTGATGAATTATTGATATGTTATTAAGGGTTTTTTTATAAATTTATTTGTATTCATTGGGAGATTTGCTTGCATACTTATCTGTGTGAGAATGTCAGATCTCCCAGAACTGGAGTTACAGACAGCTGTGAGCTGCCATGCAGGTGCTGGGGATTGAACCCAGGTCTTCTGGCAGAACAGCCAGTGAGTGCTCCTAACCACTGAGCCATCTATCTCCCACTGTTATTAAGTTTTAAAGAAAATAATTTTAGTTCCCATCATTCTCCATACTAACTATTAAATCAATCAATGCACATGTGTGGAAGCTTATTTAATAAAGAGACCTAAATGCTAATAATACCCACTGTGGTTAATAAATCTTAGCATCCTCTAGTTTTCTTTTTCATAGTAGTATTTTTCAAAACTTATCTTTACTTGCTGAAGTTTAATTTTGTTATTAAAAACTGATTGAGATAAGGTTTAAATGACCCTGGGCTCATAGATATACAAAATAGCTATACTATTTTACTAAGTAGTATGTAAAATTTATTATAAAATTTGTAAAATTACAAAAAGTCTTTTAAAACAATTCCTTGATATATTTGCAATTTTGCTACTGATTAAAGACAAAAGAAATTGTGTGTACTAATGAAGGACAGTTAGGATAAAGTTTTGGCAGTACTGGAAGGCAATGGAAGCTTATGGAACCCAAAGAAGAATGTTATGTCACCAAAGTGTGACATTTGAGGAGGCATTGTAGATCCCAACTCACTATTTCTCTTTGTCCCCAGCTGGCATGAGGTGACCAGGTCTCCATCAGACACTCCTGCCATAGTCAGTTGGCTCAAAACAACAGAGCCAGGGGAGCACCTGACCTCTGTACCCACTTGCCAAAGTGGGACTTTCTTCCTCTGTAATTGTCTCAGATAATTTGTTATGATGATGAAAATTTGACTAGAATAAAACAATCAAACACAAAGTGTGGAATTTTAAGTATGTATTATTTCTCTCCTTATATGGAAGACTAAAGACAGGGATTCATTCAGAAGTGGCCTGAAATACCAGAGTGACTATTCAAAAGCAAGAATATTATATTGGACAGTGAGAATGTGTCGATTATCCTCAAACGTGAAATATCAAACCATTCATTACACTCAGATTTTTATCATCTAGTCAGGATAAATAAATGTGAAAAAAAATGAAATATAGGTCGTTCCTCTCACACAGGGATTTTGGACATAGAGTAAAAATGAGTGAAAGGTTATAATTGAAACCAAGAAATGTTATTTAAAAAAAGAAGTTGTGGCTATTCTGGGTCTTATAAAAAGTAGTTTTAAGTCTTCACGTATGTACAAGTGGGAAAGAGGTGTGAAATAGGGTACTTGGCATTTGTACAGACATAAACTATGAGAGTTCTAAAAGAATAAGAAAATAATTTCAGACCAAATTCCAGCACAGCCCTATAGAGTGGCTGTGTTCTGAGGAGCTTGGGTTTAGCTTACAGGATATGGAGAGATCCCTTAGTGTTTCCACAAGGAAATCACAAATGAGGCCAGAAGAGATATTCTGATTGAATTGCTCTGAAACCTTGGGTTCCAGGAGAGGGAAGAAAGAACCTGAGTTAGATCTGACCCTAGATAAAGGATTCTGACATATCATTCTCTCTGTCTCTCTGTCTCTCTGTCTCTGTCTCTCTGTATGACTCAAGCAAACACATCATACTCTCCTCTCCTTTCTATTTTGATGTTTTGATTTTATTGATTTGAGTTTATTGATTTTTTCTAGTACCTTTCTATTTTAACTGTGTATGTATAAATGCAAGGTATATTCAGACCTGCCCAGAGGCACAGTGCAAAACTGATTTCTTACTATGGTTGTAATTGACGTTTAACTTGCAAAATTTTACATTGGTTACTGCGGCATTTAATGTGATAAACTTCCATCTAGAAGTGCCACATGTGAAATGCCTATTCTTTATATATAAATCTGGATTCATGGCTTATAAATATTTTTATTAGACTAACCTAGATATAGACAAACTTCATTTTGTTCAATATAGAAATTGAGTGTGTTTATATTCATATGATTAGTGGTTTCCTGATCTTATAACTTCATATTCACTCGTTTCTCACAATTTCCACCTATGTTAACAGCAATATATTTATTACTCAGTTAGCTTGTTATCATCAGTGTGACTAACCACCTTCACCACCTACCACATACATCTTACTCTACGTCTTCCTAGGGTAGAAAGTGTCCCAACTCTGGGTGTGCTCTCACTTTTATTGGTTTACAAAAAGTAAGTTTCTTTATGACATATTCTTCATAGTTACTTGTGATGACTTTCCATGTATACCTCTCCCTCTCTCCATGTCCCTATCACCTAACTCTTCTTTTCCACTCCCACCACAAATTTTCTACTTTATTGTTATTTATTGATGTGACATTTGCTAAATACCTCTATGAATGTTTCAATTCATTCTGGGCTCTCTAGTTTCACGAGGGAGGGGCTTTCCCATGTAACCTATGGTTGGCCATTTAATTGATTCTCTGTCTGCAAAATCAAATTCTACACCTGACTCACTCATTCCAGGCCTCTTTCTTCTTCCCTGTCTCTCTGGTAGCTACAGATGCTCAGTAGACACAG
Organism: Tokudaia tokunoshimensis; assembly: GCA_036184795.1. Lineage (NCBI taxonomy): Eukaryota > Metazoa > Chordata > Mammalia > Rodentia > Muridae > Tokudaia > Tokudaia tokunoshimensis. Next base: position 78,925,414 of record BTHU01000001.1, read on the forward strand.
CACTGTTTTCCTCATCAGTGTAACAGTTTGTTCTAATCATTTCCAGATACCCAAGAACAGCAGCAATGACACAAAGTATACCATGTGATGCTCTTATCTTCATGTTCTCCTGGATTACCATCTGCTTAAACCAGATTGTCAGATACTTCCTGTGAACAAGTGACCTTGCTCACACTGATATTTTCCCCACAGACCATAACCATGTTCTCATGGCCTTTTCTGTGGTTGCATTTCATATTGTCAATACAATAGTAGGTGCATTGTACAATACAGGTAGTGCTGTAGCTGGAGAAATTCTACCTAGTATTTAGTACAGATTCTTGCTTCTATGCCAACTTGCTATGCTCAAATCTTTCTCCTCTCATTGCTTTAGCTTCTGTACTCTTAGAATAGTTCCTATCACTCTGCTCAGTATTAACCTTTTGGTTCTTTCCACCACTGAAAAAATGTTGGAGGCCAGATAGGGCCACAGGTCCTTTGGAGTCCTGTGGATGGAACAAGGAGTACTTTTATTCTGTGAATTCAGGTATGCTTGTCAAGACCAGCAAGGGATTGGCACCAATTTTCCTAATAATACTATGCTCATAATTCCTATTAATGATGCTAATAATCTATCTGACTTGGATTGAAAGCTCTTGTAGCCCTACTGATTCCAGTTTTTGATTGTTTAATTTTCTCTGGTCCTCTCTCCTGGAATGTCCTGGAATGGACCCAGCAAGAACCACTGGTCCAGTTCAAGCTATGTCTTCCTTGTTTCTATAAAAAAATGGTACAGAGATTTTATGAGAAGTTTCCCTATGATAAAAGCATCAACTTTAATTTTTTCATTCTTATCAGTCAAGAACCAACAAAGTGATACAAAATATCAGGAATTTGTGGCATGAAAGAGAATATTAGTTTTGTGTACTGTGCTTTTTATTTTTGTTTTTATTTGATATTTTCTTTATTTACATTTCAAATGTTATCCCTTTTCTGGTCCCCTCCTAACCCCCCTATCCCATTTCCCCCTCCCATGCTTCTATGAGAGTATTCCGCTACCCACTCTCCCACCCCCACCTCCTCGCCTTCAAATTCCCCTAAACTGGGGCATCGAGCCTTCACAGGACCAAGGGCCTTTCCTTGAATTGATGCCTAACAAGGCCATCCTCTGCTACATATGCAGCTGGAGCCATGGATCCCTCATGTATACTCCTAGGTTGGTGGTTTAGTCCCTGGGAGCTCTGGGGGTGTCTGGTTGGTTGATATCATTGTTCTTCCTATGGGGTTGCAAACCCATTCTGCTCCTTCAGTCCTTTCTCTAACTCCTCCATTGGGGACCCTGTGCTCAGTCCAATGGTTGGTTGCTAGCATTCTCCTCTGTATTTGTCGGGCTCTGACAGAGCCTCTCAAGAGACAGCTATATCAGGCTAAATACCTTGGTGTGAATCTAAGCGAACAAGTGAAAGATCTGTATGACAAGAAATTCAAGTCTCTGAAGAAAGAAATCTAAGATTATCTCAGAAGATGGAGAGATATACCATATTCATAAATGGACAGATTAATATAGTAAAAATGGCCATCTTGCAAAATTAATCGACAGATTCAATGCAATCTCCATCAAAATTCCAGCTCAATTCTTCATAGAGTTAGAAAGAGTAATTGCAAAGCTTCTGTAAGGCAGAGTACTGTGTTTTAATGCATTTAATTTATCATAATCTTACTATATACAGAACTTTTGTTTTAATGCATTTACTTGATCATAATCTTACTATACACAGAATTTTTCTTAGGACAATGTATAGAGAATTCAGTCTAGATTTTGTAAGGACTATACTAACAGATTTATTTTGATTGAAAAGAACAAAATCTAAAACTGCACTGATGAGCATTACTTTGAACCAACATATATATAATCCAGAAATATTAGTAGATATGAGAAAGAAAAAAGAAACATTGGAAAGTTTCTTTTGCTTCTGCATTCCACAGTAATGTCTGCATCTATGTGCCAGATAACAAACACACCATGTAATTTCTGTTGATATTACAGGTCAAATAAGAAGAACTCAACTCAATGCCCATACCTAGAAAGCATGACATCTATAGCCTTATTAAAGTGTGAGTGAAAAATTAAACAAGATGATTTATATAAGAGTAGGAATACAAATAATCATGCCCTTCATAGTATCTAGCCACCACACACCACACACACCAGCCAGGGTAAATGTGTTAATCATTAGCGAGATTGATAATTATAATACAGCTCTGTTTCATTTTGTATCATTACTACATTTCAAAAATTCTTTTATATCAGTTCAGTAGAAATTTTAAGATGTTAAAATAAAAAGATGATGGTATGATAACACCATATATGACTTTTATAGTACTATAATTAAACAGACTCTGAGTCAGTTGGCCCATGCAATAAGCAAGCAAAGTTTTATGCCATAAACAACAGTAAGGATAATTTTCATACTAATGGTTTTTTAATGGATGTCAAACTAAAAAGCTATAGTCCCAGCTCAGTCAATTAGAGATCACTCCTTCCAGATATAGTTAGAATAAAAATATCTCTTCCTCAGGATCCTGTGTCCAAGACCTGTTCTCCAGTTATTGGTAATACTTTGGAGGTAGGACATAGCTGGATGAGGTCAGTCACTGGTTACTGTCCTTGCATTGACCTTCTATGTTCCCTTCCCATCTTTCAATCTCTTATTTCTGTTCACCATTTGGTAAGATGCTATTTTCCACCAGATGCTCATTCTATATTTCAGCTTCACTCCAGGTCCTCAGAATTAAGCTTGCTAAGTATGAATCAAGTAAACCCTCCTCTAAGGTTTTTTTCTTGATATATTGGTCACTGTGATGGAATACTAATGAGTACACAGGTTACTGGAGGGTTAACCTCCAGTATATTTTCTGATGCCCTGTATTCTATTGATAGCTAGTTTAGTCTACTAAAGATTATTTTCTTTTTGACCACAAAGAGCTAGAGTGTCCAGTTCTTTCGCATTCTTCCCTTAGGACAATAGATAAAATGAATGAGTCAATCAGGTCCTATCTACATAGAGAATGTCTGAGGTAATGTGTATACTAATTGCCTTGATCTTACACCTTGTGTACATGTATTAATGTATCATATTGTGCACCACAGTTTTGCACACATAATCTATCATGCTCTGTTGCTGAAGACAGCACACATCTGAGCCATAAAGTATAGAGAAATCAATGAATGCTGATCTTAAAGCTTCATTCTCCCTGCTGTCTTTCTTTCATTGATCTAGAAGATGCTAGGTACAATCTTACTGTTCTGTGTACTTTATGAGCATCAACAATGATACCTTGACGAGCTATGCTCACTGGTGCAATAGTGGTTTGATGTTATGGGAGTAAGTGCCTGATTTCTGATCATATGTATGAGCCTCTGCTCTAGATAGAACTTATGCATAGCAGCATTACTGGGGCCAAGAACCTGTGGTTAGCTATGTTATAAGTTCTAGGGGAAAACCCAAAATTATTCTGCTAAGTGCGCATACAATTAAAATGATTATTGTTTATTGCTATACCCATAGATTAATGTATTTATCATCTCCCATAATGGAAGATTCAACATGTGGTGGATTGTAATTAGAACAGAGACCCATTTGTCTGCATTTATAGAATAAGAGATAGTGGAGTTCTAAGTCTAAATGCCACATCTAGATAGCATCCTTCAGCACAAGACTGGGATTATAACAGAAGAGAGTGTGGAAATACCATTGAGCCAGAGGTGATGGTGGATAAAGCAAGAAAAAAAAGTGTTTTTCAGACAAAGCTGTGCACATATGACCTCACAGTGAGTGTGACAGAATGCACAAGAAACAGAACATCACTATGGAGAGTCAACCGTCTATGAATGCTTTGATTTCCTTTGTTTATTATTCAGGACTCCTAGGTACTACTGTTCACTGGAGTTGGTAGCTTAAAGTCTTCTGGGATTCAGTGGTCATACCTTACATTTTTATATGTATTGTTTGTTCTTTGTCAGTTTCCCCAGAGAGACCCACATCTTGCATATAATCTCACAGTTCAGTTCAGACTTACTAAAACAGCCATAGTTCCCAGCATGATAGCTTGTTGTGTCTCTGCTAGTAAAGACATAGAAAGTTCCTGTTTCTACAAGGCCCTGGTAAGATAGACAAGGATGTTCACTCTGTTGTCTTTGTATATATTTATTACCTACACATAAATATTCAAACAAGCTTATAGAATTTTCAAGTAATTATATATTCTACTACATCTTTGTAGTCTCATATAATATTATCAAACAGTTTGAAGCTGAATATTACAATGATTACTCTCAGAGATGAAATTAATGATTTAACAACAAAAGAAGAAAGCAAGAAGACATGGTTAATTCAAAGTAGATTGCATGATATTTATTAGCATAAAGCAAATTTGACTGAAAACCTTAACAGGAAAAGTAATGTCACTATTTGATTTTTAGTAATCCTAGAAGTTAATTATGTAATTTATAATTTTAATTGAATAAATCCTAAACATGCCTGTAAAATCATCTGCCTGTCTAACTGTATCTTCTACCTTTTCCTCAAGCCAAAATATATCTATTTGGATACTACTGGATAAAAACAAAATCTACTCTTCATTATTCCCTGAGAGAACTGTAAGTATTGTGTGAAAATTTCCCCAGAATGACTTTCTATCAACCTTGGTACAACTACTTGAAATACTCTAGTGTCAATAAAAATGCTTAACCTCTCATCTTTCTGAGATCTAATTACTCTCCTGTGCTGAGCTCAATCACCCGATGCTTTCAAACTTTTATGTATCAACTGAATCCTCTCATTCATTATCTAAAATTTGTGACTGTTTACTGTATCTATAGTCACAGTTTATAAATTTGTGTATCTCCCTTTTGCAAAACACCTCTCCTTTTGTCACATTCTGTCATCGCCTTAACTGAAAATTTCTCAAAATGAACCAAACTATTGTACCACTACAATTTTTCCATCCATTCTCTAATCCACCCCTGCTGATTGTCAGTTTCAGTGCAGAGAGGCCCCCTGCCTTTCCCAAGGTCAACAGCTATTCTGAACTGCATTTGAATGTTTCAGTGCATACTAGAGTTGGCTGCTCAAGCAGTTCAGCACTGTTGTCAAACATAGGGGAATGAATGCCTTATCTCATTTTTTTTATAGTTCTCATAAAACATTCGGACTTCCCATAGCTTAAAAAATATAATCTTTCCTGTATAATCTTTCACAATATTCTGTCTTTGTTTTTTTCCTTTTAATAACCCACTCTCTTTTCCTATTCACCCATAATGTGGGATCAAAGGGATTGCTTCTAGAATTCTAAGTCTGGAGAGTCACACCTGCAGGACCAATCCAGAGAAACATAGTCTTAAGGTTTCTCTTACTAACTTTAAGCCTGGCAAATTAAAACTTAAATGTGCTTGTTTTTCTGTGTTCTAAGAACCGAGTCTCCCACATTGAAAGATTTTTATTTTTTCTATTTCTTGAACTCATTATATATGCACAAAATCCTGTGGTACTTAAAATCTATAAATATAAAGATAAATATATAAGTATATAAAATTATGTGATTATAGTTTCTTGGTTTAAGGATAAGAAACTTTGTATATTCTAAATGTCTCTAATTTTAATTGCTAAATTAATAAATTTTAGTTTTCTGAACAACAGAATTTATTTTCTAGAGTAGTTTTTTTAATCAGAAAATGACTTAAATATTTTTGAAAACAGTACAATTTATTACTTGTTAGGATGTGAACATTGTGAAGGCAAATGCTACAAACTCAGGACAACACAGAATTCCCAAGCAACTTCACAATGAAATTACCAACCTTCTTATTGACTGGCATTCCTGGCTTAGAGTTTGCTCATGGCTGGATCTCCATCCCTTTCTGTTGTCTTTATGCCACCGCCCTCTCTGGCAATAGCATGATCCTCTTTATCATTGTAACTCAGCATAACCTGCATGAACCTATGTACTATTTCCTCTCCATGCTCTCTGCCACTGACCTGGGTTTGACTATTTCTACAATGTCAACTACCTTGAGACTCCTGTGGTTTCATGCAAATGAAATCAGCTTAGATTTTTGCATCGTTCAGATGTTTTTTCTCCATGGATTCACATGTACAGAATCTGGGGTGCTAGTGGCTATGGCTTTTGATCGTTATGTAGCAATCTGCAACCCTCTTAGATATACCATGATTCTTACTAATTCTAGAATTGTTCAGATGGGTTTCCTAGTGATAATTCGCACTCTACTATTAACCGTTTCACTACTTTTGCTCCTTAAACCTGTCTCTTTTTGTAAGAGGAATACCCTCTCCCACTCCTACTGTTATCATCCAGATGTGATTAAGCTAGCATGTTCAGACACTCGGGCCAATAGCATCTGTGGACTAGTTGATATGATTCTGATGACAGGGGTAGATATTTCATGCATTGTCTTATCTTACACATTGATCATTCGCTCTGTCCTCAATATTGCCTCCTCTGAAGAACGGCACAAGGCCTTCAGCACCTGTGTGTCCCACATTGGAGCAGTTGCTGTTTTCTACATCCCAATGTTTAGCCTGTCTCTGGTGCATCGCTACGGTCGGTCAGTGCCCAAAGTAGTTCATATAATGATGGCCAACGTTTTTCTTCTTTTACCTCCTGTGCTCAACCCCATCATCTACAGTGTGAAAACAAAACAAATCAGGAAGGTTGTTCTTAGTTTGCTCTTTACAAAGTAAACACAGAGTGCTCTCAACTTTTTAAAATCCTGGTATGATTTTCATGCTCCAAAAGCAAATATGTTTGGAGTTTCCCCATTCAATGTGGGAGTTTTCAAGTTTTTAATTTATTTAGCAAGGTTTAATGAATACTTAGGTGCTTTCTGTTAAAAGTTTGCTCTGTTTTGTATGAATTTTACAGTCTAACAAGGTAGATGTAAAGAGTAATGATAAAGAAATAAAACAGTTGCTCAAAGTAATTTCATGATTGTTTTGTGCTAGGTTTTCTCAAATAGCTCACAAGACATATTCTACCTATCCTTCAAAACATCACAACAGAATGTGTAACTATTTAAAATTAAAATATACACTGTTGATTAAATTAATGTTTAGAGACTTTCAGGCCATACATCTAAAACATGGATCAGAGGTGGAATCTTGATGTATGATTTGTATGTATCATGGACACCAGGCTCTGTGATGTACACTTTGCCAAATGTTCCCAGGGGAGATACTCTATGGCAAGAAGAAAAGTGTGCATCACCAGGAATCCATGCCGTAGGTTTTTCAAAACTATTTAGCTTATTGTAAACAGAGACAATACATAATATCCATGACAAGAAATCAATTGTTCAGACAAGTAATAGTAAAGAGAAAATTTGGAAATTAGTGACATTTATTTTTTTATTTGATAAATGAAGTGGAACTTTGGGTCTAGAAGAGAATATCAAGTAAATGGAAGGAATATTAGAGCAGAGGTTTTTGCTTTGTTTCTTAAGGGTTCATTAAAAATTTATAACAATTTATATAATTAACAATTTAATACAATACATGTTATTGTCATCACAGTAAAATCAAAGCAAAATCAATGTCCTGATATTACTTCATAAAATTTCATATTATATGAATGTATAAATGACTTATATGTGTTCTTTAACTAACCAACAAACTAAAGATTGATTGATGATTTTCACTTGATAAGTAACTGATACAGAACCAAGCACAAAATATTTGTTTCCTATAAAGGGAAACAATTTGGATTTAGGAGACAGCCAAAATTATAAATTTCCAGTTGCATAGTGAAAATTTAGAGATGTAAGCAGCATGGCGATCTATATGATGGATGTCATAGGCATGTCACAAACATTGGAGCACCAGTGTGATGGAGTCAGTTCACATTAGCTTGCAAACCTATTTTGTTTACTTTTTTCCAAGTTTGGACTCATTCAAATGACTACATTCCTGCTCAACATATTTGGTTCATCAGCACACATGTGACTCTAGGTGCACTTTAATCTGTATGCCCTTGCATGATGTTATAGAAGTTAAAATATTAATAAACATATACCATTATATTCCATAAACTTTTGAATATGTACATGAAGCATAAACATGGGCAAAATATTAAAATAATGAATTTGATATTATTATGGCTGATAACTCAAAAGTAGTACTTTAACCAATTTTTCCTTTAAATTCAAAATTTAAGGATTTCCAAGGACACATCAAAAAGATATTTCAGAAGCAATTCTCTGGAAGAATGTAAGTAGTGTGTGTACAATATTCATGAGGGAATATAAGTTTTAAAATCATAGGCTATATCTGCATTAGACATTGCAATAAAGAAAACACAGAAATTCTTCTGAGCTCAGTGAAGTTCAATTGTTTTTTAAATGTCCACTATGACATCTTGCACTGATCTAAAGCCACAAAGTTGAGATCTTTGCTCTTACAAAACCTACAGGAGAAGTAAGACATGTTAAAGATATAGGAGGAGGAGCTGGTAAATACAAAATGGGAGATACTAGCTATTATTTTGGGGTATCCACATATAAAAATGAATATAAATTCAGTTTCTGAAAGATTATAAACTCAAAATGGGTAAAATACAACATAAAATTTGAAATGTTGAAATTGGTAGAGGAAAATTCAGAGAAAACACTACAAGATAGAGGCATAAACTGTTCCAAAGTAGACTCTACTAATATAGGAAATATTCCTAAATATTAACAAGCATGATCATATGAAATTAAGAAGCTTCTGCACAAAAATTAAATAAGTAATAGTCTTGAACTGAAAAATTAATACAAACTACACATCACACAGGTGTTGATAAGCAGAATATATGAAGTACAATTATTAAATGTTCTCCTCTGTATCATAAGTGAGCTAAAGAAGTAAACAGATAGCTGTGAAAATAAGCACAGATAGTTACAGTTGTGACCCAACATGTGGGGTTTGGGAGCCTAACTTGGGTCTTTTATAAGATTAGTTAGGTACCTATAACTGCTGATCTCTCTCCAGCTTCCACTTCATAAATATTGTTTAGAAAATTAGTCTTATCTTTTTGTAATTGGCCTAATTATTAAATAAATGAAGCAAGGGTGTTAGATGTTTAGGCATTCATTTTTCTAGAAGTTTTCAAAAGATTCATCAGATTTGATTTTCCATTTTTTTCATTAATTTGTTTATTCACTTTCAATTTGAATATCAGACCCCCTCACACAGCTCACCCCCTAATTCCTCCACCCCTTCTCCTTTGAGAAGGGGTTGGCCCCCTGAGTATGACCCCACCCTGGCACGTCAAGTTATTTCAGGACTAGGCACATCCTTTCCCATTGAGGCCAGACAACACAGCCCAGTTAGAGGAACAGGATCCACAGGTAGGTAACAGGTTCAGGGACAGGGCCTACTCCATTTGTTGGGGACCTGCATGAAGACCAATCTGCACATCTGTTACATATGTGTGGTGATGGGGATTTAGGCCCAGGCCATGTATATTCTTTGGTTGGTCACTTAGTCTCTGGGAGACCACATAGGTTCAGGTTAGTTGATTATTGGTCTTCCTGTGGAGTCCCTGTCCTCTTCGGTTCCCTCAAACCTTCCCCCACCTCTATCACAAGACTCTCCTAGCTCCAAGTAATGTTTGGCTGTGGGTTTCTGAATTTGTTTCCATTGGCAGATGGGTAGAAAATTTCAGAGGACAGTTATGCTAGGCTCCTGTCTGCAAGTATAGCAGAATATCATTAAATAATATCGAGGATTCCTTCTTGCCCACAATATGGGCCTCAATTTGGGCCAGGTAATGGTTGGGCATTCCCTCTGTCTCTAGTCCATCTTTGTCACTTCACATCTTGTAAGCAGGACACATTTTTTTCTTATTCTGCCCTCTGGGAGTCCTGCCTGTCTATAGGCAGTGGCCACTTCAGGTGCCATGTCCCCTTCTGCTAGGAGACTCAGCTAGAGTCACTCCTATTATTCCCCACCCCCTCCCCTGTCCCAGGTCTCTGGCAAGTTCTAAAGATGCTGCCCATCCCCTAACACTGTGAGCTGTAGATTTTAATTCTGTCTCCCCTACTGATCCCCATACCTGACTGACTCCCCACTACTGACTTCCCACACCTGATGCCCCTGCCCTGTTCCCATCCCCATCCCCTTTCTCTCCCAGTCCCTCCATCCATCCACTCTGAAATCTACTTTAATTTCTTCCTCTGTGAAATATTTAAGCATCAACCCTTTGGCCCTCTTTGTTATTTGGCTTCTTTGGGTCTGTGGATTGTATCATGGTTATCCTGTAGTCTATGGCTCATATCTACTTATAAATGAATACATAACATGTATGTACTTGGGGGTCTGGGTTACCTCATTTAGGATGATAGTTTCTAGTTCCATCTATTTGCCTGCAAAATTCAAGATGAGCTTGTTTTTAATAGCTGACTAATATTCCATTCTGTAAATGAACCACGTTTTCTTTTTCCATTCTTCAGTTGCAGGTCATCTGGGTTGTTTCTAGTTTCTGGCTGTGGGAATTTGTAGAGATCAGGGAACCTGTCTGGGTCTGACCTAGGTTCTCTGCATATATGTTAATGTTGATTTCCTTGGTGTTCTTGAGAGACACCTAACAGTGGGAGCAGAGGCTGTCCTTGATAATTTGCTTGCATTTGGGAACTTTTCCTCCAACTGGGTTGCCTTGTCCAACCTTGATATGATATGTGCCTAGTTTTATTGAAACTCGACATGCCATGTTTAGTTGATGTCCCTGGGAGGCATGTCTTTTCTGAGGAGAGGCAGAGGGGTTGTGGATCTGGGGGAGAGGGGAGGTAAGAGAGAGAGACTAGATAGAGAGGAGGGAGGGGAAACTGTGATTGAGATGTAATATATGAGAAAAGAATAAAAAAAAGTTCAAAAGTTCAAAAGCAAATCAAAACAAAACAAAACAAAAAAAAGACAAACAAAATCAAATGAAGCTACTATGATCATAGTTGAATAGGTGTCCTTGTGGGATGGTGGAACATCTTTTGCCCAGAACCGGTATAGCTGGTTTGCTATGTAGAAATATTCCTAATTTTCTAAAAACCACCAACTTGATTCCCAGAGTGGTTGAACAAGTTTGCACTCCTACTAACAATGGAGAAGAAGTGTTCCCCTTGCTCTAAGTCCTCACCAGCATGTGTATATGTTTTTACACAGTATTTCTGCTACTATTTTTTTGCTAGTTCCCTTTGCATATAGTGATTACAACTGTCAACCATCAACAACTACTCCTTTACAGAGAAACATAGGAAAAAGATAATTAGGAATTATCATAAACCAAAATTTTGTAATGGCTTAGAAAATTCATTATTGACAACTCTATAATTGATAGAGGCATCTGATTCTTCTTGTCATGATTTTTCTGTGAGGTATAAATGGGTTTCAACTATTTAGTTTGGTCTATCACATAAAAAGGTAAGTTACTAAACATACATAAAATTAAGATGACACAATAGTATGCGTTCTTCTCTAGATATTTAGCAAATATCTGTTTATTTGAGACAGCATAATTTGAAGGTTGTGAAACTCCTAGAATAATTTTGAAATTATATTAGTTATGTAAATTATAACACTAAATTTTGTCATAATCTTGGGTTAACTGTTTTTACAGTGTATACATGTAGGACAAGCATCACAGTATAAAAGTAGTTGAGTTCATGGGTTTTTGTTTTTATATTGTTTTGTGTACATGTTTAGTGTTAAGTAATAAACAGTATTAAGCAATCACTTTCACTGTTATTACATTCATATATTTGTCCTGAGGTTAGATTACTAGTGTTTAAACATCCATTTGACACATTATTATCTTTCAAGTAGTAAATCAAAGGCAAATAAATAGAAAAAAATCTATGTCCCTATTATAATTATTGTAGACAACTAAGTAGGCACAGCAGTTATGTCAAATAAGTTGTGTTAAACTAGACTCATTTATTAGTTAGCTAAATCATTCAAATTAGTTTCTCTGTGTTGGTAAATTACAGTATGTTAAATTTGTATAGACATTTCATTTATTTTGAAATTAATAGGGATAAACTTAATTTAGTGTATTTAAATTTATTATGTAATTCTGGCTAGAGGTAGAAAATATTGTTTATGTATAACATAAATGTATGTATATATGTACAAAAGAAAGTCTCATAAACATAAAAGTTTAGCTTGGAGTAAAAAATGGTAATATAAAACTTATTAGTTATATAAAGTTATATCTTATATTTATTCTACTTTGTACTTTAATTTTAATAATTTTTCTGGCAAAATATGTGACAAACTGAGTCTATTGACTTCTGAAAGAATGAAATATAGATTAGAAATTTATTTAATATGTACATATGTGTACTATCTAAATGACTTTTGAGACATGGTTCATGTAGCTATGGCTATCATTTAAGACACTATGTTGTGAGAGTGACCTTGAAATCTTCATCTTCCTGACCTCTCCTCCTGAGAGATGAGATTAGAGGTGTGGAACATCATGCTTTGCTGTATTATTTAAATCACGATTTTTCAGAATGATTTAAAGGTTTCAGCTCTAAGGCATTATCAGATGACAGCTTTGGACTACATTTTAAATGATGTTTGAGAAAACATCCAACAGCGGGATGATTGTTTCCAAAGCCAATGTGCATAAATATTTACTTTCAAGTAATCTGACTCTTTCTTCATATGACGAGCACATTTATTTTGGTTGTAGGGAGACATAAGGCTCTTGCAGTTTTCAGTGAGTTTAGAAGTCTAATATTCCAGCAGTGATGGGGAGCTCATGGACCAATGTGGGGAAGAAAATGTGACAGTGATAGACACAAAGGGAAGGATGATAACAGAATCACAGGACAGCATGTGGAAGACCAAGAGGAATTGAAAGGAAAATTGATAACTAAAGGATGACAGAGGAGCAGATACAGTGGGAAAGAGTATCAGAGAGGTGACAAAGTAGGAAGTACTGAGATCTCTAAGGTCACTGAGTTCCCAATTATTCCTCATAGATGAGTGAAAGACTGATATTGCCAACTTGGTAAAAGTAGGGATACTTTCTATATTTACATTAATATCTCAATATTAAATATTAAATCAAGAAATCAGCAATGCAACCAACAAATTGGAAAAAGATCTTTACCAATCCTACATCCGATAGAGGGCTAATATCCAAGGTATACAAAGAACTCAAGAAGTTGGGGCTAGAGAGATGGCTCAGAGGTTAAGAGCACTGACTGCTCTTCCAAAGGACCTGCGTTCAAATCCCAGCAACCACATGGTGGCTCACAACCATCCATAATGAGATCTGACACCTACTTCTGGAGTGTCTGAAGACAGCTACAGTGTACTTACAGATAATAAATAAATAAGTTTTTTAAAAACCTAAAAAGAACTCAAGAAGTTAGGCTCAAGAGAGTCAAATAACCCTACTAAAAATGGGGTAAAGAGCTAAACAGGGAATTCTCAACTGAGGAAACTCGAATGGCTCTAAAGCACCTAAAGAAATGTTCAGCATCCTTAGTTTCAGGGAAATGCAAATCAAAACAACACTGAAATTCCACCTCACACCAGTCAGAATGGCTAAGATGAAAAACTCAGGGGACAGCAGATGCTAGAGAGAATGTGAGGAAAGAGGAACACTTCTCCGTTGTTAGTGGGATTGCAAGCTGGTAAAACCACTCTGGAAATCAGTTTGGTGGTTCCTCAGAAAATTAGACATAGTACAACCTGAGGATCCAGCTCTTCCACTCCTGGGCATATACCCAGAAGATGTTCCTACATGTAATAAGGACACATGCTTCACTATGTTCATAGCAGCCTTATTTATAATAGCCAAAAGCTGGAAAGAACCCATATGTCCTTCAACTGAGGAATGGATACAGAAACTCTGGTATATACACACAATGGAGTACTATTCAGCTATTAAAAACAATGAATTCATGAATTCTTAGACAAATGGATGGAACCAAAAAATATCATCCTGAGTGAGGTAACCCAATCACAAAAGAACACACATGGTATGTACTCACTGATAAGTGGATGCTAGCCCAAAAGCTCAAAATAAACAAGTTGCAATTCACAGACCACAGGGAAGATCAAGAAGAAAGAGGACTGAAGTGGGGGTGATTGGCTTCCTCTGAGAAAGGGAACAATATACTTACAGGAGCAATAATAGAGGCAAAGTGTGGAGCAGGAACTGAAGTAAAGGCCACCCAGAGACTGCTCTACCTGGGGATTAACCCTGTAAACAATCACCAAACCCCAACACTACTATGGACAAACAGAAGCCCATATCAAAAGGAGCATGCCACGTAGTCTTCAGAGGAGCCCTGCCAGAGTCTTACACATACAGAGGCAGAGGCTAGAAGCCAACCATTGGTCTGAGAGTGGGGTCCCCAAGGGAAGAGTTGGAGGGTTGTACTTAGGAGGTGAAGGGGTTTACAGCCCGATGGGAAGAACAATGTTGGCCACCCAGATGCCCCAGGAATCCCAGGGACTAAACCATCAACCAAGGGGTACACATGGTTCCAGCCAAAAATGTGGCAGAAGAATGCCTTGTCGAGCATCAGTGGGAGGAGTGGCCTTTGGTCAGGTGAAGACTCAATAGATGCTCCTACAAGGGGAAATTGAGGGGGGAAGGTGGGAGTGGTTCAGGTAGAAGGGTATATACTTGGAGGCAGGGAGTGGGAGGAGGGGTTGGGGGGTATTGGGGAGGGGGGAAACTGGGAAAGTTTTACCACCTAAAATGTAAATGAAGATTACATTTAATAAAAAAAGAAAAAAAATTCAGCAATGCTAATTCTTTGAATTGATAAATACATAGAAAGGTGATGCTGAGGAGTTATACAATATGCACCCTTACTGATTTATTCTGCTTGATTTTCTGACATCACCAATTGGATTTTCTTGAGCTTGAACATCTTTTATCAGCTTTGTTTCTGGCACAGTTTCTCTAGAATCACATTTCTTAATGCAGTATATGATAGGATTCATTACAGGAGGCATGAACAAGAAAATGTCAGCCATGAGAATCTTAGATATGGGGGAACTATGACTCACAAAGCCATAGATAACAGCAAAGGAGATAGAAAATGACAGGGACATAGAAAATGAGCACAGCACAGATGTGGGAGACACAAGTACTGAGGACCTTGATCCTCTCCCTTTGGGATGCAATGCCCAGTACTTCTCTCAGGATGAGTACATATAACATGAAAATAAATGTTATGTCAAGGATGTTTGTGAGAGCCATGAATAAACCATAGATGACATTGAAGTTGTTATCTGAGCAGGCCAGCCTCATGACATCCTGGTGGAGGCAATAGGAATGCAACAAGAGATTCTTCTTGCAGTATCATCGACACTTTAGAGTTACAGGGAAAGGCAGGATCAACAGCACATTCTTGAGAGAAAAGGCAAGCCTGATTTGATGAACCCTGGCACTGGTAAGGATGGAAGTGTATCTCAGAGGGTTACAGATGGCAATATAGTGATCAAAGGACATAATGAGAAGCACAGATGATTCCATAGCAGAGAATTCATGAATAAAAAACTCCTTTATTAAAAACAGACATTAGGAGAAATATCTGGAGAATTGAACAGAAAAACCTTAAGCATGGTAGGAAGAGAGGAAATGGACAGTCCTAGGTCAGAGAGAGCCAACATGGAGAGGAAATAATACATGGGTTCATGCAGAGAAGGCTCTGATTTTATGAAAAAGAGGTTAGTGCAGTTGCCTAGGATGGCAACAGTGTATAGGAGACATATGGGCTGAAGATCCAAATGTGGGCAGATTCCATCCCTGGGAACCCAACCAAATAGAAAGTAGAAGTTTCAGTAACTGAGATGTTGAGAATGGTCATTCCAGCCTGGGTAGAATCAAGATGGATGTCTCCAAAGAGGTGTGTTTTGGTGCTGAGAGTAGAGTGGCTTAAATGGCTGCCTTTGTCCTGTTGAAATATTCAAGATGCTGCCAAACTAAGAGAGATGGAAATTGTTAGAAATGCACCTAACATGGAGGAAGACAAAATGAAATAACTGTAATGCTTTATCAATATAAAAATATTTAGTACATGTCAATATCTATATCAAAGCATAGTATGATCTATTAACATCCTGAACTCTGTCTAATATTTGGCTGTGGATATTTGGATCTGTTTTGCTCAGTTACTGGGTAGTATCTCTCAGAGGACAGTTATGCTATGCTGCTGTCTGTAAGCATAACAGAGTATCATTAATAATGTCAGAGGTTGGTGTTTTCCCATGGGCCCATTATGTTCATAGTAGTTTTATCCATAATAGCCAGAAACTGGATATAAAACAGATGTCCCACAACCAAAGAAGGGATCCAGAAAATGTGGTTCATTTACACAATGGAATCCAGATATTGAAAATAGGGACATCATGTATTTTACAGACAAGTGGACAGAACTAGAAAATATCATTCTGAGTGAGGTAAGCCAAATAATATACATTGTATGTACTCACTGATAAGTCACTATTAGCAAAGTGCACAGAATATACATACTAAACCCCACATACCCAATGAAGTTAAACAAGTATGGACAAAACGAGGATGCTTGAATCACACATATAAAGGTGAACAAAATAGTCACAGGAGTCAGAAGGAAAGAAGGAAGTGGTTGGGAGAAAGGAGAGGGAGGGGAATGGGGGGCAAGTACAGGGAGATAATAGAGAGACACTCAGATGCTCAGAAGGATGAATGAAAGTCTTCAGCTGTCAGTGGTTAGGCTGTGGGAGAAATTATTAGGAAGTCCCAGAGACCCGAGATGGGGAAGGCGCCCAGGAGCCAATGTGGTGACCTTAGCCTAGATCCTTAACAGTGGGGACACTGAACATGAAGAGGCCCCTCCTGCAGCTAGACAAGAACCTGGGTTCTGTTATAAAGTATAATTTGATTTAGGTCAGATATTGATATACAGATATCCAGATGATATCATGCATCCTTTCAGGAATCAGCACTCATCCAATAATTCTGTTTTAGCATTATATTCCATCCCCCTGTTAGACCAGAAGCATCTAGGTTTCAGATGTTAAGCTCTAACTTAACTACCACAACTGCAGGTCATGTTGTATAGTTAAATGTGAGGACTGAAAAGAATGGCAGTAGGAAAAGATTTTGGAATACTCAATATTCAAGTCATAATTCAAAATTAAATTCATAATCAATACATAGGCATTTCTGTGGTGCTTTTTGTGCTGCAGTCTTGGTTCTCAATGCTTAATACTCTGCATTATGTGTTCTGTCTTGCCATAAATTCCTATAATACTAATGAATTCAGCTCAGACTTGAGCTTTAAATTTGTTTTTTCCTATATAAAGGCTTTTAATCCAATGGAAACAGTGAGCAAATGACATATAAGAAAGATTTTAGTGATTTCTAACATCATTCTTCAGGATTATCATATAAGTATATATTTGATCACTTTGTAGGATATTTGATAGAGTGCTGTTTGAATTTCTCATTGTTTTCAATAATTTTCCTGATGAATTTGGCTTCATATTAAGACATAATTTACAATTTTAAAAATTATCCGAATCATACTTCTATTTTATTTACTGTATGTTTTCGTAAAGTGTTATACTCACGTTTAATGATTATGAAATAAAATATTCACAATCTATGAAAAATATTAGGGGGAGGGTGCCGGAGAGATGGCTCAGTGGTTAAGAGCACTGACTGTTCTTTGGGAGGTCCTGAGTTCAATTCCAAACAGCCACATAGTGGCTCTTAACCATCTGTAATAGGATCTGACTCCCTGTTCTGGTGTGTCTGAAGACAGCTACAGTGTCTCATATAAGTAAAATAAATAAATAAATCTTAAAAAAGAAAAATATTAGGATTCTCCATGTTTTATAACATCAAATTTTCACTAAGGAATTAATTATTTCCTTCTACCCCCTTCTCTGCCACCTGTCCTGTTCCTTCTGCTGTGGCAGAAACCCTGCCAGTTCTGACACAGGAAAGGTCCCATCTCCTGGCACTTTCTAGAGAACCTGCAACATGAAGGATATTTGACACTTGCCAGGTCAACTGTAGGGAAGACTCCATCCCCTGATACTTCCTGGAGAACAACCCATATGCAGGGTATTTGAGAGAAAGGGAATCCCAGGGGTATAGATACACAAACTTGCAGAACAGAGAAGCCACAGTCAGAGACAGCAAGATCAGCTAACACCAGAGATAACTAGATAGCCAAAGGCAAATGCAAGATCACTACCAAGAGTAACCAAGGCAACATGGCACCATCATAACCCAGTTCTCTCACAACAGCAATCCTGGATACCTCATCACATCAGAAAAGCAAGAGCTGAATTTAAAATCACATCTCATGATGTTGATAGAGGACTTCAAGAAGGACATAAAAAACTCCCTTAAAGAAATACAGGAGAAGATGGGACAACAGGTACAAGCCATTAAGGAAGAAACACAAAAAATCCTATAGGGAATTACGGAAGAATATGGGTCAACAGGCAGAAGCCCTTAAAGAGGAAACAAAAAAAAATCCCTTAAAGAATTTCAGGAAAACACAAACAAGTGAAGGAACTGAACAAACTATCCAGGATCTAAAAATGGAAGTAGAAACAATAAAGAAATTGCAAAGTGAGACATCTCTGGAGATAGAAAACCTTGGAAAGAATTCAGGAGTCATAGATGCGAGCATCAACAACAGAATACAAGAGATAGAAGAAAGAATTTTGAATGCTGAAGATTCCATAGAAAACATTGACTCAACAGTCAAAGAAAATGCAAAATGCAAAAAGTTTGTAACCCAAAACATCCAGGAAATCCAGGACACAATGAGAAGACCAAACCTAAGGATTACAGGTATAGAAGAGAGCAAGGATTTACATCTTAAAGGGCCAGTAAATATCTTCAACAAAATTATAGAAGAAAACTTCCCTAACCTAATGAAAGAGATGCCCATGAACGTACAAGAGGCCTACAGAACTCCAAACAGACTGGACCAGAACAGAAATGATTCCTGTTACATAATAATCAAAACACCAAACGCACTAAACAAAGAAAGAATATTAAAAACAGTAAGGGAAAAAGGTCAAGTAACATATAAAGGTAGGCCTATCAGAATTACACCAGACTTCTCAACATAAACTATGAAAGCTAGAAGATCCTGGGCAGATGTCATACAGACCCTAAGAGAACATCAACTTCAGCCCAGACTACTATACCCAGCCAAACTTTCAATTACCATAGATGGAAAAAACAAGACATTCCATGACAAAAGCAAATTTATACAATATCTTTCCACAGATCCAGCTCTACAAAGGATAATGGGTGGAAAATACCAACGCAAGGCAGGAAACTACACCCTAGAAAAAGCAATAAAGTAATCATGTTTCAACAAACCCAAAAGAAGATAGCCACAAAAACAGAATTTCACCTTTAAGAAGATAACAGTAAGCAACAATCACTTTTCCTTAAAATCTCTTAACATCAATGGTCTCAATTCCCCAATAAAAACTGGATACATAAACAGGACCCAACATTTTGCTGCATACAAGAAACCCACATCAGTGACAAAGGCAGTCACTACTTCAGAATCAAAGGTTGGAAAACAATTTTCCAAGCATATGGTCCCAAGACACAAGCTGGAGTAGCCATTCTTATATTGGATAAAATTGACTTTCAACCAAAAGTTGTCCAAAAAGATAATGAGAGACACTTCATACTTATCAAAGAAAAAATATACCAAGATGAACTCTCAATTCTGAACATCTATGCCCTGAATGCAAGGGCACCCACATCCATAAAAGAAATCTCACTAAAACTCAAAGCACACATTGCATCCCACACAATAATAGTGGGAGACTTCAACACTCCACTCTCAACAATGGACAAATCATGGAAACAGAAACTAAACAGAGACACAGTGAAACTAACTGAAGTTATGGACCAAATGGACCTAACAGATATTTATAGAACTTTCCATTCTAAAACAAAAGGATATACCTTCTTCTCAGCACCTCATGGCACTTCTCCAAAATTGACCATATAATAGGTCACAAAACAGGCCTCAACAGATACAGAAATATTGAAATTATTCCATGCACCTTATCAGATCACCATGGCCTAAGGCTGGTCTTAAGTTCAAACAAAAGCAATGGAAAACACACATACACTCGGACTTTGAACAATCAAACTCAAGGCCGAAATCAACCAAATAGAAACAAAAATAACTATACAAAAAATCAACAAAACCAGGAGCTGATTCTTTGAGAAAAGCAACAAGATAGACAAACCCTTGGCAAGACTAACCAGAAGGCACAAAGGCACTACCAAATTAATAAAATCAGCAATGAAAAGGGAGACACAACAACAGAAACTGTGGAAAGTCAAAAAAATCATCAGATCCTACTACAAGAGCTTATACTCAACAAAATTTGAAAATCTGGATGAACTGGACAACTTTCTAGATACATACCAGGTGTCAACATTAAAACAGGATCAGAAAAACCATCTAAATAGTCCCATAAGTCCTGAGGAAATAGAAGCAGTTAATAGTCTCCCATCAAAAAAAAAAAAAAAAAGCCCAGGACTAGATGGGTTTAGTGGGGAATTCTATCAGATCTTCAAAGATGAGCTAATACCGAAACTCTTCAAATTATTCCATGAAATAGAAACTCAAGGAACACTACTCAGCTCATTCTATGGAGCCACCATAATGCTTATACCTAAACCAAACAAAGACCAAACAAGGAGAGAACTTCAGGTCAATCTCCCATATGAGCATGGATTCAAAAACACTCAACAAAATTCTGGCCAACTGAATCTGAGAATGCATCAAATCAATAATTCACCACAATCATGTAGGCTTTATCCAAGGGTTGCAGGGATGGTTCAATATACAGAAGTCCATCAATGTAATCCACTACATAAACAACTCAAGGAAAAAAAAACACATGGTCATTTCATTAGATGTTGAAAAGGCTTTTGACAAAATCCTGCATCCCTTCATGATAAAAGTCTTGGAGAGTTCAGGAATCCAAGGCTCAGAGTTCAGGAATCCAAGGCCCATACCTAAACATAGTGAAAGCAATATACTGCAAACCGGTAGCCAATATCAAATTAAATGAAGAGAAACTTCAAGCAATCCCACTAAATTTGGGAACCAGACAAGGCTGCCTACTCTCTTCCTAGCTATTCAATACAGTACTTGAAATCCTAGCCAGGGCAATCAGGCAACAAAAGGAGGTCAAAGGTATACAAATTGGAAAGGAAGAAGTCAAAATATCACTATTTGCAGATGATATGATTCTATACTTAAGTGACACCAAAACATACACCAAAAACCTCCTAAAGCTGATAAACAACTTCAGCAAAGTAGCTGGATATAAAATTAACTCAAACAAATCGATAGCCTTCCTATACTCAAAGGAGAAACAAGCTGAGAAAGAAATTAGAGAAATGACACCCTTCACGATAGTCACAAATAATATTACATACTTTGGTGTGACTAACCAAGCAAGTGAAAGATCTGTATGACAAGAATTTCAAGTCTCTGAAGAAAGAAATCAAAGAAGTTCTCAGAAGATGGAAAGAACTCCCATGATCGTGTATTGGCAGGATTAATATAGTAAAAATGGCCATCTTGCCGAAAACAATCTACAGATTCAATGCAATCCCCATCAAAATTCCAAATCAATTCCTCATAGGTCTAGAAAGAGCAAGTTCCAAATTCATCTGGAAAAACAAAAAACCCAGGACAGCCAAAAGTATTCTCCACAACAAAAGATCTGGGGGAATCACAATCGCTGACCTAAAGCTCTACTACAGAGCAATAGTGATAAAAACTGTCTGGTATTGGTATGGAGACAGGCAGGAAGACCAATGGAATAGAACTGAAGACCCAGAAAAGAACGCGCACACCTATGGTCACTTGATATTTGACAAAGGAGCTAAAAACAGCTAGTGGAAAAAAGACAGCATGCACAAAAATGGAAATAGACACATTCTTATCTCCTTGTACAAAGCTCAAGCCCAAGTGGATCAAGGATCTACACATAAAACCAGACAAACTGAAGCTTATAGAGGAGAAAATGGGGAAGAACCTTGAATACATGGGCACAGGGGAAATTTTCTTGAATAGAAGAACAGTGGCTTATGCTCGAAGAACAAGAATCCACAAATGGGACCTCATAAAACTGCAAAACTTCTGTAAGGCAAAGGACATGGTCAATAGGACAAAATGGCAACCAACAAATTAGGAAAAGATCCTTACCAATCCTAGAACCGATAAAATGCTAATATCCAAGGTATACAAAGAACTTAAGAAGTTAGACTCCACTTTGTCCTTTTGACAGTGTCTTTTGCCTTACAGAAACTTTATAATTTTCTGAGGTCCCATTTGTAAATTCTTGATCTTAGAGCATAAGCTATTGGTGTTCTGTTCAGGAAATTTTCCCCTATGCCCATATTTTCAAGGATCTTCCCTAGTTTCCTTTCTATTCGTTTCAGTGTGTCTGGTTTTATGTGGAGGTCCTTGATCCACTTGGAATTGAGCTTAGTGCAAGGAGATAAGAATGGGCCAATTTGCATTCTTCTGCATGTTGACCTCCAGTTGAACCAGCACCATTTGTTGAAAAGGCTATTTTTTTTCCACTGGATGGTTTTAGCTCCTTTGTCAAAGATCAAGTGACCATAGGAGTGTGGATTCATATCTGGGTCTTCAATTCTGTTCCATTGATCTACATGCCTGTCACTGTACCAATACCATGCGGTTTTTAACACTATTGCTCTGTAGTACAGCTTGAGGTCCAGGATATTGATTCCCCCAGAAGTTCTTTTACTCTTGAGAATAGTTTTAGCTATCCTGGGTTTTCTGTTATTCCAAATTACAAAGTTTCTGTAAGGCCAAAGACACTGTCAAAAGGACAAAGCAGCAACCAACTACCTGAGGACCCATCTATACTATTCCTGTGCATATACCAAGAAGATGCTCCTACATGTAATAAGGACACACACTCCACTATGTTCATAGTGGCCTTATTTATAATAGCCAGAAGCTGGAAAGAACCCAGATGTCCTTCAACAGAGGAATGGATACAGAAATTGTGGTATATATACACAATGGAATACTCTTCAAGCTATTAAAAACAATGGATTCATGAAATTCTTAGGCAAATGGATGGAACTAGAAAGTGTCATCCTGAGTGAGGTAACCCAGTAACAAAAGAACACACATGGTATGTGTTCACTGATAAGTGGATGTTAGCCCCAAAGCTCAAAATAAACAAGTTACAATTCACAGACCACAGGAAGCTCATGAAGGACTAAAGTGGGGGGTGCTTGGGTTCCTCTGAGAAAGGGATCAAAATACTCACACGAGCAATAATCGAGTCAAAGTGTGGAGCAGAGACTAAAGGAAATGCCACCTCAAAGACTGCCCTACCTGCGGATTCAACCTGTAAAGAGTCACCAAGCCCAACACTTTTATGGACAACAAGAAGTGCATGCCAAAAGGAGCCTGTTATGGTTGTCTCAGGAGAGGCACTGCCAGAGCCTTACACATACAGAGGCAGATGGTAGCAGCCCACCATTGGACCTGGTGTGGGGTCCCCAATGGAGGAGTTGGAGGGCAGACTGGAGGAGCTGAAGGGTTTTACAGCCTCATGGGAAGAACAATGAGGTTGGCCACCCAGATGCCTCAGGACTCCTAGGGATTAAACCATCAATCAAAGAGTACACATGGTTCCAGCCAAAAATGTGGTAGAGGAATGCATCAGTCCTTGGAGGAGAGGTCCTTGGTTCTGTAAAGGCTCAATAGATGCCCCAACAAAGGGAAATTGAGGAGGGTGGGGGGAGGTGGGAGTGGGTCAGGTGAATGGGCATATACTTGGAGGCAGGGAGTGGGAAGAGGGGTTGAGGGTTTTCAGAGAGAGAGGAAACCAGGAAAGGGTTTAGCATTTGAAATGTAAATGAGGATTATATTCAATAAAAAAAGAAGTAATCATTTTTGTAAAAATAAATAAACATGCCAAACTTGTAAATTTTCTCTTTCAGTTTTAAATACATGGTATTTAATATATATATTAAATATATATATTTATTATTAAATATATATATTTAATTTTTGAAATAAATTTTGTTAGAGTTATTCACAAGTAAATTTTTAATGTTATATTGTTTTTTAATTAGATATTTAATTATTTAAATTTCAAATGTTTCTCCTTTCCGGGTCTTCCTCCTGGAAACCCCCTATCCTAACCCCCTCCCCTGCTTCTATGAGGATGTTCCCCCAACAACCCACCCCCTTTTGCCTCCTCGCCCTTGCATTCCCTACACTGGGGCATCAAGCCTTCACAGGACCCAGGGCCTCTCTTTCCACTGAAGGCTGACAAGGCCATTCTTTGCTACATGTCACTGGAGTCATGGTTGCTCCATGTGTACTCTCTGGTTTGTGGTTCAGTCCCTGTCAGCTCTGGGGGATATGTTTGATTGATCTTGTTGTTCTTCTTGTAGGTTGCAAAGCCCTTCAGCTCTTTCAGTCCTTTCTCTAACTCCTTCATTGGGGACCCCATGCTCAGTCCAATGGTTGGCTGCAAGCATCTGCCTTTGTATTTGTTAGACTCTGGCAGAGTCTCTCAGGAGACAGTTATGTCAGGCTCCTGTCAACAAGCACTTCTTGGCATCTGCAAGAGTGTCTGGGTTTGGTGTCTGTATATGGGATTGATCCCCAGGTGAAGAAGTCTCTGGACAGCCTTTCCTTCAGTCTCTGCTCCACCCTTTGTCTCCATATTTCCTCCCATGAGGATTTTGTTCCCCTTTCTAAGAAAGACTGGACCATGCACTCCTTGGACTTCCTTCTTCCTGAGCTTCATGTAGTCTGTGAATTGTATCTTGGGTATTCTGAGCTTTTGGACTAATATCCACTTATCAGTGATTGCATAACTTGTGTTTTCTTTTGTTATTGGTTTACCTCACTCAGGATGATATTTTCTAGGAAAATTACACCCTTCACAATAGTCACAGATAATATAATATACCTTGGTCTGACTCTAACTAAGCGAGAGAAAGGTCTGTATGGCAAGAACTTAAAATCCTTGAAGAAAGACATCGAAGATCTCAGAAGATGGAAAGATCTCCCATGCTCATGGATTGGCAGGATTAATATAGTAAAAATGGCCATCCCGCCAAAAGCATTCTACAGATTTAATGCAATACCCATCAAAATTCCAACTCAATTCTTCATAAAGTTAGAAAGAGAAATTCTCAAATTCATTTCGAATAACACAAAAACTCAGGACAGCAAAAACTATTCTCAATAATCAAAGAACTTCTGGGGGGAAATCACCATCCCTGACCTCAAGCTGTATTACAGAGCAATAGTGATAAAAACTGTGTGTTATTGCTACAGACAGAGGCAGGAAGATCAGTGGAATAGAATTGACGACCCAGAAATAAACCCATATAACTATGGCCTTTGACAAATCAGCTAAAACCATACAGTGGAAAAAAGACAGCATTTTCAAAAAATGGTGCTGGTTCAACTTGTGGTCAGCATATAGAAGAATGCAAATTGATCCATTCTTAACTCCAAATACAAAGCTCAAGTCCAAGTGAATCAAGGACCTCCATATAAAACCAGATGCACTGAAACTAATAGAATAGAAAGTGGGGAAGGTCTATGAACACATGGGCATAAGGGAAAGTTTCCTGAACAGAAAGTCAATGGCTTATACTCTAAGATCAATAATAGACAAATGGAACCTCATAATATTTCAAAGATTCTGTAAGACAAAGAATACTGTCAATAGGACAAAACAGCAACCAACAGTTTGGGAAACGATCATTACCCATTCTACATCTGAAAGAGGGATAATATCTATTATGTACAAAGAACTCAAGAAGTTCGACTCCAGAAAATGAAATAACCCAATTAAAAATGGGGAATAGAGTTAAACAAAGAATTCTCAACTAAGGAATATTGATTGACTGAGAAGTACCTATGAAATGTTCCACATCCTTAGTCATCAGGGAAATGCAAATCAAAACAACACTGAGATTCCACCTTGTACCTGTCAAAATGGCTAAAATCAAAAACTCAGGTGACAGCAGACGTTGGCAATGATTTGGTGAAAGAGGAACATTTCTCCATTGTTGATGGGATTGAAAACTTGTACAACCACTCTGGAAATCAGTCTGGACGCTCCTCAGAATATTGAACATAGTACTACCTGAGGACCCAGCTAAACTACAACTGGGCATATACCCAAAAGATGCTCCAATAAATAACAATAAGGATACATGCTCTATTAGGTTCATAGCAGCCTTCTTTTTAACAGTCAGAAGCTGGAAAGAATCCAGATGTCCTTCTACAGAGGACTGGATACAGAATATGTAGTACATTTACCCCATGGAGTACTATTTAGCTATTAAAAACATTGACTTCATGAAATTCTTAGGAAAATTTTTATTTTTTAATTTTAGTTTGTATGTATATAGACTCAATGTCACAGTAAAATTTCTCAAGTAAATGAGACTTCAAGTAGAAAAGTTGAAGGTTCACTATGCTAAGTCAGATCAAGGGAACACTGGAAGCTTCTATCCATTATAATTCCTCTGCTGCAATTTAGATCCTTTCATCAGAGTTGATGCTGTGGGGAACCCTATGTAAGATTCAGTCTTGTTTCATGGGCAGATATCTGAAAATCTGGGGTGAGAAACTAACAGTTGTACAGTATATGTAAAAGCATACTTGTATGTAGTTGCAACCATACAAGCTCCATTTCTTCTAAGAGACTAGGAACAGATTGAAAACTAATCCCAGATAATATCTTTAGTGCTAGAGATGCCAAATTGTAGTATTAGATAAATGACAAGAGAAGACATGCTTGCTATATTAAGATCAAGGTCTCAGGAAAGAACAACTTGTGCTCTGATACATGAGAGAAAATCCCCTCTCAAATGATTTTCACTTTATTGCTAGTTACCAGTTACCATTTTTTCCCAGTTCTGGGAAATGATTTAGGTTTCTCAGTATATCAAGCAAATCTGTGTCCTTCTCAGAATTTCTTTATTAAGGGTTTCATATTACAGTTACCTCAATTGGAAATAAATGTAGTGGTTAATACAGAGATATACAACTAGTCAAGGTACTGGGAATAAATGTCCATAGAGTTCTCAGCCAATAATAAGGGGGGATGTCTTCCCCACATATCTCCCCTCTGTGAATTCAGAGAACATCAAGGAAGAAGTTGTCAGAAAAAAATGTAAGAGCCAGAGGTATGGAATGATTGGCACACAGCTGTTTTGTGAACATTTGTCCTCATGTGCTTATGGTAGCTGTGGTTGCCTCTACAAGACCTGTACAAGATTTAGAAGGTCAATATTCTAGTATAGAGGAGGAGGGCCTCATCAGCTTCCTCATGAGCTTAGGAATGTTATAAATAAACAAGGCTATGAACTGAAATCCAAATAGCCCTAGAGTTTAAAACTACGACTTTAAATATATCTTATAAATAGTTTGAAACTTACAAAACTAAACCTGTCTTAGTAAAGGACTAAATATCAGACTTAGAATAACAATATTTTAGACAGTTGTTTAATAACAAGTCCCTAAAATATATGGTAAATATTGTGAGCTGGACATAGAAATATCCCTTAAGTTATATGAGCTGAGCTCAACATGATTTAAAACAGAACATTACAAACCCATGGTTCATTTTGAATATGATTTTCTCTCTGTGATATATGTGTTTGAACAATCAATCTCGCTGATAGTATTGCTTGGGAAAATTGTAGAAACTTCAGGAAGTGGAGCCTTCTTAGGGAAAATAGGTCTCTAGAGTGGGCTTTGAAGTTTAACAATTTGGCTCCACTTTCCCTTCATTCTCTGTTTTCTGAGTGTGTATAAAATATATCTAACAACCTGACAACTCATCCTAACATGTTTCTTTTTGCCATGATGGACTGTAGCTCCTTTGAAACAACAAGCCAAGTTGTATCTTCCTCTTGTCAAGTTGGTTTGTGAGGTATTTGGTCATAGCAATGAGACAAGTGATTTACATACATGGAAATAAAGAAAAGTTTCAGGCCATTTTCTTACCCACTGAGTCATCTCTCCAGCACTTCAAGAATACATTTAAGTCATTCTCACTGACAAACAGCAATGTGAACATTTCATAAAAAATATCATCAAATTAAATCTTACCACTAGTTGCACTAGCTGAATGGCAAAGAGAATCAGCATGATTACAAATCATGAATATAACACTTAGAAAGAAAGTTTATGAATTTTGGCATCTGATCTTTCAGATAACTTTATTATGAATGAAGATGACCTTATTATCTATAGATGAAGCTTTGAAAATTCTAGAGAACACACTTTATAGTAAAATATTGAAAACTTCCCCTAGTATATATAGAAAGAAATCAATATTTTATATAATCCTACCTTACATTGCACTGGTGATCTTAGATAATTTAATAATGCAATAATACTATAAAAGATATAAAAAGACTGGAAATGGGGCAGAAGGAAGCAGATTTTTCTTTGGGAATTTAATCAGTGTAGAGGAATTTTAATGCAGCAACATGGCTGCTCTGATCTCATCCAAGACATTCTAAGTGTGTGCAATATGGATAGAATGCAGGCATGACCTTTGTACACCCCTTAAATCCCCAAAAGAGGAGGAAAGATTTGACAGAATAAATCAGAGATAGGATGCACCCACCTTTATGGCAAGAAGCCATTTAAGAGCAGTGCAGAGAGTTGGAGTTGGTCAGTTCAGTTGAGTGAAGTTTCTTTCGATTCAGTCAGTTGAGTTAAGTAGAGTGGAGTTGAGTTCATTCATGAATTCATAAAGTTCAGTGCAGGTCAGCAGAGGCAGTTGAAACCCAAGAATATGAAGAAGCCAGGAGATTAGAACAAATTACCAGAGTTAGTTTGAGGCCATTTCAGTGAGAAGCCAGATTGAATCAGTCAGCTTGGAGAGGAGTTTGAGCCAGAAGAACTGAGTTGAACAGGCAAGACAGAGTTAATAATGAACTAAAAAGGGCGAACTTATTTAAAAGTTACCCTCCAAGGTGAAAACTATAACAGGCAAATAAAAGATACTTTTATAATTAAGAAGCCAACTGGAGCCTAACGAGTCTCTCCATCACCTAGTCAGAAGAGCACACTAATCAGTTGTCCAATACCAAATGATCAGCCTGGAAAACATATATGCAACTAACATTATAATGGAGATAATATATGTA
Organism: Tokudaia tokunoshimensis; assembly: GCA_036184795.1. NCBI lineage: Eukaryota > Metazoa > Chordata > Mammalia > Rodentia > Muridae > Tokudaia > Tokudaia tokunoshimensis. The sequence continues at coordinate 78,954,661 of BTHU01000001.1, forward strand.
TATATGCATGTACTGACAGTGAAATAAAAGGGCATGAATCTGAAGGAAAAAGAGATTGGATGAGTTTATGGAATAATTTGGAATGATACAAGAGAAGGGATAAATGTAATTATAATTTCAAAAATAAAAGTGATGTAATGGGCACTGAGGAAATTCTAAGAATCTTTAGGTCATCTTTTAAAAACCTGTACTCCACAGAATTGGAAAATCTAAAAAGAATGTATAATTTCCTTGATAGATACCACCTAATAAACTTAAATCAAGATCAGATAAACAATTTAAATAGACATAACCCCCAGGAAGTACTTGTTAAAAGTCCCCAAACTCAAAAGATCCCAGGGGCAGACATTTTAACACTGGATTCTACCAGACTTTCAAAGAAGAGATCCTCAAATTATTCCACAAAATCAAAGCATAAAAAAATTTAATATAATTTAAACAGTCACAGTCATACTGATACTCAAGCCACACAAACATTCAACAAAGAAAATCACAAACCAACTGCCACTATAAACCTAGATACAGAAATACTCAATAAATTGTTCTAAGACTCAATCAAAGAACACTTCAAAAACATCATTCTCTAAGATTAAGATGTAATGGAAGGAGGCCAGGGACCCTTGTGGTTGAATTGGGAGTGGGGTGGGGCTGGTGAAGCTGAGGAGGAGGGTGAAGCCATAGGAAGATCAACAGTCTCAATTGACCTGGAGCCCCTGTGATCTCCTGGATACTGGGCCACCAACCAGGCAGCATACACTGGCTGGGGTGAGATCTAAGACAAATATACAGTGGAGGACTGCCTGGTCTGGCCTCAGTGTGAGAGGAAGTGCCTAGATCTCCAGATACTTTAGGCTCCAGGGAACAGAGGATTCTTATTTTTTTTATTATTATTTATTTTATTTTATTTTTTAATTTACATTCCAAATCACTTCCCCTTTCCCGTTTCCTCCCTCCCCGAAAGTCCCATAAGCCCCCTTCCCTCCCTCTTTTCTCCATTCAACCCCCTCTCGTTACTCTGTCCTGGTGTTCCCCTACATCCAGTCTTTCCAGGACCAGGGGTCTCTCCTACCATCTTTTTAGAAATCTATTGATATGCGGATTGTGTCTAGGGTATTCCGAGATTCTGGGTTAATATCCCCTTATCAGTGACTGCATACCATGTGTGTTCTTTTGTGATTGGGTTACCTCACTAAGGATGATATTTTCAAGATCTGACCATTTGCCTAGGAATTTCGTGAATTCATTGTTTTTAATTGCAGAGTAGTATTCCATTGTGTAAATATACCACATCTTCTGAATCCATTCCTCCGTTGAGGGACATATGGGTTCTTTCCAGATTCTGGTTATTATAAATAAGGCTGCTATGAATATAGTGGAGCATGTGTCCTTATTGCATGCAGGTAAAGTCTCTGGGTATATGCCCAGGAGTGGTATAGCCGGATCCTCCGGGAGTGTCATGCCCAGTTTTCTGAGGAACCGCCAGACTGCTTTCCAGAGTGGTTGTACCAGCTTGCAATTCCACCAGCAGTGGAGGAGTGTTCCTCTTTCTCCACATCCTCGCCAACAACTGCTGTCTCCTGTGTTTTTGATCTTAGCCATCCTGACTGGTGTGAGATGGAATCTCAGGGTTGTTTTGATTTGCATTTCCCTAATGACTAAGGATGATGAACATCTCTTTAGGTGCTTCTCAGCCATTAGATATTCTTCAGGTGAGAACTCTTTGTGTAGCTCTGTACCCCATTTTTAATAGGGTTACTTGCCTCTCTGGAGTTTAACTTCTTGAGTTCTTTGTATATATTGGATATTAGCCCTCTGTCGGATGTAAGGTTGGTAAAGAGCATTTCCCAGTTAGTTGGTTGCTGCTTTGTCTTTTTGACAGTGTCTTTTGCCTTGCAAAAACTTTGTAATTTAATGAGGTCCCATTTGTCTATTCTTGATCTTAGAGCATAAGCTATTGGAGTTCTGTTCAGGAAATTCTCCCCTGTGCCCATATGTTCAAGGTTCTTCCCTAGTTTCCCTTCTATTAGTTTCAGTGTGTCTGGTTTTATGTGGAGATCTTTGATCCACTTAGAATTGAGCTTAGTGCAAGGAGATAAGGATGGGTCAATTTGCATTCTTCTGCATGTTGACCTCCAGCTGAGCCAGCACCATTTGTTGAAAAGGCTATCTTTTTTCCACTGGATGGTTTTAGCTCCTTTGTCAAAGATCAAGTGACCATAGGAGTGTGGATTCATTTCTGGGTCTTCAATTCTGTTCCATTGATCTACATGCGTGTCACTGTACCAATACCATGCAGTTTTTAACACTATTGCTCTGTAGTACAGCTTGAGGTACGGGATACTGATTCCCCCAGAGGTTCTTTTACTCTTGAGAATAGTTTTAGCTATTCTGGGTTTTCTGTTATTCCAGATGAATTTTTGAATTGCTCTTTCTAACTCTATGAAGAATTGAGTTGGGATTTTGATGGGGATTGCATTGAATCTGTGTATTACTTTTGGCAAGATGCTCATTTTTACTATATTAATCCTGCCAATCCATGAGCATGGCAGATTTTTCCATCTTCTGAGGTCTTCTTCAATTTCTTTCTTCAGAGACTTGAAGTTCTTGTCATACAGATCTTTCACTTGTTTGGTTAGAGTCACGCCAAGATACTTAATATGGTTTGTAGCTATTGTGAAGGGTATTATTTCTCTTACTTCTTTCTCAGCCTGCTTATCCTTTGAGTATAGGAAGGCTTCTGACTTGCTTGAGTTGATTTTATATCCGGCCACTTTGCTGAAGTCGTTTATCAGCTGTAGGAAGGAACAGGGGATTCTTGTGGTATCGGGGATGGGGACATCCTCTTTGAGGTGGGGAGGAGGAGAAGAATGAGGAACAATTGGAGGATGCACCAGGAGGGGCATGATGACTGGGCTGTGAAAAGATATTAAATAATAATGATAATAATAATGATAATAATAATAATAACTATCAAGTAGGACTGCCTTGTCCCTATAGCATTGAAATTACCTAATTACTCATTTTCGTGGGAATCATGAGTGAAAAATGTTGCTCCAGGCATCTGTGGGAGTTGAACCCTAAGGAGGAGAACCATGTTCTGGGACTCTCTACCCTTATAAGCTGTCTGTGCTCAGACAATAGTTCCGACCACACTCCTCTCTACATACTCTTTTCAGCTAGCTGAATTCACCCACATAAAAATGCCTTCACAGAAAGTCTTCGGTTTGAAAATACAGTGTTGTGTTTCATTTTTACATATCTACTTTAATATTTAGCTGTGTCTTCAGCTGTATTTCCCATAGAATTTATAGTCCCATTTTACCTTGCAAAAATTACTCAATGTAACATATAGATAATAAAATTGGAGAAGATACTAAAAAGAAATAAAATAAAAGAGTGACTCAGAGTCAATAATGGATGCCAACTGACAGGTCTGTAATCTGTTCAAGACTTCCTTGCAGACTAAAGGATAATCTTTTATTTACAACAATTGTACAAGTTACTTACTTAGAAATTTCAAAACATTTTAATCCTTTACCCAAGATTCCCTTTTGATCATTCCACTAATCAGCATTTTAAGTCCCTAGCCCCTTGATGCTTAGAAATAGAAACTGAAATATAGAACACATTGAGGAAATTAGACAGCAAGTGTATGTATGTGTATATATATATATATATATATATATATATATATATATATATATATATATTTATTAATTTTTACATTGCATGTCCTATGCTGTTTTCTGGCCACAGCACTTGTGGTTGCCAAGTCTAGACATAGAGGCTATATTTATGTGAGATCATTAGCTTTAGGTATAATATATTTTAATATATTTTTTGAAATTTAATCATGTCTTGTTTATGCCTATTCAAGCAGCAGTGAAGCTCACTTTGATAATTCTTAGCTACCTCAATGGATTCTTTCAAACTTTGGATTTTTTCTTTTTTATCTCAGCAACTCCAGGGCTTATTATTGGCAAGAATTAAGTAATCCTAGAAAGTAGGAACATCATTAAGCTATCATCTTTTTTCTTGAATCAAAACTTTTGTCTACCCCCAGCCTCTATTTGAGTCACAAACATAGTGACTTAACAACAGAAATCCCTTTGTCATAGATCCAAGAGCTTCAAGTCAATTCTCAGTGCATTAGTACATGTGTTTCATTCTCTTGGTTTTGTGGAAAAAGAATCTCTTCTGTCCTTTTCTCTTAGCTTCTGATAGTTTGATGAAAACCTGCATTTATAGGGACAAAACCTTGATCTCTGCCTTCTTGTTCAAAGTGTGTATGTGTGTGTGTGTTTGTTTGTGTGTGTATGCATATACATGTACATATGGCTTTATGTTTAGATAGGAAATTCAGTCATATTGGACTAGTAATTCATCATACTCTATGAGAGTGTTATCTCATCATCCTTTCAAAATAGTCCTACTTCAAAATAATGACATATACTTATGTACACCCTGATTTGCAATTTCAGACCATCAAGATTATAAGTAGGCATGTACTTACATGAAGGCTGTGCACTGTACAATATGAACTCATAGAATAAGAGGATTACAATAATTATACATACTTGAAACAAGTAATTATCAATACTTCCACATGTATACACATATACTCACATATATCTGAATGACTTTCATGTTTATAGGCATACCTCACATAGTTATACCTAAACATATATGAAGTCTCAATGAGCTTTCATATTGCATATAATATACCTTAAATGAGAGTCATAAATATTTTAATAAAATGTTTTAATAAAAGCATAAGCTCATTTATGTAATCCCAATAATATACCTTTTTCTCCATTCACTTAAACCTGTTTTTGTGTTCCTGAATACACTCAGGAGAATAAAGTTAGGGGTTAATGCTTCCAGCTTCAGTTATTAGTCTCTGAGGGAATAATTGGAGTTTTTGTAAATATGAGGAAGTGGATATAGAAAGAGGAAAAGAATCAGTGTTTGGGGGAACAGACAGACCACATAGTTCTTTAAATCAATTCTCAACAAGGGTGAATACCAGGGGCTAATCACAGAATCTTTAGCTATAGTCAGCTTGTTAAAGATACAGTATAACTCAGGGTGAATTACTCCACTTGCCAAAGGCATATTTTTTTTTTCCTTCTCAGAAATCAGTGGGACATGTGGACACTTCTTCCAGAGGGAAAGTGATGTACTCGATTGAGAGCTCTAGATTCATGGGAGCACCTTATCTAGAAATTGAAGTCCACTGAGCTACAGTCTGTGATGGGGAGAAGAAGCATGGCCTCCTCTGTGTCAGGCCTAGAAAGGTAGGAAGATGCCTTCCAGGCAGGAGCCCTCCAGCGACAGGGTGATTGTGAATCTCACATGTGCTGCACTTAGTTCAGATAGTCCAAAAATTTCATCACCTTTTCACTGTTTTGCAAGTATATTCCTTTATTTCATCTCCTGTTGAGTAGTATTATATAGTATGTTAATAATAGTTATATCATGTAAAAATAAGAACAGTACATGTTATAGAAGAATAGAGGAACATGTCTTTTTCCTTTTGTCTAAAGAATGCGCACAACCATTTTCAAAACAAAGCAAGATGATAAACTGTTCTTTTCCTAAAGTAATTATTCTATGTGTAACAAAAATGATAAAGGATCAGCAAACACTTGTCCATTATGAATAGCTTGTACCCACAAATCTTCATGTATTCAGGTCTAATGAATGAAAGGGAAACAGATGGGAATTCCTATCAGTGTAGACAACAGATTCCATAAAACATGAAGAAAAAATTCAGGGAGAAAACAAACACTTGTTGAAGAACACATCTCCTGTATCAAATGTAGCTTTCTGGTCATTTCTAGTATTCTGGTGCGCCAAGAAATAATCTCCAAGAGTGTAAAGTCAGAGCAGATAGAATAGAATGAGAAATACTTAAGCATGTCTATGAACACGAGAGTTCTGAACCTGGAAAACTTTTAGATAGAGGAGAAGAATACTGGATTTCCAATTAAGTTCTGCAACAATGGTGTGTGTATGCGTGTGAGTGCATGTGCATGTGCGTGTGTGCATGTGTGTGTGTGTGTGTATGCGTGGTGTGTGTGTGTGTCCAATTTTCAAAATGCAAATAAGTGGTTTCTCTACTCAGACTAATGAGAAGAAGTCAGTGAGAATGTTATTTCTTGCCTGGCATGGTGTTACCATATTCTGCCCCTGCTGAGATAGAGGGAAGGGAAAGGAGAGAGAAAGAGAGAGAGAGAGAGAGAGAGAGAGAGAGAGAGAGAGAGAGAGAGAACCCCAGAGAAGTAATAAATTCCCAGAGACATTAAAGAAACCGTCTAGAGCTTGGTCTTGACTCTGGTCTAGGAAAGTAGAAGAATCCTGAGTCTAAATTCTTTAATTCAGTATATTTTCTAAGTTCTCTGTGTATTGGCATTTGTTACAAAGGATTTTCAATTTGGCCAACTCATGTTAAGCAGGTTTCTCAACTATTCATTGCCAATAGTGACATGTATTATGTTCCTTTAGGAACCCTGCTCTAAGAGATATGTATTCAGACAGTAATTTTACATGTGATCATTGAAAGATCTTTTAATGACTCTGAGCTCTTATTGTTTCTCATGATAAATGATGACACAGAAACTTTATATAAGTTAGAACAATGAATTTTAAGGAACTTTAGTTAAAGGTCTCAAAAACCAGTAATTCCTCCCTAGCAATTGATCAGAAGTAACTTTGCACATTGACAATATAAGCCTTTAGTACCTTGTCCAGCAACTGTAGGTCAGAATGAAGATGATCAAAGTATGTTTGTTCAAATCACCCTTAATCTATTGTCTCCACATAGTGAGGGTGACATACTGGGCAGGAAAGGATGAAGCTTCTGGTTTAGTCAGAAAATGTGGTACTGTTTGAGGGGATTGAATCTGGTAAATGGAAGCAGAGCAGAAACCCTCGTGCCAGATGATTTGCCTTTCTGAACTGTCACTGGAGATTTCATAGGAGTATTTGGGCAATCTAAGTGTTATCTAGGAAGGTTGGTAAACTTTGTGGTGTAGAGATTTCTAAAATCTGAGCCCCATTGTTCTCAATCATTATAAATGAAGGGGACTAAGAAAAATATGAGGACTGTTTGACCTTGAAGAACTTTTAGGATATTAGATGCCTATAAAATAAAACATTTGTTAGTTTGCAAACACTTCTTTGAAGTGAGACAGTAAGGATACTGTTTTCACCTGAGGGTTGCTGCAATAAAAGAGGTGAAAGTGAGGCTCTCAAGCACAGCACAGAGCAGTAACAACTAAGAGAATGAAGAAGCAAGTAACCTCTCACCTATGTCTTATGTGTGTCTGTGTGTGTGTATGCATGTGTGTGTGTGTGTGACACAGTGATTTCCTTGCAGAGCCCAGACATGAAAAACAAGTGTATTAAGCAAGAACATGTGAAGGCTGGCACTCAATAAGTTCCACCAATTTCTAGCCCAAGCAATGGCCTTAAATCTAATGAGCATAGCTCGAGTAGAAATGAGGGGATTCTATGATCAAAATTCAGCCTATGATATTGAGAATCAGTTAATGGATCTGTTGCATCAGAATAATGGCCTATACTTGATATTTTTTGACTCACTATACATTTACCCAACTTCTATTTGTCAAGAAGAGATGTGGTAAACAGTGTCAGGTTCAAAGGCATCTTCTTGTGTAATTTATCATCCGTGACATCCCTGAATAAATTGCAATCTGCAAATCAAAGCCAGCTTGAGTATGTATTAGCAAATCGGTTTCAGAATATAGTTGCAGGCAGGCACCAACATGCTGTCTGTGCTTACTGTTACAATATAACTAGAAAGGTACTGATTTAAAAAGAGTGGATCACTCACAAAGCATATGGTCTACGATTCTCATTAAATATACTGTGTCATTTTCTCTAGGCTAGAACCACAATAGTAACTGTGCTAAATATGACAATAAATTACTGTGGTCCCATATTTCATTCTCCCTTCCCATCATGAGCTACACTAATTCAAATGACTCAACACAGAGATTAATGGAACTGTGCAAAAGGAAGACCAAGTAATTTGTCAAAGAGAAAATGAAAAAGTTGAATTTTGTTTTACTTGTTTTCACTCAGCAGATTCTACTTCCATGAAAATATTTTTGTTTAGGAAATAATTGTCTCTGATCCTGACATGGTCTAATATTTTAATTATTAAATATTAAATATACTAATTCATTTTCTCTAGGCTAGAACCAATATGACAATTGTGCTAAATATGACAATAAATTACTATAGTCCCTTACAAGTACTAAACAAGTAACATCATTTAAGTTATAAATTTTATTTATTATAAAAGATGATTTTTACTACAGTTTACTATTGAATAAAATTGTAATATTACACAAGTGCAAATAATAATCCATGTCTTGTTTGTTATAATCCTTAGAGTGCAGATTAACTTCATACAGAAAATATGATACATTCTCTCATGTTGGCTTCAAGGAACAGTTCTTCCCATTCTACATATTTCTTCTTGCTTGGAATCCCAGGACTGGAGAATTACCAATTCTGGGTTGCCTTTCCATTCTGTGTCATGTATGTTGTCGCAGTGACTGGAAATATCACCATCCTCCACATAATCCGAATTGACCACACCCTGCATGAGCCCATGTATCTCTTCCTGGCCATGTTGGCTACCACTGATCTGGTTCTGTCCTCTTCCACACAACCTAAAATGCTGGCCATACTCTGGTTTCACGATCATAAGATTGAATACAATGCCTGCCTCATCCAGGTGTTCTTCATACATGCCTTTTCTTCTGTGGAGTCTGGGGTGCTCATGGCCATGGCGTTGGACCGCTATGTGGCTATCTGCTTCCCACTCCGACATTCCAGCATCCTGACCACATCTGTAGTCATCAAACTAGGGGCAGCTGTAATGGTGAGAGGGCTGTTGTGGGTGAGCCCCTTCTGCTTTATGATCTCTAGAATGCCCTTCTGCCCCAACAAGGTCATTCCCCAGTCTTACTGTGAGCACATGGCTGTGCTCAAGTTGGTATGTGCAGATACCAGAGTCAATCGTGGATATGGACTCTTTGTGGCTTTCTCTGTGGTTGGCTTTGACATAATTGTCATCAGTGTATCTTATGTGATGATTCTAAGAGCTGTGTTGAGGTTGCCCTCAGGTGAAGCTCGCCTCAAAGCATTTGGTACATGTGCTTCTCATATTGGTGTCATCTTAACCTTATATATCCCAGCCCTTTTCACCTTTCTCACCCACCGCTTTGGCCACCATGTGCCCCGTGTTGTGCACATCATGTTTGCCAATGTCTATCTTCTAGTTCCTCCCATGCTCAATCCCATCATATATGGAGTTAGAACCAAACAGATCAGGGAGAGGGTCACCCGAGGGTTTTGTGGAAAAGGATCATGAATCAGGGACCACAGCATATCATGTCTTGATTTACTCACACTGACCTCACCATAGATGAGAATCAGTTCACAGGCTTTTTACCTAACATCACAAGGTCATCTCTGTGAAAATAGTTAGCCTTGGTACCCACAGCCAGAGGTCTGATAGATGTGGTATACAAATGTATTCCTCATGAAGGGAAAAAAGTATTTATTAAGTAAACTCATTTATTCAATCTTCAGTTCTTTGTTCAAATTGATAATAGGTCAGTTTGACTTCAATCTATTTAGTAAAATAAATATTTAGAAAAGACAAATTCAATGTGGATTTTTATGGCAAAATTTAATTTCAGTTACTCTTATATTTGTTTTTTTTTTTCTGTCTCCTTATTCATATGAGAACTTTACCCCTTACTCTGTTGTTGATTTCAAAATCTGGAGACTGTTCATGAATTAATTACACAATCTTAAATGAATCTATACATTTCATCAAGCAGTTTAAAATATACATATTTCTTCAAAATTGATTCTCTACCCAAAAATATTATTTTATAAATAGCCATATGTTTAAAGTTATTTTTAAATCTTGATCTATAAAATCACCAGAAGTCATACTGGTCATCTTATAGGAATCGAGTGTCATGGCACATGACAAGAATCACAACAACAGGGAATCTGAGGCAGGAGCACTGTGAATGTGAGACCAGTTTAGACTATATAGAAAAATGTTATCCCAATAAAATAAAATGAAAGAACAGAGGAAGATAAGAGGGAGGGAGAGAAGAAAAGGAGGGGGGAATGTAAGAAAGGAAGACCAAGAAGGAGAAAAGAAAATGAAAGTGAGAGGGAGGGGGAGAAGAAAATAAATGAAACCAATGAAAAAACATGATTGAAAACCAGGTGCCTTTTTTATTTTATAGTAAAGAGGTGATGAATTACTGATACGCTGTTGTTTTAAAGAAAATAAACTTAGTTTACATCATTCTCCATAGTATTAAATGAGGTGTGAAATAGAGTACTTGGGATTTGCATAGACATGAACCATGAGAGTTCTAGAAAAATAGGAAATTAATTTCAGACAAAGTTCCAGCCGAGTTCAATACAGCTTAATTAATAAAGACACCTATTTGCTGTGAATAGCCACTGTGTTTAATAAAGCTGAGGGTCCTTTAGTTGTCTTTTTCACAATAGTATTTTTCAAAACTTATCTTCAATTACTGAAGTTTAATTTTCTTATTAAAAATTATTGAGATAATGTTTAAATGACCCTGGACTCACAGATATAAAAATAGCTATACTATTTTACTAATAGGAATAAGTAAAATATTTTACTAATAATAAATTGCAAAAAGACGTTTAAAAGAATTCTATGATATATTTGCAATTTTCCTACTGATTAGAGACAAGAGAAATTGTGTGTACTAATAAAGAAAACATAGTATAAGGCCTTGGCAGTACTGGAAGGCAATGGAAGTTGATGGGACCAAAAGAGGAATGTTATATCTCTGAGGTGTGACATTTGATGAGGCATTGTGGGTCCCAGCCTACTATTTCCCTTTTCCCCCAGCTGGCGTGGAGTGATCAGGTCTCCAGCAAACTCTCCTGCCATGATGAGGTGGTCCAAAGCAACAGAGCCAGGGGAGCAGGTCCTGACCTCTGTATCCACTTGCTAAACTCCTCTGTAATTGTCTCAGGTAACTTGTTATGATGATGAAAATATGACTAGAATAAAACAACCACACACAAAATGTGTAATTTTAGTGTATTATTTCTCTCATTATATGGAAGACTAGGAGATAGGGATTCATTCACAAGTGGCCTGAAATACTAGGGTGACTATCCAAAAGCAAGACTCTTATACTGGGCAGTGAGAATGTGTTGATTTTCCACAAATACATGGAATATAAAGCCATTCGCTGCGCTCAGATTTTTATGATCTAAATCAGGATAAATAGATGTGAAAAATAATAAAAATGCAATACAGGTGGTCCCATTCCCACAGGGACTTTGTGCTGGGAGCCACCTGGCCTGGAGAGGGTAGTGGCAGGGGCACAGAGTAAAATTCTAGTGTGGCTTTAAAGTATGAGGGTCTCCGGACGTACTAGAGCTATCCAACTATATTGAAATGCTGATGATAACTTCTAAAAACTCCTGAAAACTTTCTTGCTCTTTCTGAGGGTAAAAGGCTGCTGGCTTAGGCAATTCACACCTGTAGTCTAATAGTGGAGGATTAGGTATTGTGGCCTTTGTTCTATCTCAGCAGGAACTGTACTGCTCTCTTAGCCTGCTAGTTGGAAGTCACAGGAAGAAAAATGAACACTTCAAAAAGTGATTATATGAGGGTGTTCCACCAATCACCCATCCACTCCAGCCTCCCAGCCCTCGCATTCCCCTACACTGGGGCATCAAGCCTACACAGGACCAAGGGCTTCCCCTCCCACTGATGTCAGATAAGGCCATCCTCTGCTACATATGCAGCTGGAGCCATGGGTCCCTCCACGTGTACTCTTTGGTTGGTGGGTTATTCCCTGGAAGATTTGGAGGGGGTGGTGGTATCTGGTTGGTTGATATTGTGCTTTCTATGAGGTTGCAAACCCCTTCAGCTCCTTCAATCCTTTCTCTAACTCATCCATTGGGGACCCTGTGCTCAGTCCAATGGTTAGCTACAAGAATCCACCTCTGTATTTGTCAGGCTCTGGCAGAGTCTCTCAGGGGACAGCTATATCCAGCTCCTGTCAGCATGCACTTCTTGGCACCCACAATAGTGTCTGTGTTTGGTGACTGTATATGGGATGGATCCCCAGGTGGGGCAGACTCTGAATGCCCATTCCTTCAGTCTCTGTTCCACACTTCGTCTCCGTATTTGCTCCCATGAATATTTTGTTCCCCCTTCTAAGAAGTATGGAAGCATCCACATTTTGGTCTTCCTTCTTCCTGAGCTTCATGTGGTCTGTGAATTGTCTCTTGGGTATTCTGAGCTTTTGGGCTAATATCCACTTACAGTGAGTGTACAACATGTGTGTTCTTTCGTTATTGGGTTACCTCACTCAGGATTATATTTTCTAGTTCCATCCAATTGCCTAAGAATTTCATGAATTCATTGATTTTAATAGCTGAAGAGTACTTCCTTGTGTAAATGTACCACATTTTCTGTATCCATTGCTCTGTAGAAGGACATCTGGGTTCTTTCCAGCTTCTGGCTATTATAAATAAGGCTGCTATGAACATAGTGGAGCATGTGTCCTTGTTATCTGTTGTATCATCTTTTGGGTATATGCCCAGGAGTGGTATAGCTGTATCCTCTGGTAATACCATGTCCAATTTTCTGAGGAACTGCCAGTCTGATTTCCAGAGTGGTTGTACCAGTTTTCAGTCCCACCAACAATAGAGGAGTGTTCCTCTTTCTCCACATCCATGCCAGCATCTGTTGTCACTTGAGTTTTTGATCTCAACTGATCTGACTGGTGTGAGGTAGAATCTCAGAGCTGTTTTGATTTTCAGTTCCCTGATGACTAAGGATGTTCAACATTTCATTAGGTGCTTCTCAGACATTCAATATCCCTCAATTGATAATTCTTTGTTTAGCTCTGTACCCCATATTTAATAGGGTTATTTGATTCTCTGGAATCTAACTTCTTGAGTTCTTTGAATATATTAGGGGAGGGGGATGTTATAGGAGATTTCTGAGTGGGGGAAGCTGTGAAAGGGGATAGCATTCTAAATTTAAATAAAGGAAATATTCAATTAAAAAAAAGATATGTGCATGAGTGGTTAAAAGCCAGAGGAAACATTGAAGAATACCTAGATAAACATAACTGGAACAGGAAAGAGTACAAATGAGATGGAGAGGAAGCTAAAAAGTTATCAAGCCAGTATAAATAATAAAACTATTTTATTATTATATGCAAAAAAAAGAGTAATTATCTGGCTAAACATATATCACCTGTTGCAGCTCCACAGGTCCACTGAAGGTTTACATCCATAACTAAGTTATTAGTGAAGTTTTGTATAGATAAACCCAGTCAATATTTTATCTTTTGTCCTAGCACCTATAATAAGTCATTAGTTCCCGTTTTATAACCTTTGGTTAAATGTTTTACAACCTCTTAGAATGTGCTCTGAGTAAGACAAAGTTTGGTTACTATCTAAGAGTAATTAACTAGTGATACTTGGGAGACTAGCAGAGTTCTCATTGCAGATCTGACTATCAGAAAAGGACCTAATAGCAGTCCCACTATAAAGGAGCTTAATAATCACTGATATAATTTTAGGAATTCTTATAGGATTCATCATTAAGCCTTAAGAAGTCATCTATTTGTCTATATAGCATCACTACAAGACAGTACATCTTCATAGATCTGCAGAGATCTGCTGCAAAGGATGGTGGGCTAATACCTAGTTATTGTTATATTTTTAATAATAACAACAGGAAAGCATGTTAATAGCAGGAATCTTTCCTAAAATGAATTCTCTTATGGCCTTGCTTAATTGTAGCTGTCTTATAAAAAGTAGTTTTAGTTCATCACATATATACAAGTGGGAAAGAGGTGTGAAATAGGGTACTTGACATTTGCATAGACATAAACCATGAGAGTTCTAGAAGAATAAAGAAATAATTTCAGACCAAATCCAGCAGAGCCCAATACAGTGGCTGTGTTCTGAGGAGCTTGGGTTTAGTTTACAGGATATGGAGAGATCCCTTAGTCAGGATATGGAGAGATCCCTTAGTGTTTCCACCAGGAAATCACAAATGATGTCAGAAGAGACATTCTGATAGAATTCTTCTGAAAACCTGGGTTCCAGGAGAGGGAAGAAAGAACCTGAGACAGACCTAACCCTAGATCAAGGATTCTGACATATCATGACATATCATTCTCTCTCTCTCTCTCTCTCTCTCTCTCTCTCTCTCTCTCTCTCTCTCTCTCTCTCTCTTTCTCCCCTCCTCCCTCTCTCTCTCTGACTCAAGTGAACACATCATCTTCCCCTCTCATATTTTGTTGTTTTGATTTTATTGATTTGAGTTTATTGACTTTTTTCTAGTACCTGTCTATTTTAACTGTGTATATATAAATGCTAGGTATATTCAGACCTGCCCAAAAACAGAGTGAAAAACTGATTTCTTACTATGGCTGTAATTGATGTTTACGGTGCAAAAATTTACAATGGTTCATGCAGCATTTACTGTGACAAACTTCCATCTAGAAGTGGAACATGAGAAATGCCTATTCGTTATATATAAATCTGGATTCATGGCTTATAAATATTTCTACTAGACTAAGCTAGGTATAGATAAACTTCATTATGTTCAGTTTAGACAATTGAGTGTGTTTATATTCATATGATTAGTGTTTTCCTGTTCTTATAATTTCATATTCACTAATTACTCACAATTCCAGCCTCTGTCAATAGTAATATGTGTGTTACTCAGTCTGCGCAAAGGGTAGTCTTCCTCTCAGATGCTAGTCTCACAGTTATCTGTTATGTGATATCATTACTGAATAACCACCTTTACCACCCACCACATACATCTTTCTCTGGGCCTTTCCAGGATAGGAAGTATCCCAACTCTGGGTGTACTCTCATTTTTATTGGTTTACAAAAAGTAAGTTTCTTTATGACATATTCTTCATAGTTACTTGTGATGATTTTTCATGCATACCTCTCCCACTTTCCATGTCCCTATCACCTAACTCTACTTATCCTCTACCACCACAAATTTTCTACTTTATTGTTATTCATTGATGTGACATTTGCTAAGTACCTCTATGAATGTTTCAGCTCATTCTGGACTCTCTAGCTTAAGGAGGGAGCAGCTTTCCCACATAACCTGTGGTTGGCCATTTAATTGATTCTCAGTCTGAAAAATCAAATTCTACACCTGACTTACTCATTCCAAGCTTCTTTCATCTTTTCTGTCTCTCTGGTAGCTGCAGATGCTCAGTAGACACAGCCTTATTTTCCTCATCAGTGTAACATTTTGTTCTAATCATTTCCAGATACCTAAGAAGAGCAGCAATGTGTTGCCCTTATCTTCATGTTCTCCTGGATTACCATCTGCCTAAATCATATTGTTAGATACTTCCTGTGAACAAGTGACCTTGTTCACACTGATATTTGCCCCCAAGACCATAACCAGGCTCTCATGGCCTTTTCTGTGGTTGCATTTCATATTGTCAACACAACAGTATGTTTACATAGGTAGTGGTGTAGCTGGAGAAATTCTACCTAGTATTTAGTACAGACTCTTGCTTCTATGCCAACTTACTATGCTTAAATCTTTCTCCTCCCATTGTTTTAGCTTCTGTACTCTCAGAGTGGTTCCCATCATTCTGCTCAGTCTCAACCTTCTGGATCTTTCCACTATTGAATCACTCTTAGAGGCCAGATGGGGCCAAAAGTCCTTTGGAATCCTGTGGATGGGAACAAGGAGTACTAAAATTTTGTTCTGTGAATGCAGTTATGCTTGTCAAGGCCAGCAAGGGACTGGCACCAATGTTCCTAATAATACTATAGTAATAATTCCTATTAATGATGCTAATAATCTATCTGGCTTGGGTTTTAAGCTCTGACCTCCTGACTCCAGCTTTTGACTGTTTAATTTTCCCTTGTCCTCCTTCCTTGTCCTGGAATTGACCCAGCAAGAACCACTGGTACAGTTCAAACTATGTCTTTCTTATTTCCATCAAAAGGATGGTACAGAGATTTTATGAGGTTTCCCTATGATAAAATTATCAACTTTAATTTTTTCATTCTCATTAGTCAAGGACCAACAAAGTATAAATAACAAAATTTATCTTAATCTTGTTAAGTTTCATTCAAAGACACTTCTGCAATATTTCATAGTAGTAAGTTCTCACATGTCTATTGAAGATGAAAACTTAGGAATCTGTGGCATGAAAGAGGTATTAGTTTTAAGTACTGTGCTTTAATACATTTGCTCTATCATAATCTTACTATACAGAGAACTTTACTTAGGACAATGTATAGAAGAATTCAGTCTACATTGTATGAGGACTATGTTAACAGATTTATTTTGATTGTAAAGGACAAAATCTAAAGCTGCACTAATGAGTATTACTTTGAACCAATATACAAAATCCAGAAATATTAGTAGAGATGAGAAAGCAAAAGGAAACATTGGAAAGTTTCTTTTGCTTCTGCATTCCACAACAATGTTTTTGTCTATGTGTCAGATAGCAACCACACCACATAATTTCTGTTAATATTACAGGTTAAGTAAGAAGTTCTCAACTCAATACCCACACCTAGAAAACATGACATCTATAGCTATGTTAAAGTGTGATTGCAAAGGAATACAAATAGTCATGCCTTTCATCATATCCCTACACACACCAGCCAGTGGAAATGTGTTCATTATTAGGGAGCTTAATAATTATAATCAAGCTCTATTTCATTGTGGATAATTGCTCCATTTTTTTCTTCAGATCTTATTCCCCTCCCTGTGCACCCTCCAACCGTTCCTTATCCCATATCTCCTCCCTGAGCCACTATCTTCAAGAGGATGTCCCCACCCCTACACCATACCTCTAAACTCCCTGGAGTCTCCAGTCTCTTGAGGTTTAGATACATCTTCTTTGACTGAACCCAGACCAGATAGTCCTTTGCTGTATATGTGTTGGGGGGTCTCATATCACCTGGGGTATGCTGCCTGGTTGGTGACAAAGTGTCCAAGAGATCTCCAGGGTCCAGGTTAATTGAGACTGCTAGTCCTCCTGCAGGATGACCCTCCTCTTCAGCTTCTTATAACTTTCTCCTAATTCAACCATAGGGCTCAACAGCTTCTGTCTATTGGTTGGGTGCAAATATCTGCATCTGAGTCTTTCAGCTGCTTGTTGGGCCTTTTAGAGGGCAGTCATGATAGGTCCCTTTTTGTGAGTGCTACAAAATCTCAGTAATAGTGTCAGTCCTTTGGCCTTCCCCTTGAGCTGGATCCCACTTTGGGTCTGGTGCTTGCCCTTCTTTTCATCAAGTTCTTCTCTATTTCCATTCCTGCAGTTCTTTCAGACAGGAACAATTATGGTTCTGACTTTTGACCATGGGATAGAAACCCCATCCCTCACTTGATGCCCTGTCTTTCTGGTGGAGGTGGCCTCTACAAGTTCTCTCTCCCCACTGTAGGGCATTTCATCTAAGGTCCCTCCCTTTGAGCCCTGAGAGTCTCTCACCTCCCAAGTCTTTGGTACATTCTGGAGGGTCCCCCAATCTCCTACCTCCTGAGGTTGCCTGTTTTCATTCTTTCTGCTGGCCCTCAGGGCTTCAGTCCTTTTCCCCTACCCAATACCAGATCTTCTTCCCCTCTCCACAAACTTGTTCTCTTTTCCACCCAGATCCCTTCCTCCTCCCCCATTGTGATTGCTTTCTTCTCCTCCCAATGGGGACTGAGGCTTCCTCACTTGGGTGCTTCACCTTGTTAATCTTTTTGAGTTCTATGAACTCTATATTGGGTTATTCTGTATTTTTTTTGGGCTAATATCCACTTATTAGTGAGTACATAACATGCATGTCCTTTGGGTCTGAGTTACCTCATTCAGGATAGTATTTTCTAGTTCTATCCATTCGCCTGCAAAACTCAGAATGTCCTCATTCTTTATAGCTAAATAGTATTCCATTGTGTAAATGGACCACATTTTCTGTATCCATTCTTTTGTTGTGGAATATCTGGGTTGTTTCCAGCTTCTGGTTATCACAAACAAGGCTGCTGTGAATACAGTGGAATACGTGCCCTGTGGCATGGTAGGGCATCTTTTGGGTATATTCTTAAGAATAGTATTGCTGGGTCTTCTGGTAGATCTATTTCCAATTTTCTGAGGAACCTCCAGATTTATTTCCAAAGTGGTTGTACCAGTTTGCAATCTCACCAGCAATGGAGGAGTGTTCCTCTTTCTCCACATCCTCGCCAACATGTGTTGTCACTTGAGGTTGTGATCTTATCCATTCTGATTGGTAAAATGTGGACTATCGGGGCTGTATTGATTTTCATTTTTCTGACCACTAAGGACTTTGAACATTTCTTTAGGTGCTTCGCAGCCCTTCAAGACTCGTTGGTTGTGAATGCTCAGTTTAGTTCTATACCCCATTTTTTGATTGGGTTGTTTCAGTGTTTTTTTTTTTTTTTGGTGGTTAGATTCTTGAGTTCTTTTTTTTTTCTAAGTTTTTTTTTATTTACATTCAAAATCATTTCCCCTTTCCCGTTTCCTCCCTCCCCGAAAGTCCCATAAGCCCCCTTCCCTCCCTATTTTCCCCATTCAACCCCCTCTCACATCTCTGTCCTGGCATTCCCCTACATCCAGTCTTTCCAGGACCAGGAGTCTCTCCTTCCATCTTCTTGGAAATCTATTGATATGCGAATTGTGTCTAGGGTATTCCGAGATTCTGGGTTAATATCCCCTTATCAGTGACTGCATACCATGTGTGTTCTTTTGTGATTGGGTTACCTCACTAAGAATGATATTTTCAAGTTCTGACCATTTGCCTAGGAATTTCGTAAATTCATTGTTTTTGATTGCAGAGTAGTATTCCATTGTGTAAATATACCACATCTTCTGAATCCATTCCTCCGTTGAGGGACATCTGGGTTCTTTCCAGATTCTGGCTATTATAAATAAGGCTGCTATGAACATAGTGTAGCATGTGTCCTTATTGCATGCAGGTAAAGCGTCTGGGTATATGCCCAGGAGTGGTATAGCCGGATCCTCCGGGAGTGTCATGCCCAGTTTTCTGAGGAAACGCCAGACTGCTTTCCAGAGTGGTTGTACCAGCTTGCAATCCCACCAGCAGTGGAGGAATGCTCCTCTTTCTCCACATCCTTGCCAACAACTACTGTCTCCTGTGTTTTTGATCTTAGCCATTCTGACTGGTGTGAGATGGAATCTCAGGGTTGTTTTGATTTGCATTTCCCTAATGACTAAGGATGATGAACATCTCTTTAGGTGCTTCTCAGCCATTAGATATTCTTCAGGTGAGAACTCTTTGTGTAGCTCTGTACCCCATTTTTTAATAGGGTTACTTGCCTCTCTGGAGTTTAACTTCTTGAGTTCTTTGTATATATTGGATATTAGCCCTCTGTCGGATGTAGGGTTGGTAAAGATCATTTCCCAGTTAGTTGGTTGCCGCTTTGTCTTTTTGACAGTATCTTTTGCCTTGCAAAAACTTTGTAATTTAATGAGGTCCCATTTGTCAATTCTTGATCTTAGAGCATAAGCTATTGGAGTTCTATTCAGGAAATTCTCCCCTGTGCCCATATGTTCAAGGTTCTTCCCTAGTTTCCTTTCTATTAGTTTCAGTGTGTCTGGTTTTATGTGGAGGTCCTTGATCCACTTGGAATTGAGCTTAGTGCAAGGAGATAAGAATGGGTCAATTTACATTCTTCTGCATGCTGACCTCCAGTTGAGCCAGCACCATTTGTTGAAAAGGCTATCTTTTTTCCACTGGATGGTTTTAACTCCTTTGTCAAAGATCAAGTGACCATAGGAGTGTGGATTCATTTCTGGGTCTTCAATTCTGTTCCATTGATCTACATGCCTGTCACTGTACCAGTACCATGCAGTTTTTAACACTATTGCTCTGTAGTACAGCTTGAGGTCTGGGATACTGATTCCCCCAGAGGTTCTTTTACTCTTGAGAATAGTTTTAGCTATCCTGGGTTTTCTGTTATTCCAGATGAATTTTTGAATTGCTCTTTCTAACTCTATGAAGAATTGAGTTGGGATTTTGATGGGGATTGCATTGAATCTGTATATTGCTTTTGGCAAGATGGTCATTTTTACTATATTAATCCTGCCAATCCATGAGCATGGCAGATTTTTCCATCTTCTGAGGTCTTCTTCAATTTCTTTCTTCAGAGACTTGAAGTTCTTGTCATACAAATCTTTCACTTGTTTGGTTAGAGTCACACCAAGATACTTTATATGGTTTGTGGCTATCGTGAAGGGTATCATTTCTCTTACTTCTTTCTCAGCCTGCTTATCCTTTGAGTATAGGAAGGCTACTGATTTGCTTGAGTTGATTTTATATCTGACCACTTTGCTGAAGTTGTTTATCATCTGTAGGACATTCTTGAGTTCTTCATAAATTTTGGATATTAACCCCCTATTGGATTTTGTGTTAGTGAAGATTTTTCTCCAATCTGTAAGTTGCCAATTAATAAGACTTAGTCTTATTGACTAAGTCCTTTGACTTATGGAAGCTTTCCAGTTTCATGAGGTCCATTTATCAATTGTTTATTTTAGAGCATGAGCCATTAGAGTTCTGTCAAGGCTCTTTCCCATGTTCCCTTCAATTAGATTCAGTGTATCTGGTTTATGTTGAGGTCCTTGATCAACTTGGACTTGAGCTTTGTGTGAGGTGACAAATATGGGTCTATTTTCATTTTTCTACATACAGACAGCCAGTTAGACCAGCACCATTTATTGAAGATGCTTTCTTTTTTCCATTGTATATTTTTGGCTTCTTTGTCAAAGATCAAATATCTGTAAATGTGTGGTTTTATTTCTGGTTCTCCAATTCTATTCAATTTATCACATATTTCTCTGTACCAACATCATGCAGGTTTTTTTTTATCACAATTGCTCTATAGTAGAGCTTTAGGTCAGGGATGGTGATTCCCACAGCTCTTCTTTTATTGTTAACAATAGTTTTTGCTATCCTGAGTTTTTTGCCTTTCCAGATGAATTTCAGAATTGCTTTTGGCCATGTCTCTGAAGAATTGTGTTGGGATTTTAACGGGGATTGCATTGAATATGTAGATTACCTTTGCTAGGATGGCCATTTTTACTATGTTAATTCTGTCAATTCATGAGCATGGGAGATCTCTCCATTTTCTGATATCTTCTTTGAATTCTTTCTTGAGAGACTTGATGTTCTTGTCATACAGACATTTTACTTTTTTGGTTAGAGTTACGCCAAAATATTTTATATTATTTGTGGCTGTTATGAAGGGAGTTGTTTTCCTAATTTCTTTCTCAGCCTCTTTATCATTTGTATAAAGGAAGACTACTGATTTATTTGAGTTAATTTTGTATCTGACAACTTCACTAAAGTTGTTTACCATCTGTAGAAGATCTTTGATACAATTTTTGGGGTTACTTATGTATACTATCATATCATCTGCAAATAGTGATATCTTTATTTACTCTTTGCCAATTTGTATCCCCTTGATCTCCTTTTTATTGTTTTTTTTTTTTTTTTGTTCTGACTGGTCTGAGGTGGAATCTCAGTGTTGTTTTGATTTGCATTTCCCTGATGATTAAGGATGTTGAACATTTCTTTACGTGTTTCTCAGTCACCTGGTATTTCTCAGTTGAGAATTGTTTGTTTAGCTCTGTACCCCATTTTTAATAGGATTATTTGTTTCTCTGGAGTCTAACATCTTGAATTCTTTGTACATATTGGATATTAGCACTCTATCAGATGTAGGATTTTCAAAGATCTTTTCCCAATCTGTCAGTTGTCATTTTGTCCTATTGACAGTGTCCTTTGATTTACAGAAGCTTTGTAATTTTATAATATCCCATTTGTCAATTCTTGATCTTAGAGCATAAGCTATTGGTGTTCTGTTCAGGAAATTTTCCCCCGTGCCCATGTGCTCCTGGTTCTTCCCCCACTTTCTCTTCTATTAGATTCAGTGTATCTGGTTTTATGTGGAGGTTCTTGATCCACTTGAATTTGAGCTTTGTACAGGGAGATAAGAACTAATCAATTTGCATTCTTCTACAGGTTGACTGCCAGTTGAACCAGCACCATTTGTTGAAAATGCTGTCTTTTTTTCCACTGTATGGTTTTAGCTCCTTTGCCAAAGACCAAGTGACTGTAGGTATGTGGGTTTGTTTCTAGGTCTTCAATTCTATTCCATTTCTTAACCTGCTTGTCATTGGACCAAAACCATGCAGTTTTTATCACTATTGCTCTATAGTATAGCTTGAGGTCAGGGATGGTGATTCTGCCAGAGGTTCTTTTATTGTTGAGAATAATTTTAGCTCTTCTGGGCTTTTTGTTATTCCAGATAAATTTGGAAATTGCTCTTTCTAACCCTATGAAGAATTGATTTAGAATTTTGATGTGGATTGCATTGAGTCTGTAGATTGCTTCAGGCAAGATGGCCATTTTTACTATCTTAATCCTGCCAATCCACGAGCATGAGAGATCTTTCCATATTCTGTGATTTCTTCAATTTCTTTCTTCAGAGACTTGAAGTTCTTGACTAAACCACCAACCAAAGAATACACATGGAGGGACCCATGGCTCCAGCTACATAGGTAGCAGAGGATGGCCTTTTCAGACATCAATGAGAGGAGCAGCTATTGGTCCTGTGAAGGATTGATGCCCCAGTGTAGAGGAATGCCAGGTCAGGAAAGTGGGAGGAGGCGTTGGTAAGCAAGGCAAGGGGGAATGGGATAGGGGTTTTTTGGAGGGGTAATGAGAAAAGGGGATAACATTTGAAATGTAAATTAAGCAAATATCTAATAAAAAAGCAAGTGAAAAAAAAGAAACAAAAGGGGAGAAAGAAATAAAGGAAGAAAGAAAGAAAGAAACAAAGAAACAAAGAAAGAAAAAAGAAAGGAAAGGAATGACAGAAAGAAATAAAACAAAAGAAGGAAGGAAAGAAAGAAAGGAAAGAAGAAAGAAAGAAAGAAAGAAAGAAAGAAAGAAAGAAAGAAAGAAAGAAAAAAGAGAGAAGGCAGAATCCATGGACATGAGTCAAGAAAAGGGATAAGAGAATTGTTTTTCTAGTTTTGTCATTGATATTTTCCTGACTTTTTTTTTTTGAATAGCAATCCTACAGGGTCTGAGGTGAGAGAAGGGTTAAGCAACTGTGTACTCAGGATGACTTTCATTTTAAATGTAGTGAGAGGCTAAATGTGCCCACTGCATTGACCTTTCTCAGTCTGCTAAAGGAGTAAAATCAAATAAAAAATCATCCCATTAAAAAAAAAAAAAAAAGAAAAGGAAAAGAAAAATCTCTGCAATTGTGATTATTGGGTTCAAAGTGTTTTTCATTTTGAAATTATACCTAGAAAAAGTAAAAATTTTGTTTAGTCTAAATTTATAAAATTCAAGTAGCCACTTCATTTTGTTTCTGATTGGTCTTTTTTTTTTATTAGATATGTTCTTTATTTACTTTTCAAATGATTTCCCCTTTCCTGGATCCCCCCTCCCTGAAAGTTCCATAAGCCCTCTTCCCTCCCCCTCTTCCCCAATCAACTCCTTCCTGCTTCCCTGTCCTGGTATTCCCCTACACTGCTGCATTGAGCCTTTCCAGGACCAGGGGCTTCTCCTTCCTTCTTCTTGGGACTCATTTGATATGTGAATTGTGTCTTGGGTATTCCGAGCGTCTGGGCTAATATCCGCTTATCAGTGAATGCATACCTTGTGTGTTCTTTTGTGATTGGGTCACCTCACACAGGATGACATTCTCCAGTTACACCCACTTGCCTAAGAATTTCATGAATTCATTGTTTTTAATAGCTGAGTAGTATTCCATAGTGTAAATATACCACATTTTCTGTATCCATTCCTCTGTTGAGGGACATCCACGTTCTTTCCAGCTTCTGGCTATTATAAACAGGGCTGCTATGAACATAGTGGAGCATGTGTCTTATTACATGCTGGAGAATTCTCTGGGTATATTCCCAGGAGTGGTATAGCAGTCATAAAGGTATAAATATGTCCTGAATGTCTTGGTTATAGAGTATTGACTTATAAGTTATTGAGTATGATTAAAATAGTGTAATGTTGATAAAAAAAAAAGTTAGCTTAAAACTGGTAACTCAGGGATGGAGTCATTTTAAGAAACAGCACTTGGCATGAACCAACCCAGGGAAACAGTATACATCTAAATTGGGATAATATTTTCTGTAATTCTTATCCCAGAAACTAGAATTAAAAGATTATGATTTAAAACCATGTCTTTTAATGAGGTATTAAAAGTTTCACTGCCATGCATTCACATATAGGAACTGGTAGCCAAACTTTGCAATGTAAAAGTAATGTTTTTTGTGTTGATTTTAAGGAGAATGGATTGTTTAAAATTGGGTTTTGCTTTCCAAAGTTGTAGTTATGCTCTAATATTGCAAGAGAAACTTAAGAATTATGACTAAACTGTCAATGTTCCATTGACTCCAGTTTGCAGTTTGATCGCAGACTCAGGATTCTTAACTTACCCATGTTTTGTAATTAGGATGATTTCATGAGTAATAAATTTAAAAACAGTTCTGACCATTTTGGGGCCACTGCCTATTTTACACAAGGTTTACTGGATACAGTGGTAAAAGCAAAATTTAATCCCCCCCAAGATTGAAAAGGAGATCTCAGTAGGAATTTATTTGGTATTAAACAGGCTTCTGATGAAATGTTTCAGGAATTTGTGGATAGACTACTAAAAACAGTAGTAGAATTTTCAGAGACTCTCAAACAGGGGTTCCTTTTGTTACACAATTTTCTTATGACAATTCTAATGCAGCTGTGGCTATGCGGCCATACAAAAAGAAATTTTTACCTTTGAGATAATACAAAGCTCAGAGCTGCAAGGTTTGTGTGGCACTACTTTGTCTTGAAAACACCACCTAGAAGGTTTCAGGCTGAAACAGCATTATTACAGAACTATCAAAGTGTTGTTCAAAATAAGGATCAAATTTAAGGTCTATGAAAAGTTAATGAGGCTATGGAACTTGTAAAGGCTTTAAATCTGGCCTGCCTACTCCATATAGAATTATTATGGATTTACAGGGTTGATTTTTTCCTTTGCATCCTGATAATTGTAAAGGGTTTGCTTCTAGTTAGCTTATAATCATTGGAAAGCTTTGCCTCAAGAATGGCTAATAGTCTTAAATTATGTAAAAAAAAATTATCTTTGCTTCAATACAAAAAGTCAGGACTTTGAATCTTTTAGTGTATATTATTCATTACAAGACTTTGCTGTTATAATGAGCTTTAAAATTTTGTAGTAGTTATTGCTCCAGAAAAGATTCAAAGGCAATATATTTTTCAATATTTGGTGCCTCAGTTGTGTTCTAAACAAACTGTGGCACAGAAAATTCAAATAAGAAAAGATAGTTTACTTACTTAAGCGGCAACCAACTAACTGGGAAATGATCTTTACCAACCTTACATCCGACAGAGGGCTAATATCCAATATATACAAAGAACTCAAGAAGTTAAACTCCAGAGAGGCAAGTAACCCTATTAAAAAATGGGGTACAGAGCTACACAAAGAGTTCTCACCTGAAGAATATCTAATGGCTGAGAAGCACCTAAAGAGATGTTCATCATCCTAAGTCATTAGGGAAATGCAAATCAAAACAACCCTGAGATTCCATCTCACACCAGTCAGGATGGCTAAGATCAAAAACACAGGAGACAGCAGTTGTTGGCGAGGATGTGGAAAAAGAGGAACACTCCTCCACTGCTGGTGGAATTGCAGGCTGGTACAACCACTCTGGAAAGCAGTCTGGCGGTTCCTCAGAAAACTGGGCATGACACTCCCGGAGGATCCGGCTATACCACTCCTGGGCATATTCCCAGAGACTTTACCTGCATGCAATAAGGACACATGCTCCACTATGTTCATAGCAGCCTTATTTATAATAGCCAGAAGCTGGAAAGAACCCAGATGTCCCTCAATGGAGGAATGGATTCAGAAGATGTGGTATATCTACACAATGGAATACTACTCTGCAATTAAAAACAATGAATTCACGAAATTCCTAGGCAAATGGTAAGATCTTGAAAATATCATCCTTAGTGAGGTAACCCAATCACAAAAGAACACACATGGTATGCAGTCACTGATAAGGGGATATTGACCCAGAATCTCGGAATACCCTAGACACAATCCGCATATCAATAGATTTCTAAAAAGATGGAAGGAGAGACCCCTGGTCCTGGAAAGACTGGATGTAGGGGAACGCCAGGACAGAGTAACGAGAGGGGGTTGAATAGAGAAAATAGGGAGGGAAGGGGGCTTATGGGACTTTCGGGGAGGGAGGAAACAGGAAAGGGGAAGTGATTTGGAATGTAAATTAAAAAAATAAAATAAAATAAATAATAAAAAAAAGCAAAAAAAAAAAAAAAAGCTTCTATGACTAAGACCTCACCTTCAGCTCACCAAAGGAGGACTTAAACCTTTGTTTGATATTCTCAAGGGGGATGCAAATTAACTGGTGAGAGACAAATAGCTTTGCAGAAAGTAGAGGAAGCTACTACAATCAATTGTTGGCTGTTGTGTTAGTTGTTGGTACTCCTGTTCTCACCTCAATTCTTTGACAAAGGGAGCATTAATGTGGATTCATCTTTCTTCATCTCCAAGTAAAGTTTTAACACCCTACTATGAAGCTGTTGTTATGTTAATAAAGAACTTCAGGATAGAATTTTGAAAGTATTTTTGAAAGAATGTCTTAAGAACCTGATGAGACATCTATATTTTGTTTCAAACAGCAATTAAATTGGTTATTGCAGAATACTGATATTTAGCCTATTGCATGGCAAACATTTTAGGCAAAATTGATAATCAGTATCCAAAAGACAAGTTGTTAAAATTTTTTACCATGCATGCTTTTGTATTTCCTGTAAATTTATGCATGTATCCCATAAAGAATGCTGTATTTATAAACAGTTTTTCTATAGGAGAGAAGTATGTGTAATTAGATCACAAGCTTATTCTCTTGAGTTCCCCTCTACTTCAGCACAAATAATTGAACTACATGCTGTGGCCACTGTTTTTAAAATGTTGAAAAATCAAGCTTTAATTTGTATACTGATAATCAATAAATATATAACTCATGGCTTACAATTGCTTGAAATTTTTCCTTTTTTAGATATTGCTAATTTTCAAATCTTGGAATTATTTATGCAATACAACTCAAGTTAAGAAAAGGTACTGTTCCTTTAAAGGACTGTCTTTGGACATTTAAGAGCTCATCTTGGATTGCCTGGACAGACCCCTTAAGGCAATGGCACATCAGATTTGTATCCCAGGCAGATTATAGGCTTTACAAAGGAATGATTGGCCATACAATGTCATTCTTTACATCATCAAAATAGTAATGACTTGAGACAATAATTTGGTATTTTTAGAGAATGTGCAAATCAAATTCTAAAGACTTCTTCTCAATGTCCTCAATTTCTACCTGTTCTACATAATGGTGTTAATTCTTGAGGACTTATACTAAATCAATTATTGGAAATGGAAACTCATATTTCTCATTTTAGAAAATCAAGTTATGCACATGTGACTATTGACACCTTTTCAGGCTTTTTGGTTGCAACTGGTTTAATGGAAGAAGCAACTAAAAATATAATTAGTCATTGCCTGCATTATTTTTCTGTGTTCGTATTTCAAATCAGATTAAAACACATAATGGAACTGGCTTTTACAGTCAAGCACTTGAGATGTTTTGTCAACAATTTAATGTTACCCATATTACTGGGATTTTTTTTAATAATTCTCAAGAACAAGGTATTGTGGAACTTTAAAACATTATCTTCTTAAAAAAACAAAAACGGGGAATTATATCCCCATGCATATTATTTAAATCATGCTTTTTATTTAAAAAATTTTAAAATTTGGATGCCAAGGAACTCTTTGCTGAATGTCTATAGCATCCTACAACTAGGCATACCCATGTCTAGGTGAAATGGAAGGATCCACTTAATGGCATATGGCAAGATCCCAACCCTGTTTTAACATGGGGGCAAGGTCCTGTGTTTTTTCACAAAAAGAAAACAGAGCTCGATGACTGCCTGAAAGATTGACCCAGCAAGTGGACACAGATCCTGAGTCTACTAGTAAGTAAGATTCCAATTATGAAGAAGGCTCAAAATCTCTGTCAGTCAGCTGAATTAACTTGGAGCATAGTCTCCACTCTTAGAGGAAGTGTTTTCTATCAATTCTCAAAATCACCTCCCATACACCTGGTGACCAGACTTTGTGTCTGATTATTGTTAATTGCAACTGAATTAAATACTTGGGACATCCCCACAGACAACTTTAATCCTGTTTGCTCTTAACTTTTGACTTTGTATCTTAAGTAGGTTGGTTGCTTCCACACAGGATCACCTTAAGCAAAGCTCATTTATTCACCATGGTAATTATTCATCACTATGAAGAAATGCAATGAGTGTGTATTCATATGTCCTCCATGGCTTTGGTCTGAATGGAGAAAAGTGTGCTAATGAATGTTGGTAGCCAGAGATGGGCAACTGAGATTCTAGAGCACTTATCAACCTAATTCAGAGGAAGTGCCAAAAGCCGTGTTTGTTCAAATAAATACAAACAAGTTGTGCATGTCTTGAAGACAGGTAAGGAGTCTAGCCTCAAACCTAAACCAGGCATGACTGCCAGCCACTATATTTCCCAGATGGGATCATGGAGCATAAGTAAATTTTGTGCTTCCTGTCCAGCTCATCTTTCAAAAATAAAATAAGGGGAATTTTGCCTTTCCCCCAAGCCTTGAGTTGGCAAAATCTCTGGGTAATTTTTACAACCTGGCTAGAGCCAGCTCCTGGCCTCACATATTTGCATTTTCCTGCCAGAGCCTTGAGGAGTTGACCACCTACTGAGCTTGCTTTGCAACTCAATCCAGCTATATATTCAATACCCCTATATATTCAGAGCTGAACATTAAACTTTGAGACTTGATGAGAAAGAATTTTGTCTTGGCTCATTATTTCTCTCACCCATCTGTTCTCTTTCATCCCCAGCTCTCCTTCCAGGTGTACCCAGTTCTCTGTGGCCACATGGCTACAGTAGGGTATTGTTGTATTAGGGCCTATTATAACTCTTCCTCTCTAAGTTAAAAACTGTTGCACAGGATATAATTCCACAGTTGTTTTGATTCATTATCTATATTTGCTTTGTTCAGTGTATATCTTTGAGAAATAGGTGCAGTTGTATTTAATTATGTACACAGTTTCAAAGAGTGAGCATATGAATCATTTCATGGTGATGATTTATCCTCAGAGTTAAATTATTCTTATATTTTATTCTTATTCTTTAATCACAAAGCACCAAACATCAAAATGCATAGAAGAAAAGTTTTTACATAGAGAATATCTGAGGTAATGTATATACTAATTGCCTTATCTCACACCTTGTATACATGCATTAAAGTATCATATTGTGTACCATAATTTTGTACACTTATAATCTATCATGCTCTATTGCTGAAGATAACACACATCTGAGTCATGAAACTGAGTTATAGAGAAATCAATGAGTGTTGATCTTAAAGCTTCATTCCTCCTAGCTGGTTTCATTGATCTAGAAGATGCTAAGCACAATCTTACTCTTCTGTGTACTTTATGAGCAACAACAATGATACCTTGGCAAGCTATGCCCACTTGTGCAATAGTGGTTCAATGCTATGGGAGCAAGTGACTGCTTTCTGATCATATGTAAGGTTCTCTCCACTAGATAGAACTCAGGCCTGACAGCATTATTGGAGGTAAGAACCTGTGGCTAGGTATCTCATAGGTCCTATGAGAGGACCTACAATTAATCTGCTAAGTGACCATATAATTAAAATGATTCCTAACATTTATTACTATACCCATAGATTAATGCATTTATCATCTCCCATAACAGAAGTTTCAACTTGTGGTGGATTGTAATTAGAACGGAGACCCATTTGTCAGCATTTAGAGAATAAGAGATAAGGGATTACTCAGTCCTAAATGAGACATCTAGATAGCATCCTCTGCACAAGACTGGGGTTATAACAGAAGAAAGTATGGAAATACCATTGAGTCAGAGGTGATGATGAATAAAGCAAGAAAAAAGTGTTTTTCAGACAAAGCAGTGCACATATGACCTCACAGTGGTGTGACAGAATGCACAAGAAATAGTACATCACTATGGAGAGCCTACTTTTTTTTTTAATTCTTTGATTTCCTTTGTTTATCTTTCAGGACTCCAGGGTACTACTTCTCACTGGAGTTGGTAACTTAAAGCCTTCTTGGATTTAGTGGTAATGCTTTACATCTTTAAATATGCTGTTTATTCTTTGTCAGTTTCCCCAGAGAGATCCACATCTTGCATATAATCCCACAGTTCAGTTCAAACTTACTAAAAGTCCATAGGTACCAGCATGATAGTCTGTTCTGTCTCTGCTAATAAAGACATAGAAAGTTCCTATTTCCACAAAGCCCTCATAAGATAGACAAGGATGCACACCACGTTGTCTTTGTATATGTTTATTACCTACACATAAATATTCAATCAAGCTTGCAGAATTTTCAAGTAATTATATATTCTACCAAATCTTTGGGGTCCCATATAATATTATCGAATAGTTTGTAGCTGTATATTGTAAAGATTCCTCTCAGACAGAGTTGAAACTCATGAATTTAGTGATTTAACCAAAAAGAAGAAATAGCAAGAAAACATGGATAATTCAAAGCAGATTACATAGTATTTATTAGCATAAAGCAAATTTGACTGAAAACCTAAACCAGGTAAGTAATATTTTCACTATTTGATTTTTAGTCATCCTAAAAATTAATTATGTAATTTATAATTTTAATTGAATGAATCTTAAACATGCCTGTAAAATCATCTTCCTTTCTAACTGCATCTTCTTTGTTGACCTCAAGCCAAAATATATCTATTTGGATACTACTGGAATAAAAACAAAATCTATTCTTCATAATTCCCTGAGAGAATTATAGGTATTGAGTGAAAATTTCCCTGGAATAACTTTTAATCAACCTACCACTTGACATACTCAAGTGTCGATAAAAATACTTAACCTCTCATCTTTTTGAGATCTAATTACTCTCCTGTGCTGAGCTCAATCACCTGATGCTTTCAAACTTTTATGTATCAACTGAATCCTCTCATTCATTATCAAAAATTCATGACTGTTTACTATATCTATAATCAGTTTATAAATTTGTATATTTATCTAAATTCTCCCTTTTGCAAAACACTCATCTTTTCATCACACTCTATCTCTGTCCTTGCCTTAACTTATAAGTTTCTGAAAATGAACAAACCTATAGCACAACCACAATTTCTCCATCCGTTCCCCAATCCACCCCATTGATTGTTTAAGTTAAGAAGTATAGCTGCCTTCCGAAGGTCAACAACTCTGAACTGCTTTTGAATGTTTCAGTGGTTACTAGAGTTGGCTGGCCAAGCAGGTCAGCACTGTTTTCAAACATAGGGGAATACCTTACTCTCATTTTTTTTATACTTCTCATAAAGTTTTTAGACTTCCCTTGGTTTAGGAAATACAATCTTTCCCATAAATTTCTACAATATTCTGTCTTCCTTATTTCTCCTTTAATAATTCAGTCTCTTTGGCTCTTCACCTACAATGTGGGATCAAAGTGCTTGCTTCTAGAATTCTAAGTCTGGAGAGTCACACCTGCAGGACCAATCCAGAGAAACAAAGTCTTTAAGAAGGGCTCTCCTGCTTACTTTAAGCTGGGTGAATTAAAAGGTAAATGTGCTTGTTTTTCTCTGTTCTAAGAACTGAGTCTCCCACATTGAAGTTCTAGAAATCACTATTTATGCTCAAAAAACCTGTGGAATTTAAAGTCTATAAATATAAAAATAAATATATAAGTGTATAAAATTATGTGATTATATTTTTTGGTTTAAGGATAAAAACAGTACATTCTAAATGTCTCTAATTTTAATTGCTAAATTAATAAATTTTAGTTTTCTGAACAACAGAATTTATTTCCTAGAGTAGTTTTACTAATAAGAAAATGGTTTAACTATTTTTTTTATAACAGTACAGTTTTAACAAAAGTTCTGTTGTTACTTGTTTGGATGTGAACATTGGGAAGGAAAATGCTACAAAGGCAGGACAACACAGAATCCCTAAGCAACATCACTTCGAAATTACCAACCTTCTTGTTGACTGGCATTCCTGGCTTAGAGTTTGCTCATGGCTGGATCTCCATCCCTTTCTGTTGTCTTTATGCCACTGCCCTCTCTGGCAATACCATGATCCTCTTTATCATTGTGACTCAGCATAATCTTCATGAACCTATGTACTATTTCCTCTCTATGCTCTCTGCCACTGACCTGGGTTTGACTTTTTCTACGATGTCAACCACCTTGAGAATCCTGTGGTATCAAGAGAAAGATATCAGTCTAGATTTATGCATTGTTCAGATGTTTTTTCTCCATGGATTCACATGTACAGAATCTGGGGTGCTAGTGGCTATGGCTTTTGATCGTTTTGTAGCAATCTGCAACCCTCTTAGATATACCATGATTCTTACCAATTCTAGAATTATTCAGATGTGTTTCTTAGTGATAATGCGCACTCTACTATTAATAGTTCCACTACTTCTGCTCCTTAAACCTGTTTCTTTCTGTAAAAGGAATACCCTCTCCCACTCCTACTGTTATTATCCAGATGTGATTAAGTTAGCATGCTCAGACACTCGGGCCAATAACATCTGTGGACTTGTTGATCTCATTTTGACCACAGGGGCAGATATTCCATCCATTGTCTTATCTTACATACTGATCATTCACTCTGTCCTCAGTATTGCCTCCTCTGAAGAACGGCACAAGGTCTTCAGCACCTGTGTGTCCCACATTGGAGCAGTTGCTATTTTCTACATCCCAATGTTTAGCCTGTCTCTGGTGCATCGCTATGGTCGGTCAGCGCCCAAAGTTGTCCATGCAATGATGGCTAATGTTTACCTTCTTTTACCCCCTGTGCTCAACCCCATCATCTATAGTGTGAAAACAAAACAAATCAGAAAGGCTATTCTTAGTTTGCTCTTTGCAAAATGAACACACAGTACTCTCAACTTTTGAAAATCCTGGTGTGATTTTCATGCTCCAAAAGCAAATGTGGTTGGAAAGTAAGTCCTCATTCAATGTGGGAATTTTCAAGGTTTTAATTTATTTAGCAAGGTTTAATGAATATTTAGATGTTTTCTGTTAAAAGTTTGCTCTGTTTTGCACTAATTTTATAGTTTAATAAGAGAGATGTAAAGAGTAATGATGAAGAAATAAAACAATTGCTCAAAGTAACTGACATTTCCTGATTGTTTTGTGCTAGGTTTTCCCAAATAGCTCACAAGACGTATTCTGCCTATCCTTTAAGACATCGCAACAGAATGTGTAACTGTTTACAATTATATACACTGTTGATTATATTAAGGTTTAGAGACATTCAGGCCATACATCTAATATGGATCAGAGGTGGAATTTTGATGTATGATTCCCATATCATGGACACCATGGTCTGTGATGCACACTTTGCCAAATATTCCCAGGGGAGATACTCTATGGCAAGAATTAAAGTATGAATCACCATGAATCCATGAGTCTGCTTTTTCAAAACTATTTAGCTTATTGTAAACAGAGACAATACATAATATACATGAAAAGAATCAATTGTTCAGACAAGTAATAGTCAAAAGAATGTTTTGGAAATTAGAGATATTTATTTCTTTATTTGATAAAGGAAGTGGAACTCTGGGTCTAGATGAGAATATCAAGTAAATGGAAGGAATTTTAGAGAAGAGGTTGTTGCTTTGTTTCTTACGTGTTCATTAAAATTTTATATTATAATAGATTATATAATGGACAATGGTTCATTAAGAATTTAATACAATACATGTTATTGTCATCACAGTAACATCAAAGCAAATCAACATCCTGATATTACTTCATAAAATTTCATGTTATATGAATGTATTAATGGCTTACATGTCTTCTTTAACAAACCAATAAACTAAAGTAAGGATTGATTTATGATTTTCACCTGATAAGTAACTGATACAGAACCAGGTACAAAATATTTGCTTCCTATAAAGGGAAACAATTTGGATTTAGGAGACAGCCAAAAGCTTAAACTTCCAGTTACATAGTGGAAATTTAGAGATGTAAGTAGCATGGTGATATATATGATGGATGTCATAGGCATCTCATAAACACTGGGGAGCCAGTGTGATAGAGCCTGTTCACAATAGTTTGCAAACTCATTTAGTATACTTTTTTCCACTATCGACTCATTCAAATGACTAAATTCCTCCTTAATATATTTGGTTCATCACCACACATGTGACTCTAGGTGCACTTTAGTGTGTTTGTCCTTGCATGATATACTAGAAATTAAAATATTAATAATCAGACACCATTATATTCCATAAACTTTTGAATATATACATGAAGCATGAATATGGGCAAAAGTTAAAATAATGAATTTAATATTATTATGGCTGATGACTCAAAAGTAGTACTCTACCCAGTTTTCCTAGAAATCCAAAATTTAAGGATTTCCAAGGACACATAAAAAGGAAATTTTGGAGAAATTCTCTGGAAGAATATAAGGTGTGTGTGTACAATATTCATGAGGGAATATAAATTTTAAAATCATAGGCCATGTCTGAAATAGGCCTTGAGATAAAGAAAACACAGATTTTCTTCTAAACTCAGTGAGGTTCAATTGCTTTTTTACATGCCCACTATTACATCTTGCACTGTTCTAAAGCCACAGACAAAGTAGAGATATTCGCTCTTACAAAACACACAGAAGAAGTAAGAGTTAAAGATGTCAGAGGAGGAGCTGGTAAATATAAAATGGCAGACAGAAACTATTATATTGGTGTATCCACATATAAAAATGAAAATAAATCTAGTTTCTGAAAAAATTGAACTCAAAATGGATAAAAACACAAAATATTAAATGTTGAAACTGGTAGAGAAAAATACAGAGAAAACATATAAAGAGAGAGGCATAAACTCTTTCAAAGTAGACTCCACTGGTATAGAAATTATTCCTAAATAATAACAAGCATGATCACATGAAGAAACTTCTGCAAGCAAATTAAATAATTGCTAGTGTAGAACAGTAAAATTATCATGAACTATACATCACACAGGAATTGATGATCAGAATATATGAAGTGCAAATATTACATGTTCTCAGCCATATCATAAATGAGCTAATGAAGTAAACAGACATCTGTGAAAATAAGCACAGATGCCAAATAAATGTCTCCTAGTCTTCCAGTGTTCTGTATCCTTAGCCATTAGAGAAAGACAAATAAAAACTGCCTTCAGATTCCATCTTCTACAAGTCAGATGGTGGCCAAGTTAAAGAGCAAACAAATCCAGTTAAAATATGGGGAACGAATCCTTATGGGGCAAATGTATTACGACACAGCTACTATGGAAATTGGTGAGGATGTTCCTCAAAGAACTGCAAATATCAATACTTTATGATCCAGCTATATATTCTCACCTCTATCTTCTGAAAACTCTTATTACCATACGATAGACATACTTACATGGTCATGTTGATTTCAGTACTCTTCACAATAGCTAAAAATTTGGATCAGCTTCGATGTCAATCAACAAATTAATTGATAAAAAGAACACTGTATATAATATGCACAGTAGAAATCTATTAAGCTATAAATAGAAATGAGATTCTGACATTTGTAGTAAAATCAATGGAACTGGAGATCACTGTTTTAAATAAGTCAGATTTAGAAATAGAAATAGTTTGTTTTGTCTCATAGGCAGAAACTAAGGATATATAGTGTATCTGGGGGTGAGAGGAAGTGTGTGTGGGGGCATTTTAGATGAATGGAAGTAGGGGACCTGAAATTGAGATGAATTATGTGAGAGAAGAATACATTTTTAAAAAATTAAAAAGTAAACCTACATTTAGGGTAACATAAACTGGCTTTCTTTGTATAGTTATGTATTAAAGGCATAAAAGAGAAAATTTATAAGGCTATTTATAACATTACAATTTAATATTAAATACCTAATGATGAACCTAATGTAGGGCATTCAATTTCTATGCACATATATACAAAAATTTCTGAGAAAAATAAATAGTTTAATACACTGAAATCCATGTTTTCTGATGTGAATATCACATTTCTCCATATTTACATGTATTCTCAATAAAATAATACATGAATCTTGATAAGAATCACAAGCTAAACACGTAAAGATTATAGGAGTCAGATGGACTTGAAGACACCAAGTTAACATGGCCCACTGAATCAAATAAGCAGTGTTCACATGGCTTCAAAGACTGAAGCAGCAAGCAAGCAGACCAGTTTCTCCGTGTATACATTATAGCTGTTAGCCTGGGGTTTGGGGGAAGTCCTAACAGTGGGAGAAGAGGTATTTCAGGCTCATTGTCTGTTCTACAGACTCTTTTCCTCCTATTGGGTTGAATTGTTCAGGTTCAATATGTGGGGTTTGCCTTGTCTTAAAAATTATTTTTACTCTCAGGACTCAAAGGGAGGGACCTTAGATGAAGAGTCTAACAGTGGGTAGATGGAACTTTCACATCCAGTAGAAACAGAGGGCATCAAATTGAGGGATGGGGTTGCCATACCACAATCAAAAATAATGACCCAGAATTGTTCCTGTCTAAAAGAGCGGCAGGGACAAAACCAGCGAAGAGACTGAGGGAAAGGAGGTCCAATGACTGACCAAATTTGGGATCCATCTCAAGGCGAGGCTCCAAGGACTGATAATATTGCTGGTGCTATGGTGATCTTACAGACAGGAACCCGCATGGCTGTCCTCTGAGAGACCTAACTAGCAGATGACTAAGACAGATGCAGATACTTACACTCAACCCATGGACTGATGACAGGGATCTCTGTGGTTGAATTAGTGAAAGGTTAGAAGAAGTTGAGGAAGAGGGCAATCCCCATAGGTAGACCAGCATTCTCAATTAATACGGACCCCTGAGATCTCTCAGACACTGAGCCACCAATCAGGAAGCATATTCTAGCTGGTCAAAGGTCCCTGATATATATACAAATGAAGACGGCCTGGTCAGGCCTCAGTGAGAGAAGATGCACCTAACACTAGAGAGAGGATGTCTGGAAGGGGTGGGCTAGAGTGTGGTGGCCATGGTGTGGTATGAGGTGGGGATGGGGTTCGGGGTAGGGCCATCCTTTTGGAGACAGGAGAGGAGGAATGGGATGTGGAACTGTGGGAGGGCAGACCAGAAGTGGGGTAATGACTAGACTGTAAAAAATTAAAAGTAATTAATAAAACTTAAAAAGATAAATAAATACAAAAGAATTATTTCGGCATGTCTAGGAAATGAAATGCCCTGCACTGAAATGCAATAGTTTCTATTGTATACGACATGATGGCATGGACCAATAACAACTGTATTATGTCCAAAAGAGATAGTCATTGTAGGTGATTTGAGTTAAAGTATTAGAAATTTTTCATGAAAACAATGCTACAGATTATAAAGTCTAACCAAACAAATAACTGAAATTTGATAGTTGTAAAATATATGCATTATAGTGCTTCTCTATTTATGTGTATTTTATTTAGATAACATGACAAAGTCATTATCATTACACACACACACACACACACACATGAATGAATGGATAATGTTTTATTATGTTTAAAGATTAAAAATTGTTTTATCTTAACAATGTATCTCTTATAAATTAGATATTTCCTTTCAAATACATCTTCAATATCTCTACCATTTTATTATGAGCATTTAAATTTTCTTTTATTTTGAATAAAACCATTTTTAAAAAGTAATTTGGTTATTCGGCTAATAGAGTAATTAGAAGAACAAGAATGTGATGAAAGTTCATGATCTGAAATAAGCACCATGAAGGTGGAGATGAGCCACTGTTCTTTATACTTGACTCGTAAATACGTGGTCAGCAAGGATACCTAGCACTGGGCTTCACTACCATGGTTTGAAAATTTTAAATGTTTTTTTAATTGAATAGTATTAGTTCTCCTTCTTCCCTTCAGTCTCTCCCAGACTTACTTGAGAGTCTCTCATTCCCCCACCACTCTGAAATTGATGATTGTTTTATTTTATTATATTTGTTTTACACACACACACACACACACACACACACACACACACACACACACACAGAGAGAGAGAGAGAGAGAGAGAGAGAGAGAGAGAGAGAGAGAGAGAGAAAGACAGAGAGAGAGAAAGACAGAGAGATATAACTTTATAACTCTGTCTTCTTGTTTTGTGTATCTTGATTCTTTATCACAGCCAGAGGACCAGGAATACTTCTTCAAGATTATTTCCTGTAGATAAGATAGGAAGCCTATTGTAAATCTCAAAAATATGTCTCCCCAAACAAGAACTCAAGAATTATCAACACCTATTTGCATCTCAGTGTGGACCTCAAGATGAAGATCTATATCTATACCACGACTGAAGACTTAGATGAAAAAAGACAGACAATAAGTGTTTAGTCACTGAAAAGTATTCCTCCCTAGGGATGAGGACCCTAATTCTCTATCCAATACCACATTTTCATTCCTAATACATACACATAATAAATGGACTCAGCAGGTTTTATTTATATATTCATTTGGTTTGTGTACCTAGATATACAACAGTAATAATTAAAGAAAAATAGGCCAAAAATTTGTGAAAGAATGAGGAAAATGGTTGGAAAGAGGAGATAAAGAAGGAAAATTATGTAATTATATTTGAAATAAATTTTAAAAGGTATAATTTAAAATGTAATAATAAACATATTACAAACACATCTCTTAGGGTACTACTGCTACTACTACTACTACTACCACTACTGATAAAATCCATTGCATGTTAAGGAAGGACTAGGAGACATAGATGGTAGTAGAAATGTATTTCAAGGACTGTGGTTCTATGATCCATCCACAGTAATGTTGCATACAGTATTGCCCCTCTTGGGATCTATCAGAGTCTGAGACCATGCCTCGTGTTCCACACCAGGAGAAATGAGAAGTATTTATATAGATAGAGGAATAATTGAAGCCTCAAATCTCCCAGAATCAAAGCATCTGAAATTGCAGACTTAACTCATCTCAGGTGAGGGTTAAACCAAAGGTAGCAAAAAATCAAACAAATACAAGGGAAAATGTGGAGACAAAGACAAAGAAGAAATGGAAATCTGCAATAGCAATCTGAAAAGGCTTAAGTTTATATGAAGACCAAAACAGAAGTAGCAATATGAAACAGAAGAGAGACAATTATGACATTAGAATTGTAAATGACACACGCATATTTATTTATGAATAATTTTATATGCAGTGTAAAATACATAAATGAGAAAAACATTTTCAAATTCACTGACTTCATGATACTTTTAAAGTTTTTTTTTCATTTTATATGTATGACTGTTTTGATTGCATTTGTATGCATGAATTACATATGTGCCTAGTGCCTGTGGAGACTAGAAGAGGACATCATCTCTTGGGAGCAGAGTTACAGTTTTGACCCACCATGTGAGGGCTGGGAACCTAACTTGGATCTTTTACAAGAGGTTATCTTTATCCAGTCTCCTCTTCACAAATATTGTTTTGAAAATTAGTCTGATCTCAATGATTTTGGCCTAATTAAGTAAGTGGAGCAGGGATGGTGTTAGTTGTTTAGGCATTCATTTTCTAGAAGTTTTCAAAATAATCATCAGAAGCTGAAGGGAATTGAAACCCCTTAGGATGAACAGTATCAACTAACTGGACTCCCCCAGAACTCCCAGGGACTAAACCACCAACCAAAGAGTACATATAGAGGGACTCATGGCTCCAGCTGTATATGAAACAGAGGATGGCCTTATCTGACATCAATGGGAGGGGATGCCCTTGGACCTGTGGAGGCTTGATGCCCCCATAGTAGGAGAATGCTGGGGCGGTGAGGCTGGAGTGAGTAGGTAGGTGAGTAAGCACCTTCATAGAGGCAGGGGAGATGGGGGATGGGATGGGGGAGTTAGGGAAGGGGGACAACATTTGAAATGTAAATAAAGCAAATATCTAATAAAAAAAGAAAAAAAGAAAATATAAATAAAATAACCAAAAAATTAATCTTTAGATTTGATTTTTCCATTTTTTTCATTAATTTATTTATTCACTTTACATTCAAATATCAGACCCCCTTGCCAGTTTCCCTTCACACAGCTCCTCCCCAAATTCCCTTTCTCCTTCTCCTCTAGAGGTGGGAGGGCCCCTGGGTATGACCCCACCCTGGCACATCAAGTCCAAGCAGAACTAGATACTTTCTTTCCCACTGAGGCCCGACAACCGGATCAAGTTAGAGAAATGGAATCCACAGGCAGGCAACAGGTTCATGGACAAGGTCCACTCCGTTTTTTGGGAACCTACATGAAGACCAAGCTGCACATCTGTTGCATATGGGTGGGGGGCAGGGATCTAGGTCTAGCTCATGTATAATCTTTGGTTGGTGGTTCAGTCTCTGGGATCCCCCATAGGTCCAGGTTAGTTGACTATTAGTCTTCCTGTAGAGTTCCTATCCTCTTAGGTTTCCTCAATCCTTTCACCAACTCTTCCATAAGACTCTGCAAGCTCCATCTAATGTTTGCCTGTGGGTATTTGAATCTGTTTCCATTAGCTGGTGGGTAGAAAACCTCAGAGGGTAGTTACACTAGGCTCTTGTCTACAAGCATAACAAAATATCATAAAATAATGTCAAGAACTGGTTCTTGCTCATGGGATAGTTCTCAATTTGTGCCAGGTATTGGTTGGTCATTCCCTCCATCTCTGATCCATCTTTGAGCCTGCACATCTTGTAGGCAGAATACATTTTGTTGTTATCCCTCCCTTTTGGAGTCTTGCCTGCTTATAGGCAGTGACCACTTCAGGTGCCATGTTCCCTACTGCTAGGAGTCTCAGCTAGAGTCAGTCCCATAGATTCCCTGCCCCCTCCCCTGTTCCAGGTCTCTGGAAAGTTCTAAAGATGGCCACCATCACCTAACCCTGCCAGCCACAGATTTCAATTCTGTCTCCCCTCCTCTCACCATACTTGATCTTCCTGTCATTTTCATCTCCCCCATCCCCTCTCCCTTCCATTCCCATCTTCCATCCACCTCTGAAATGTACTTTTATTTCTACTTCTGAGAAATATTAAAGTATCCCTTCTCCAGCCTTCCTTATTATTTGGTTTCTTTGGTTCTGTGTATCGTATCCTGGTAATCCTGTAGTCTATGGCTAATATCCACTTATAAGTAAGCACATAACATGCATGTACTATATGGGGTCTAGGTTACTTCACTTAGGATGATAGTTTCTAGTTCCATCCATTTGCCTGCAAAATTCATGATGTTCTTGTTTTTAATAGCTGAGTAGTGTTCCACGGTGTAAATGAACCAAATTTTCTTTATCCATTCTTCAGTTGAGGGACATCTGGGTTGTTTCTAGTTTTTGGCTATTACTAATGAAGCTACAATGAATATAGTTGAGCAAGTGTCCTTGTGGAATGGTGGAGCATCTTTTGGGTATATGCCCAGAACTAGTATAGCTGGTTCTTGATGTAGAAATATTCCTAATTTTCTGAGAAACCACCAAAGTGATTTCCAGAGTAATTGTACAAGCTAGAATTCCCACTAATAATGGAGAAGCATTCCCCTTGCTCCAAGTCCTTGCCAGCATGTATTGCCTTTGAGGTTTTTATGTCTACCATTCTGATGGATTTAAGATAGAATCTCAGAGTCTTTTCGATTTGCAGTTCTCTGATGATTAAGAACTTTGAAAATTTCTTTAAGTTGTCCATTGACCATTAGGAATTCCTCTGTTGAGAATTTTCTACTTAGCTCTGTACCCATTTTTTTATGCGGTTGTTTGGGTTGTTTGTGTCTAACTTCTTGAGTTCTTTATATATTTTGAATATTAGCCTCCTGTCAGATATAGGGATGGTAGATCCTTTCCCAATCTGTAGGCTGTCATTTAGTCCTGTTGACATATCTTTTCATAAGCTATTCAGTTTCCTGAGGTCACATTTATTAATTGTTGATCTTAGTACCTGAGCTATGGGTTTTCTGTTTAGGAAGTTGTCTCGTGTTGTAATGAGTTTAAGTCTATTTCCCACTTTGTTCTCTATTAGATTTAGTGTATCTGGTTTTATTTTGAGGTCTTTTATTCACTTGGACTTGAGTTTTATGCAGGGTCATAAATATGGATCTATTTGCATTCTTCTACATATAGACATTCAGTTAGACAAGCACTATTTGTTGAAGTTGCTCTCCTTTTTCCATTGTATGATTTTGCTTTTTTGTCAAAACTCCATAGGTATATGGGTTTCTTTTTGGGTCTTCTATTTGATCCCATTGACCAACTTGTCTGTTTCTACAACAATGCCATGTGGTTTTTATCACTATTGATCTGTAGTACAGCTTGAACTTAGAGATGGTGGTTCCTCCAGAAGTTCTGTTCTTGTAGAAGATTGTTTTAGCTGTCCTGGTTTGTTTATTTTGTTTGTTTTGTTTTGTGTTGTGTTTTCCATATGAAGTTGAGAATTGTTCTTTTATGGTCTGTAAAGAATTGTGTTGGAATTTTTATGGGAATTGCATTGAATCTGTAGATTGCTTTTGGTTAAACGGTTTTTGAATAGCTTTTCAAGGCTGTGATCCAAAATAGGAGCTTGCCCTTGATTTTCACTTGTGATACCTACAGAGTTGAGTGAGTTCTACCTCTGCTCTCTGACCCTAACATAGTCTGAATTTTCTTGACCTTCCAGAAAGAAAAGCTACTCAACTTCAAAGCAACAGGTAATTTTAATCCCGTAAGTCATTGGAGTATAAAGTCAGTTTAACAGAACTTAAAATTTCTTTTCTAAAATTGATTTTTACAGATTTATTATATTTAAAAATCCACTTAAATGTTTTTCTTTCTTGTTTTGTAATACCCCAAATAATTATAATTTTTTAAAAACATTCCATCTTATTCTTTCTTGAACAAAACCATGTGTTTCATGCTTTTCATTTTTAAGATACATCACACTTAACTTGCATGCT
Source organism: Tokudaia tokunoshimensis (assembly GCA_036184795.1). NCBI lineage: Eukaryota > Metazoa > Chordata > Mammalia > Rodentia > Muridae > Tokudaia > Tokudaia tokunoshimensis. Next base: position 78,997,810 of record BTHU01000001.1, read on the forward strand.
TTTTTTAACTTTAAAAATGTTTTTAATTATAGTAAAATCACAATTTTCTTCCCCCTCTTCCTTTTCTCCCACCAGTCCCAGATACTCTCCCTGGGATCCATTTTCTACCCTCTTCCCACCATTCTATTTAACTTTTGCAGCAGGCTGTATCCACTCATGCTGGCCTTGAATTTGTTATGCAGACAGTTTCCTACTTCTGCCTCCTGAGTGGGAGCACCAGACCTCCAGGTGTACACCCCGACATTAGGTTAATGCCCTAGAGAGGATCAAACACATACTTTTACATGTCACATATTACAATATCCTGTGAGATACATCCAAAGACCCATTTGTATATGTTTTTACAGAATATTTCTGCTACTATTTTTTGCAAGTTCCCGTTGCATATATTGATTATAGTTTAAAAACCATCACTGACTACTCTTTTACAGAGAAATGTAGGAAAACGATAATAAAAAACTTAATAAACTAAAATTTTGTAATGGTTTAGAAAATTCATTATTGGCAATTTTATAATTGATAGAGATATCTGAATCTTCTTATCTTGGTTTTTCAGTGAGGTATAAATGTATTTCAACCATTTAGTTTTGACAACCGTATAAAAAAGTTGCTAAAATTATATAAAATTAAAGTAACACAGTGCAGAATGTGTTATTCTCTAGATATTTAGCAAATATCTATTTATTTGAGACAGCATAATTTGAAGGTTGCCAAACACCTAGAATAATTTGGAAAGTATTTTAGTTATGCAAATTATAATACTAAACTTAGCCATAATCTTGCATAATTCTTTATTTACTGCTTTTACAGCTTATACATGTAGGACAAGCATTACAAAATAAAAGTAGTTAAGTTCATGGGTTTTTGTTTTGATGTCAAGTTTGGTGTGTATGTCTAGTGTTAAGTAATAAACAGTATTAAGCAATTACTTTTACTGCTCTTATATTCATACATTTGTCCTTAGGTTAGATTACTAGTGTTTAAACATCCATTTGATTCATTATTGTCTTACAACTAGTAAATCAAAGACAAATAAATCTAAAAACTATGTCTCAATTATAATTATTGCAGACAACTAAGTGGATATAGCAGTTATTTTAAATCAATTGTATTAAATCCGTCTCATTTATTAGTTACCTAAAACATTTAAATCAGTTTCTCTCTTTTGGTGAATTACAGAATATTAAATTTTTGTAGACACTCCATTTATTTCAAAATCAATAGGTGTAGAATTCATCTAGGGTATTAAAATTAACTATGTAATGCTGTCCAGAGGCATTTTGCTTATGCATAACATTTTCTACATTTTCTCTCTCTCTCTCTCTCTCTCTCATATATATATATGATATATATATATCATCTATATCTACATCTATATCTATATCTACATCTCTATTTATATCTATCTACATATGTATATATATACTTATATACACACACAAAAGAAAATTTTAGCTTGCAGTAAAAAAAATGGTAATGTAAAACTTATGTAAAAATTATATCTCATATTTATTCTACTTTATACTTTAATTTTAATCGTTTTTCTGACAAAATATGTGACAAACTTAGTCTACTGATTTATGAAATAATGAAATATAGATTAGAAATTTATTTAATATGTGTATATGTGTACTATCTAAATGACTTTTGAGACATGGTTCATGTGGCCAAGGTTATCTTTTAAGACACTAGACACTATGTTGTAGGAGTGATTTTGATATCCTCATCCTCCTGACCTCTCCTCCTGAGTGATGAGATCATAGGTGTGGACCACCGTTCTTTGCTGTATTATTTAATCATGATTTTTTTAGAATAATTTTAAGATTTTGGCTCTAAGGCATTATCAGATGAAAGCTTGGGACTACATTTTAAATGATGTTTGAGGAAACATCAACAGCAGACTGATTGTTTCCAAAGCCAATGTGCATAAGTATTTATTTTCAAGTAATCTGAGTCTTTTTTGGTATGATGGGCACATTTTGGGAATAGGGAGCCATAAGTCTCTTGCAGTTTCAGTGAGTTTAGAAGTCTAATATTCCAGCAGTGATGGGGAGTTCATGGACCAGTGTGGGGGAGGAAAATGTGCCAGTGATAGACACAAAGGGAAGGATGATATCAGAATCTTAGGACAGCATGTAGAAGAACAGGAGGAATTGAAGGGAAAATTGATGACTAAAGGAGGACAGAGGAGCAGACACAGTGGGAATGAATATCATTGAGGTGACAAAGAAGGAAGTACTGAGATCTCTAAGGTCACTGAATTTCCAATTATTCCCCAGAAACATGTGAAAAGACTGATATTGCCAACTTGGTAAAAGTAGGGATATATTCTATATTTACATTAATATCTCAATATTAAATATTAAATCAAGAAATTTGCAATGCTGATTCTTTGAATTGGTAAATATGTAGGAGGGTTATGCTGTGGAGTTAACATACAATGTGTGCCCTTACTGATTCATTCTGCTTGATTTTCTGACATCACCAATTAGATTTTTCATGAGCTTTATCAGCTTTGTTTCTGACACAGTTTCTCTAGAATCACGTTTCTTATCTGTTGGCTCTTAATGCAGTATATGATAGGATTCATTACAGGAGGCACAATCAAGAAAATGTCAGCCATGAGAATCTTGGATATTGGGGAACTTTGGCTGGCAAAGCGATAGATAACAGCAAGGGAGATGACAGGGACATAGAAAATGAGCACAGCACAGATGTGGGAGATACAAGTACTGAGGACCTTGAGCCTCTCCCTTTGGGATGCAATGCCCAGCACAGCTCTCAGGATGAGTATATATGACATGAAAATGAATGTTATGTCAAGGATGCCTGTGAGAGCCACAAATAAACCATAGATGACATTGAAGTTGTTGTCTGAGCAGGCCAGTTTCATGACATCCTGGTGGAGGCAATAGGAATGTGACAAGAGATTCTTCTTGCTGTATCTTAGATGCTTTAGAGTTATAGGGAAAGGCAGGATCAACAGCATATTCTTTAGCGAAAAGGCAAGCCCGATTCGAAGGACCCTGGCACTTGTAAGGATGGACGCATATCTCAGAGGGTTACAGATGGCAATATAGCGATCAAAGGACATAATGAGAAGCACAGATGACTCCATAGCTGAGAATTCATGAATAAAAAACTCCTGGGCAAAACACACATTAGGAGAAATATCTGGAGAATTGAACAGAAAAACCTTAAGCATGGTAGGAAGAGAGGAAATGGACAGTCCTAGGTCAGAGAGAGCCAACATGGAGAGGAAATAATACATGGGTTCATGCAGAGAAGGCTCTGATTTTATGAAAAAGAGGTTAGTGCAGTTGCCTAGGATGGCAACAGTGTATAGGAGACATATGGGCTGAAGATCCAAATGTGGGCAGATTCCATCCCTGGGAACCCAACCAAATAGAAAGTAGAAGTTTCAGTAACTGAGATGTTGAGAATGGTCATTCCAGCCTGGGTAGAATCAAGATGGATGTCTCCAAAGAGGTGTGTTTTGGTGTTGATAGTAAAATGTCTTAATGCATGCCAAAAGATGTCCTCTTGCAATCTTTAAGAATTCTGCCAAGCCAAGAGAGATTGAAATTATTCATAGAAATGCACCTAACATGGGGAAAAACAGAAGTAACCATATCAGTATATAAATATGTAGTACATGTAAATATCTGTATCAAGGCATAGTTTGACCTATTAATATCTAAATCCTAATGATTACTGCTCATATGAAGGAGGACTCTGACGTTTTTCTGGTGGGAACTCATTGTGTCTCTCTTTTCTTTTCTCCTTAACATCATTACTTTGTGAGATAGATACATTGGAAGTCTGTGCTTCCTGTTTTTTAAACCACATTCAGTTTTAAAGAGCAATCATTCAATAGACAGGACTTTGTTGATTCACTGTTTACTTGTCTTCCTTTCCTATTGTTGTTATTGTTTGCTAGTACCCTGGACTTGCATATTTCCTATAAAATTGAAATTCTACACTTTGATATGGAGTATTTAGTTAAAGGTGTACAACTCATTTTTATGTTAAACATTTTAACTGAACAGTCATTTGTTATACTATTAATATTGTCAAACATTATCACATTAAATATTCTCTTTTGAAAAGTCTTTTTAGTTGAATTTTCTTAGATATTTCAATTTAAGCCTCTTAGATAGCTTTATATGTACATGTTTATATATGTATATTCCTTTTAAATACTATATATTTGTGCAGATTAATTGTACAAAATAGTTTTATTGCAACATTACAGTGTACTTTTTTAATGTAACTTTCCATTTATTCATGCTGAATTTTTGTTTCATTTTAAAATTTACTTTTAAATGTTTGACATTATAATATAGTTAGCAACATATTCCTCTTTCCTTTCCTCCCTCTTCACCTTCCTGTACGCCCCTCCTTGTTTTCTTTCAAAGCATTGGTATTAGATTATTTTTTTGTCAGTTGTTACATGTATACTAGCTTGCTTGTCATATGTAATTTTTTAAATTTGTATTTGGTTTTCAATATACCAAAATCATTATTCACTTTTATAAATATTCTTCTTTTTCTCTAAATGTGAATTATTGTAAATCACCATGAATTTCTGCTTACATTTGCTAATCACTTCATTATTTTCCATTCAATTATTGCTATGCTTTCATGCTAGTTGTAACATTTTTATTTTAATTTGCTTGAATTTGTTTTTGGGACAACATGCTATTTTAATGTACCTGTACAATGAAAAATTATTGTTTCTCCAAATAAATCACATAGAGGTTATATTCAGTTGTGACTATTGATATTTGTCTACCTTACCAGATCCATTAAGTATCTTAGTCGTTAATAATGAATTATCTGTTGAGGTTGATGTACTCCAACTCCCAAGATGTATTTCTGATGCTGATCAGAAAAAAGAGAAATATTTTATGGAAAGCTGAAGAAGACATTGCAAAATGATCAGGCAAGAGCTGCTATCTGCTTCTTTGGTTCATATGCCTAAACAGAATTATTAGAAGTTTTGTTTTTTTAATTGTTGTTGTTTTGGAGTTTATTTTCTTCAGGATAGAGCCCTCAAAGGCTGTTTAATGTTTATTTTGTTGGGGTAAATGAAATATTAAATGGGATGTAGGGCTTTTGCTGCGTAGAGTACTCTCCTGCCCAGCTCATATACAGATCAGGTCAGGCCTCACTCCTTCAGCTACTTTGCCTCTCACTCTGCCAGTCTTTCCTGCAGAAAAAGAGATTTTGTTTCTTTTAAATTTCATTTCAGTTGTTCTTTAGAAAACTCTAGTCTCAAAGTTAATAACAAGCTTAGTTGGATAGTGATATTCTTTGGGGTCATGATATAATTGACCTACAAGATCTTTTAATTTTAACCTTGAAATCTTTTAATGCTGTTAAAGGTTTGGATTTAAATCATTCTACACCAAAAACAACTAGCAACTTTTAGTTTATGTCAGCTCTCTTAAAACAAGAAAACTACATGTTTAATAATCACTCTAGGAAAATAAAGTAAGAACATTTCCATTCATTATCAACCTCTGCTTATTATAAATGACAAACAACCTTGTGTTTAGCATAGTGAAAAATTAGGAGTCTCATTAGAATATTCTTTGTTTCCAGAAACAATATTTTATTTTGCTATAAAAAGAATTACTTTTAGAGAATCTAGAGAAAGCTAGAAGTGCCCACAGAAGGTTTTCTAGGTCTATCTGTAGCTCAGAAGAGCTTTCAGAATTCAATTCTCTAGTTTGTAGAAATGTAAGAAAAATAGTTACTGTAAGATACCTTGAATGTTTTCAAAGAGTAGAGTTAGCATGAAGTTCAGCATTAAGTTGAGGTTAAACATGAGATCATTTATTGCATTATTTATACTAATTGTGGGATAATCTATAATAGAGTCAATTATGTACTATACGGGTTTATTTCAAGTTCTCCATTTACTTACTTGGAAATGAGTATTAAGTGGCAAAAATCATATCTGAATATAGGTAAGGTGCTCCCCGTAGTGCTACTGAGTGAAGATATCTACATAGAGAACACAAGGGTTTTCAGGCACTTACCAAGGTGTGTCCTACCTGGTCTGCACCTCAAGACTAAACAGAGATGAGCCAGAATAAAGCTACCCCAGACTTGATTGTTCATCACATTCTGAAAGACTGATTCTGTCTTCCTCTTAGAAGCCACTTTAATAGATTAAAGACCCTAGGGATGACAATGCACTACATTATACTCATAGGGACTGAAATGCCCATTGGTCTCTCATGCAGGTAAAAGTCCATTGAAGAAGAGTTCAGCTCAGTTCCCAGTGTGCAGATGATTTGGATGCTTATGTTTAAATGCCTATGGATCCACCCCTGCCTCATCTAAAAAAAATAATTTATTTTTTCTTGCACTTTTATATCCTTTTGAAGAAGTAGCCACATCATATTCTTCCAGATCTGTTTGTTGACTATAGTTGAGTTAATTTACTTTTGCTCCTTTTTAATTAATGTAACTGTCTCTATAAGATAATAAATACTGGATGTTTTTAAGCCCAAAAGGGCTCTTGGAGTTTTCTTTTGGACAGTAGTCTACTTTCATCATTTTCAAATTTTATTTTATATGTTTTCAGGAGGTTTTTTTTGTTGTTTAACTTTAGCTATGTGCATGCATTTAGCTGTGTACTCATTTGTGTGTGTGTGTATGTGTGTGTGTGTGTGTGTGTGTGTGTGTGTGTGTGTGTGTATGCATGTTTATGTCTACTGAGGCCAGAAGATGGAGTCATATCCTTGGGAGCTGTAATTTCTAATGGTCGTGATCTCCTCCCATGGGTGCTGTTAACCAAACTCTGGTCCTCTGCTAAACAACAACTGTCCTTAAATCACTGAGCCTTCTTTCTTGCCTTCCTTTTAAAAATACTTTTTAAATTTTATTTTGTTTGTAGAAGTATTTTACATATAGAATAAATTGTTCTTTTATTGTGATTTGACTTGAAGTGTTTTTCCTGTTACCTTGATAATGATACGCTCACCCCAAATTTGACTACCTTTGTATCGAACAACAGAGTAACTATTAAAGTGCAGCAGATTGAGTGTGTTCTTTGATGTGAACAAGCTATGTGAGCAAGAAGGAAAGAGAGCTATCTAACAAACTGAATTCATTCAGCTATAATGATGTCACATTTCACATTGCAGGGATCTTTGGTGTCCATAATAACCAGCCTTCATCATAGTCTGGAGCTGAAGAAAAACCCTAGGGATTATTAATGACCATTGACAAGTCATTGAATTTTCTTTTTCTTCAGAAAATGTACAAGACCTTGGTTTTAGGAGTTCAGTGAAGACAAAAGAAGCCCTCATCCAAATTTTTGGTAGGACCTGTCTCCTATAATCTCCCTTGTAGAAGTGACTGAAGCCTGTGTGACAGGGAGATAGATGTAGGTGGTGTGCAGAGTACTATCCCACAGCTATTTTGTGGTTCAGTGATATATTATAGAAGCAGTTACTCTAAGATTCACATAGGATTTCAGGCCCAGTGAATGCAAAAAGATAACTGTTAGTGCAACAGTCTACAGTAGCTTGCTTGTCAGCTTTCCTGAGGCTGTGTTACACACCACCTGAATCCTCTAGTAATTTTTAATAGACCTTACACAGTACATCACTTGGGCTATTATGCACTTTGTAAGCTGAGACTTTTGCCATTATCCATCACTGCCAATACTGAGTAAGGGTATTAGATCATCTAACACCAAGTATATTCTGACTTGTCTACTTTGACACACTTAATCTAAGTTTAGAGACATCTAATTCTTTTTTGTTTGTTGTCTACCATATTAGAAAGACACAATGAGTTCTCTATGTGAAAATTCAATATAACCGTTAGAACTCTGTTGGGATATTTACACCTATATAATGCATAATTGTAGTAACAATTTTAGAAATTTGATCTTTTTAAAAAACACAAAAGTATAAGAATATAATTCATTTCAATCCCAGTTGTTAGGTATGGGCTTTAGATTAGCATGGGTATGATTTTACCAGCACCAGGTAGTTTCTATGATTGTGTAACATTTGGAATTCTGGGAACTTTTCAGAGAATATATAAATTTTCAGGCCCTAAGAGGTGGGATGGGTTGTTGGTTGGTTGCTTTTGGTTGTTGTTAGTCGTGGTTTGTTAAATAGTTGTGTACAAAGAAGAAACAACAAGAAAAAAATATTATATATCCTGACAGGGAAGATCAAACTTGCCCAAAGGAACTTGATGACCCTATTTAGCAAGAATTAGTTTAACAATAATATCACCTCCTTTCCTTTCAATCCTTTTTTCTTTACTATGTAGAGTTAGGGGGCTGAAAGGGTAGAAAGGGGTAGAAAAGGGTGGAAGAAAGAAGAACCCACAAAGTAGCAAAAGGCAGCAAGCAACAGGCAATGCTTTGCAATGTTGGAATGGAGAGCACATATTTTTCACATGGTAACTGGAAGTGAAGCCTAGTAGTGATAGCACAGGTCTCATTACAAAGTATAGTGGATTTTGACTTAGGTTAGGTATTGTAATCTGGATTGTATAATATCCCTTCAGGAATCAGCACTGAACCAATAATCCTGTTTTAGCATTACATTCTATCCCTCTGTCAGACCAGAAGCATCTAGGTTTCAGATGTTAAGCTCTAAGACTGTAGGTCATGTTGCATAGCTAAATGTGAGGACTGAAAAGAATGGCAATGGCAAAAAGATTCTGAGCCCTCAATAGCCAAATCACAATTCAAAATCAAATTCATAATGAACACTTAGGTGTTTCTGTGGTGCTTCCTGTGTTGCAGCATGTGACTCCAATACAACCTTGGTACTCAACACTCAATTCTCATACTTTGCACTGCATGTTCTTTCCTGATGTACAATACATACAACACTTACTACCTCAGCTCAGACTTGAGCTTTAAATTCCCATGTGTTTTTTCTCCCTGTGTAAAGTTTTCTACTCTGAAGGAAAAACAATGATTTAATGATTGAAAATAAAGTCTTTAATACCTTTCTAACATCATTCTTCAGCAGTATGAAATGATTATGTATTTGGATCACATTGTGGGAGGATATTTGGTATAATGTTTGAAATCCTGATGGGTTTCATCAAGGTTTATTCTGGTGAATTTTGGCTTCAGATTCAGATATAATTTCCAAACTTAAAAACTGTCCTAATCATACTTCTATTATTTTATTGTGTGTTTTTGTAAAAATTCAGCACTAGTGATTATAAAATAAAATACTCATCAATTCTATAAAAGTATTCTCCATGTCTTACAACATCAAATATTCACTCCAGAATAAATTCTTTATGTAAAAATAAACGCACGTTGAGCTTATCATGGGCAGGTTTGCTTTCATGTTTGATACTCACTAAACGTTTGAAACTTTTCATTTTTGAAACTTAAACGGTGTGTGTGTTAAAAGAAACTACTTCACAATTCATTTGCCAGTAAAGTTTCAGTTTTTAAACTTATATGTGTCTACACACAGTGTCAAGAGGTGACATGTAAACAGATGAAAGAGCAGAGCTCTTGGTCAGGGCAAGAGAACACTGGAAACTCCTGTTCATTACACTTTCTCTGCTGCAGCTTACATACTTTGGTCAGAGTAGATGTGTAGAACACTATGTGACCTTAAGTCATTCTTTGTAATTGAAAATTACAAATTTGGGGTGAGTAACTGACAATTGCATGGCATATGTGAAAGTCAGTATCTGTTTAGTTGCCAACATGCAAGCTCTTGTTTCAACTCAGAAGGCAGAACTATAGCTGATAACTAATCCCAGCTAATACCTTTTTTTTTCCACCACAGAGGCAGGTAAAGGTCCAGACAAGATGAGTTTTCTGTGTTAAGATCAGAAGTTTAGGATAGAAAATCTGGAGCTGTAATACACAAGAGAAAATACTCTGTGGAAGAATTTTCACTTTCCCAGCTGGTTAGTAGGAGTTAGCACCTGTTTTCTTCATTAGTGGGAAATGATGTGCAGTCTCAGAACATCAAGTAAATAAATGCATGTCCTTTTCAGGACTTCTGTACTAAGGATTTCATGCCACGACCACTATGATTAAAAATCACTGAAGTGTTTAATACAGAGACATACAAGTAGTTATGGTATTAAGAATAAGTGTCTATGGCATGCTCAAAATTCAGTAAAGGCATGTATTATATATTCTCCCCCATAAAGGCTCAGAGAACATCAAAGGAGAGAAGGACAAAAGATTGTAAGTGCCAGAGGTCTCTAAAGATTGTGGTATAAGCTGTCTTCTGGACATGATGGGACCTTTGTACTCCTATACTCATGGTAACTGTGGGTATCTTCACAAGATCTGCACAAGATTAAGTTGGTCAGCATTCTAGTTTAGGAGAAGGAGCTCATATGATTCCATACCTAGCTGGGAGTTATTAATACCTGATACAAAACATCTCAGTTTTTATTAGGGGTATGTCTCTATTATTTTAGCATTGCTCCTTTGTGTAGCCTCATACTTTTGATCATATGGACATCACTAATTAGATTTTAAAGTATCTGAGAAAAAGTTCCTATTTCCAAACAACTTTTACGGCATTCCCTCCTCTAAGAAGCTGAAGCTTGGATTCTCCACTCTTTGTAGATGCCATGCCCCATAGCATGCCCTCCCTCCAGGATAAATACAGACAACACTCAGGAGGTGAAGACATGCCTTGTTGTCCCAACCAACCTATACTGAAGTTAAGGGATGACAGCCTGGGCCATTGTGATGTTTAGTTTAATTTGTCAGCATAATCCAGAATCACCTGACAAGAAAGTTTCTGACAGATTGTCTGTGGGTATATCTGTGGGAGACTGACTTGATTATGTTAATTGATGTGTGAAGACCCAGATGGAAAGTGGGCAGCTCCAATCCCTGGGTTTGCCTTCTAGTCTGTGTAAGAGGAGGTGAGTTGAGCAAGTGTGCAGACATTCATTTCTCTGTGCTCTTGACCGTGGATGTGATGTGTTTCAGTTCCTGCTGGCTTGACTTTCCTGATTTGTAACCTAAAACTGTGGGTTAAAATAAACCCCTCCTCCCTTCAAAACAAATGAACAAACAACCAAATGAAAACAAGCAAACAAAACCCCACGCGAATGGAAATGGCCATGGGCGGATCTGGAAGCAATTAAATGGGGAAATGCAAGTGAAGATGATTAAATTATAGTGTGAACATGAATAAATTCTCAAAAAATATGTAGACATATATTAAAAGCAGAGATAATGTATATCAAACTACTACTTGTATTAAAAACATCTACCTTTGATAGTAAAATATCTTGAAAGTGTCAAATAAATCATAAAATAAATATGCAAAGCATGTACTCCTTCCTGAACAGCTGGGACTTAAAAATAGGTAAGGCTATAAACTGAAAACCTAAATAGTCCTATGATATGTAAACTACAACTTTTAAACATAGCTCCTATAAATATTTTGAAAACTTACAAAAAGGAAACATATTCAGAGTCTAGGCAAGGCCTCCGGTTGGGTGATTGGACCACCCACTCATCTTCAAATTCTTAACCCAGAAGGGCTCCTGTCTAAAGGAAATATGGGGACAACGTGTGGAGCAGAGACTTAAGGAAAGGGCATCCAGAGACTGCCCCACCTGGGGATCCATCCCATATACAGATACCAAACCCAGACTCTATTATGGATGCCAAGAAGTGCTATCTGACAGGAGCCTGTTATAGCTGTTTCTTGAGAGGTTCTGCCATAGCCTGACAAATACTGAGGTGGATGTTCACAGCCAACCATTGGACTTAGCACAGAGTCCCCAGTGGAGGAGTTAGAGACACGACTGAAAGAGCTAAAGGGGTTTGCAACTCCATGGGAAGAACAACAATATCAACCAACCAGACTCCCCTCCACCCCCCAGAGCTCCCAGGGACTAAACCACCAACCAAAGAGCACTCAAGGAGGGACCCATGGCTCCAACTGCATTTATAGCAGAGGGTGGCATTGTCTGGCATCAATAGGAGGAGAAGCCCTTGGTCCTTTGAAGCCTCAATTCCCCAGTGTCGTGGATGCCAGGGAAGTGAGGTGGGAGGGGGAGCATCCTCATAGAAGCAGGGGGATAGGACACAGGAAAGAGGTATTCTGGAGGGGTAACCAGAAAAGGGGAAATGTAAGCATACATAATATTCAATAAAAACTTAGAATAAAATGTTTTAAATGGTTGTTTAATAAAGGATTCACAATATATGTAAAATGTTGTGATCTGGGGATAGAAATGTCCCTTAAGCTATTTTGAGCTGAGCACAACATGATTTAAAATGGAACATGGAAAACTCACGGTGCATTATGAATGTGATTTTCTCTCTGTGATGCATGTGTTTGAACAATCAATCTCACTGATTGTATTATTTGGTAAAGTTGTAGAACCTTTAGAAGGTAGACCCTTGCCAGGAAAAGTAGGTCACTGGGGGGGGGGGGGCCTGGAAGTTTTATGGTTTGGCTCTACTTTCCCTTCACTCTGTTTCCTGAGTGTGTATGAAACATGTCTAACAACCTGACAGCTCCTGCAAGCATGTTTCTTCCTGCCATGAGGGACTGTAGCTCTTTTTACACTGAAAGCCAAAGGGGATCCTCCTCTTGTCAGATATTTGGTCACAGCAATGAGACAGGTGACAAATACAAATGGAAATAAAAGAAGCTTCTAAGGCCATTTCATTGATAAACAGTGATATCAACATCTCTAAGCACAGTCTAAGATCAAATCTTCCCACTAGTCACACTAACAATAACAAAGAGAATCACGATGATCATAAAATCACGAATCCCAGCTTCTAGAAAGTAAGTTTATGAAATTTGGCATCTGTCTTAGTCAGGGTTTCTATTCCTGTACAAACATCATGACCAAGAAGCAAGTTGGGGAGGAAAAGGTTTATTCAGCTTACACTTCTGTGTTGCTATTCATTACCAAAGGAAGTCAGGACTGGAACTCAAGCAGGTCAGGAAGCAGGAGCTGATGCGGAGGCCATGGAGGGATGTTCCTTACTGGCTTGCTTCCCCTGGCTTGCTCAGCCTGCTCTCTTATAGAACCCAAGAATACCAGCCCAGGGATGGTACCATCCACAAGGGGCCCTCCCACCTTGATCACTTATTGAGAAAATGCCCCACAGTTGGATCTCATGGAGGCATTTCCCCAACTGAAGCTCCTTTCTCTGTGATAACTCCAGCCTGTGTCAAGTTGACACACAAAACGAGCCAGTAGAATTGACCCCTTGTCAACTTGACACACAAGCACAATACTATTAAGCCTCAACCCTTACTTTCTTACACATAGCCAAGATCTAAATAACTTTAAAAGTCCCACAGCCTTTACATATTAAAAATTCAATCCCTTTAAAAGGTCCAGTATCTTTTAAAATTCAAAGTCTTTTAAAAATTCAAAGTCTCTTAACTGTGGGCTCCACTAAAATACTTTCTTTCTTCAAGAAGGAAAAAAATCAGGGCACAGTCACAATCAAAAGCAAAACTCAAACTCCAATGGTTCAATGTCTGGGATCCAACTCACGATCTTCTAGGCTCCTCCAAGGGCTTGGGTCTCTTCTCCAGCTCTGCCCTTTGTAGCACACAGCTTGTCTTCTAGGCTCCAGCTGCCTGTACTCCACTGCTGCTGCTGTTCTTTGTGGTCATCTCATGGCACTGGCATCTCCAAAATACTGCTGTCTTCTGCTGTAACTAGGCTTCATCAATAGCCTCTCATAAGTTCTCTTCATGGTGCCAAGCCTCAACTCCTATGCATGACCCCTTCAGTCCTGGGCCATCAATTGCAATTAAGGTTGTACCTTCTCCAATGGCCTTCCGAGGTCTCTCACAGTGCCAAGCCTCAGCTGCTCTTCATGACCCCTTCATGCCTTTAAAACCAGTGCCACCTGGGTGACTCTTACAAGTCCAGCCACAGCACAAAATACAACTGTGGCTATCTCTGGAACACAGCCTCTGTGCTCTCAGAAAACACTTCCCAGAAGATTTCACCTCAGTGATGCTGGTCTCTTCTTAATCACCGCTAATTTCTTTGCTCCAGCTAACCAGCATCAATAGTCCCAGTAACATAAAGATTTGCTTTAGTGGTTCTGGTATCTTGTTAATCACAGTTGATTCTTCAGCTCCAGCTAACCAAAACCACGGCCCTGATAACAGTCTTTAATCTTCCCTCTGAAATTTCACAAGCCAGGCCTCCATTGTCTGCACTGGTCTCAACATTATCTTCTGAGCTCCTACAGAACATTCCACAGAGCTCTTAAAACTGAATGGATCATCTAGCCCAAAGTTCCAAAGTCCTTTCACAGTCCTCCCCAAACATGGTCAGGTTGTCACAGGAATACCCCACTACACTGGTACCAATTTGTCTTAGTCAGAGTTTCTATTCCTGCACAAACATCATGACCAAGAAGCAAGTTGGGGAGGAAAGGGTTTGTTCAGCTTACACTTCTGCATTGCTGTTCATCACCAAAGGAAGTTAGGACTGGAACTCAAGCAGGTCAGGAAGCAGGAGCTGATGCAGAGGCCAAGGAGGGATGTTCCTTACTGGCTTGCTTCCCCTGGCTTGCTCAGCCTACTCTCTTATAGAATCCAAGAATACCAGTCCAGGGATGGTACCATCCATAAGGGGCCCTCCCACCTTGATCACTAATTGAGAAAATGCCCCACAGTTGGATCTCATGGAGGCACTTCCGCAACTGAAGCTCCTTTCTCTGTGATAACTCCAGCCTGTGTCAAGTTGACACACAAAACCAGCCAGTACACCATCTAATATTGAAGATGATTTTATTATGATCAGAAGTTGATGCTATTCGCTGATAAGTTGTGAAAAGTCTAGGGAACATATTTCATAGTATAATATTGAAAACTTTCCCTATTATCTGCAGAGACAAGTCAATATTTTATATCATTCTACACAGCATTGTACCGAAGAGCTTAGCTAATTCAATAAAGCAATAAATATAATAAAAGATACAAAACTGGAAACAGGATTGAAAGGATATGACATTATTTTGGGGAATTTAGTTAGATTCCAGCTGAAACCTAACAAGTCTCTCAGTCACTTTATAGAAGAGCATACCAGTTATCAAGTGTCAAATGATGAGTCCTGAAAATATTCTTATAGGTAACATTATATTACTGATTTGGTTATACTTAAAAAATATATAGGGTCATGCATACACATACAAATACACATATATCCATGAAATAATCATAAAATATAAGGCTATGAATTTGAAGGAAGCAAGAAGCATGTTTAAAAAGAAGATGGGAAGGGAGAGATCTTTTATTTGTAGAATTTCAAACTAAATAATAAAGCACCTCAGTACAGTTTTATTTTTTAAGAAAAAAACTATTATATACTACCTTTATTCTCACATTTATTAAGGGATTGGAAAACATATTTATAAGGCTATTTATATTATACAGCTGTGTTTATAATAGCCAGAAGTGAGAAATAACCCAGATATCCCTCAACAGAGGAATGGATACAGAAAATGTGGCACATTTACACAATACTACTCAGCTATTAAAAACAATGACTTCATGAAATCAAACAAATGGATGGATCTAGAAAATATCATTCTGAGTGAGGTAACTCATTCACAAAGAACCACACATGGTATATACTCACTGATAAGTGTATATTAGGAAAAGAGCTTGCAATACCCACTATACAACTCACGGATCACATGAAATTCAAGAGGAAGGAAGACCAAAGTGTAGATGCTTCAGGCCTACTTAGATGGGGAACAAAATAATCAAGGGAAGTAGAGGGTAGGGGTGACTTAGGAGAAAGAGAAGAAGGGGAGGGGGAAAAACAAGAAGGATCAGGTATAGGAGGAGATGGAGGAGATGGATATAGGTCAGGAAATTGAATGGAGATATGTAGCAATGGGGGATGGGGAACTGGGGGTAGCAACCAGAAAGTCCCAGATGCCAGGAAAGCAAGAGCCTCCCAGGACCCCATGGGGATGACATTAGTTGAAATACCCACAAAGGGGAGGGAGAACCTGTTGAGACCATATCCAGAGACTAGGCATGCACCCCCCCACTCTTGTTTGAGGGATGGTGCTACCCACTCATCTCCAAAATTTTAGCTCAGAATTGTTCCTGTTTAAAGGAAATACAGGGACAAAGAGTAGAGCAGAGACCGAAGGAAAGGCTGTTCAGAGACTACCCCACCTGGGGATCCATTCCACATGCAGACACCAAACACAGACACTATTGCTGATGCTAAGAAGTACTTGCTGACAGCCTGATACAGCTGTCTCCTGAGAGGCTCTACCAGATACTGATCAATATAGATGCAGATGCTCACAGCCAACAATTGAACTGAGAACAGGGACCCCAATGGAGGAGTTAGGGGAAGGACTGAAAGAGCTGAAGGGGCCTTATCTGGTATCAATGGGAGATGAGGCCCTTGATTCTGTGAAGGCTTGATGCCCCAGTGTAGAGGAATGCTAGGGCAGTGAGGCAGGTTGGTGGGGGAGCATCATCATAGAAGCAGGGTAAGAGGGGATGGGATAGGGGGTGCAGAGGGGAAATGAGGAAAGGGAATAACATTTGAAATGTAAATAAATAAAATATCCAATTAAAAACTATATAAAAAGAATGAATCTAATTTAGGACATGAAATTTCTATGCATAAACATGTAAAATACTGAGGGAAAAGGGAATACTTTAGTACATCAAAGTCCCTGGTTTTATATTGAAATATTTGGTCTATATATGACATTTCTCCGTATTCACATATATTCTTAATAAAGTTTGCACTTTAATCTTGGTGTGAATCATAAGGTATTTCTAGGACTTATGGAGACATAAAGACTTGGGATGAGAATGTAAGCCAACCACAAATGTGCAGAGAGGCTGTGATCTGAACTAAGCAACATGAAAGTGAACATGAGCCTTTGTCTGCTTAACATAAGCTCAGCAAGGAGCCTAGCACTGGGCTTCACTACAATTCTTTTTTTGAAAGAAGTTAACATTTTTAATTGAAATAGAATTATCTCCTTTTCCTCACTTCAGTCTTTCTCAGGTAACACATCTTGAAACTCCCTTATGCCCTTACCATTCTCAACTTGATAGCTTTTTCTTCTATTATATTTGGTAGATAAACAAACACTGATATTCCCACCTCCCCCCTAATATATGTGTATGTACGGGTATATATAAGCATATGTTGTTGAGTTGGTTTTGTTGTTTGTGTGCATCTTTGTTCTTTATCACAGCTGGAGAACCAGGAATTCTTCTGCAATATTATATCTTCTAGAAATAATGGGAAGCTACATTGTGAAATCTCAACAATAAACCTGTCCAAAGAAGACCTCAGGTAACAACACATGCTGGCTAGGATGTGGAGAAAGATGAACATTCCTCTATTGCTGGTGGAATTGAAACTGATATAATCACTCTGGAAATCAATCTGGAGTTTCCTCAGAAAATTGGAAATAGATTTTCCTGAAGACCCAGCAATATCACTCTTGGGAATATACCCAAAAAGATACCCTACCATGTCACAGGGGCACATGTTCCACTATATGCATAGTGGCCTTATAAGCTGGAAACAACCTAGATGTCCCATGACAGAAGAATGAATACAGAAAATGTGGTTCATTTACACAATGGGATACTACTTAGCTATTAAGAACCAGGACATCCTGAGTTTTGCAGGCAAATGGATGGAATAGAAAATATCATTCTGAGTGAGGAAACTCAGAGCCCAAATGACATGCACGGTGTGTACTCAATGATAGGTGGATATTAGTCTCAAAAAAGTATAGAATACCCAAGATACAGTTCACATAACTCAAAATGGTCAACAAGCTGAAGGACCCAAGTAAGGATGTCTCATTTCCACTTGAGAGGGAGAGGAAAGCAATCACATGGTGGGAGGAAGGAAGAGACTTGGGGAGGAAAGTGGATGGGTAGGAGAGAGTACCAGGAACATGATCTGGTATTGGGTGGGGAAAAAGATCTGAAACCCTGAGAGCCAGCAGAAAGAATGGAAACAGGCAACCTCTGGAGGTAGGAGGTTGGAGGGACCCTCCAGAATGTACCAGAGACCTGGGAGGTAAGAGATTCTCAGGAATCAAAGGGAGGCACCTTAGATGAAATGCCCTACAGTGGGGACAGGGAACTTGTAGAGTCCACCTCCAACAGAAAGACAGGGAATCAAGTGAGGGATGGGGTTGCTATCCCACAGTCAAAACCCTGACCCATAATTGTTCCTGTCTGAAAGAACTGCAGGGATGGAAATGGAGAGGAGCCTGAGGAAAACATGGTCCAGCAACAGGCCCAAAATGGAATCCAGCTCAGGAGGTTGGCCCCAAGGCCTGACACTATCACTGAGGCTGTGGAGCGTTCACAAAAAGGGAACTATTATGACTGTCCTCCAAAAGACTCAACAAGCAGCTGAAAGAGACAAATGCAGATATTTGCACCCAACCAATGGACAGAGAAACTGCTGACGCCTGTGGTTGAACTAGAGAAAAGCTGGAAGAAGCTGAGGAGGAGGGCGACCCTGTAGGAAGTCCAGCAATTTCAATGAACCTGGACCCCTGAGATCTCCCAAACACTGGACCATCAGCCAGGCAGCATACACCAGCTGATATGAGGCCTCCAACATATATACAGCAGATGACTGCCAGGTCTGGGTTCAGTAAGAGAAGATGCACCTAACGCTCAAGAGACTAGAGGACCCAGGGAGTTTAGAGGTCTGGTGGGGTGGGGGATTGGGGGTGGAGACATCCTCGTAGAGATGGGGGGAGGGAGGAAGTATGGGATGTGGAACAGTTGGAGGGTGGACCAGGATGGGATTAAAATCTGGAATATAAAAAAAAAATAAAAGATTAAATAAAATAAATAAATCAAAAGAAAACCTGAACAGTAACCAACATCAGTTGGCATGCCCATGTCGACAGGGGAAATATCACAAGACCTCATTCCTAGGTGAAGCATGACAAGCAAGTAAGGATGCTGACTAGAGAGAAAGAGTTTCCCTCACAGGTGAGCTCCCTAATTATTTATCTAATACCAAATGGTCATATCTAAAAATATATAAAAATTACATATACAAGCTATACTAAATGAACTCGAAAGGCTGCATTTATATATTTGTGTGTTTATGTCTGTGTGTTGTGTGTGAATAAAACAATATTTAATAATAGCATATATATATATATATACATTTATGCTTAACTCAGCTTATGTATGCATATACACCAGTAATAATTAAAGAAAAAGAGTCAAAATTTGAGGAAGAATTGGGGGAGCATGGGAAGGGCTTGAGGGAAGAGCTGGAGGAGAAAAATGCTATAATTATATTTTGCTTAAAATAATTATTTAAAAATGTAATTTAAAAATTAAAAAATATATTTTTCATAAACTTACCTCATTGAGCTTATTTGAAAAATATAAAAAAACAAACCAACAAACAAAAAAATAGCTACTATCTATGAAGGAAGGAGTCGTAACCATAGATGACACTAGGGTAATATTCCGAGGACTGAGGTTCTGTGCTCTAACTGATGGTAAAATGCTGTGTGCATTTTTCCCTTCTGAGAATCTAGCAGATTTTAAAAACATTCCCCTGTGTTCTACCCCAGGAGAGATGAAGAATATTTATAGAGGCAGAGGAATAAATAACAAGCTTCAAGACTCCTAGAATCAAAGAGGATCTGCAATCAGGGCAGACTTAACTCATCTCAGGTGAGGGTTAAAAACAAAAGGTACCAAGAACTAAAACAGAAAAAAAAAAAAGGAAAATGCATAGACAAAGGCGAAGAATAAGTAGAAAAACAGAATTACATGCTGAAAAAACATAGGTTTAGATAAAACCAAAATAGAAATAGTAAAGGAATGAGAAGAGAGACAGATAGGACATTTTAAAAGTAAATGAAAGAGACAAAGAAGAAGACAAGAAGTAGAAAAAAAAAGAGAATACGACTTTATCTACAGTAGGAAAGTTTAGTCAGAAGGAAATAATGCAACTATTAGTCATTTGGGTAATGGGCTATTGGTGGCTTACTAAATTTTCCTGATGATCCAGTTGTCTTATGCATAAACGTCAGGTAAGTGTTGATTTTCCATTACAAATAAATGGTGGGAGCATTGTTTGCTTATTATGTGTTAACATATACTTTCAGAGACAAAAATTATTATAAAGTATTTGTGTAATTTAGACAAGGGGTGTCAACTCTGAAATGAGAAACACATCATCATATCCCGCTTTTTTTTTTTGGCAATTTCAGACAGACTTGCCATTTGACAAGTGTTTTTGAGGATCACAGTTATGATTCTGGGAAGACTGCATCTTGTCCTCAGTAGTTTTCCCTTAATTGTAATGAGGTTAGTGTGTGACATGAGCGGTCTCCCTTTGCCTCTATCATTAGCAGTGGTCATTACTCCCAGTGTTTTTCAATTATTTCTCAGTCTCAGTCCAATTTAACTATACTCAACCCCCCAAAGCAACCAAACCAATGACCTGCAAATAGATTAAAATGAGCCTGGAAAGGACAACTAGAGAGATCATGGGTAGTGACAAGCATGGCAGATAGTATACTCAGAGATGGATGAACGATAAATCAAAACTACAGAGTGGAACGCCAGCTAATACAGATAGCATACTCAGAGATGGATGAACGATAAATCAAAACTACAGAGTGGAACGCCAGCTAATACAGATAGCATACTCAGAGATGTATGAACGATAAATCAAAACTACAGAGTGGAACGCCAGCTAATACAGATAGCATACTCAGAGATGGATGAATGATAAATCAAAACTACAGAGTGGAACGCCAGCTAATACAGATAGCATACTCAGAGATGGATGAACGATAAATCAAAACTACAGAGTGGAACGCCAGCTAATACAGATAGCCAAGGATATGAAACGGGAAGAAATGGGTCAAAGGATGAAACTTGTATAGCTAACTGTAATAGCCTAAGAACTATAATAAATAATGTACTGATTTATACAAATTTGGTTGGTTGTTGAATAGATCTTAGATGATCTTACCACACATATCCAAAAATGTTATATGAAGAAGGTGATAGGATACTTTTCTTGTATCTAGTAATCATTTATACATAAATAGGGATGCGCTTTCTTCTTTAAATACATGAACCAGAACAATTTTAAAGTATAAAGAAGAATATTAATGTTTGTTATATTCTTTGGTTCAATATATGAACAACCCTGTAACAAAAAATTTTCAAAAATTTAAATCAGCATAAAGGAGATTCAGAGTAGGAGCAAGACAATTACAAAATCATAACCCATCTTATTTACAGAAATATCTGAAAATTGAAGAAAATATGATTTGTATTTAGGTTGAAAAATTTTGCATAGAATACTGTCCTGGAATAAGAGAAAATTTTCCATTGTGTCTAAAACACTAGCTCTGTGTGCCCATGTTTGCCTGTGCATATGAGCATATTTGTACATTTGTGTGTGTGCTACATATGTTGATGCTAATGTCTAGATTGTTTTTATAAGCTCAATTGGTAAACTAAATACAGAAAACGTTCTGAGTGAGGAAAATAATGTCAGAGACTTCATTAGAAATGATTTTCTTTGCGGGTAAGGAAAGTCAATGCTCTGCTTAACAGGGGAGCAGATTGCTTTAGTAAAGTCCACAGGCCCAAGGGAAGCACACTTTACTTACTCAGGGCTGGAATAGAGAAGCAGGGTTCACTCTAACACAGAGGATGAGGGAAAACTTGCCTCTGAAAAAGCTAGAGAAATTTTCATCATGGTTGATTGTAACTTAAATTCTCTTTGGAAATACAGGTGGTATTGCCTAAGCCCTTTGTTGCCACATGGTAGATTAGAGGCAAAATTAAAAATAAATATGAACATTTAGTGAAATATAATCAGATAATGTTTAAACAAAATATAACCAGGATAGTACAGCATCACCGTTGAACAATTGGAGTCACATTATAGAATGCTAAGGCTTCATTTGGAGCAGTTTTCCCTTTAGGTCAGGGGTGGTTTACCTAAGTGAGAGACAGCATCTATAAGGAGAAATAAGGTGGACACTGAGCTGCAACTGCATCTCTAAGGTTCCTCTATGTTTGCAGTAAGTGCAAATACAACACTTAATATTTATATTGACCGCTCTGTTAAAAGTTATAAACAGTCTTCTGAAAGAGAAAATAGTGAATCAAGAAATCATAAGTGCTGGAAAGTGGAGTTCATAGGCTGTTTGCTTAGCGCAGGCAATGTTCTAGGCTTGATATTTTAGACTATCTCACTCTCTCTGCCTCTTTCCCTTTCTCTCTGTCTCTCTGCCTTTCTTTCCAAGAAAAGAATACCAGCAAACTAGCATACTCTCCTTAATATTTTAAGGCATGATAAACAATGGTGTTAAATATATTGCTTTTATATTTTTTTGTGAGAGAACATACAGAAAGCTACCATCAGAAGGATTTCTGTGATTAAGTTATGATGTGGAATAAAGATCACATGTGCTGAAGACATGTGCTGAAGTCACAGGGTAAGTTCAGTTTCATGGTTGCAGGTTAACAGCAATCACCAATTGACTCAAGAGCATTTCTGAAGAAGTTTGTGAAAAATCCTGTGCTTTTACTCTGATTTTTCTCTACTTCTATCATATTTTAGAGTAAAACTTTCTGTATTTTTCTGTGTCATATATTTTTCTGGTGTTTCTGATGAAGATCTGTCAAGTTATTTGTCATAGATGACTATTTATTGGGCACATACTCTTGACAGTCCATAATTTGAGAAAATATTTCTTACATAATAACCACTGTCAAATTCTTCTTTCTTCTAAGGTGAACATAGAGGGAATGCATACTTTTGCCCTAGTTGAGTTGTTTGTTCTTATACAAATTTGACGGAGCAATAAAGAAGAATCTGTCAAGCCACTTGAGGCTCACCATGCTTGCCTGGAATAGCAGTGATGTTACAGAGCCCATATTTATCCTGAAGGGTTTTCCTGGACTGGAGTATGTCCATTCTTGGCTCTCAGTGCCTTTCTGCTTTGCTTATTTGGTAGCGTTCGTTGGTAATGTAACCATTCTCTCTGTTATTTGGATAGAGTCCTCACTCCATCAGCCCATGTACTACTTCCTATCCATCCTGGCACTTACTGACCTAGGTATGTCCATGTCCACACTTCCCACAATGCTGACTGTGCTGTGGTTGGATGTCCGTGAGATACGTGCTAGTGCTTGCTATGCTCAGTTGTTCTTCATCCACACATTCACATTTCTGGAGTCCTCAGTGCTTCTGGCTATGGCCTTTGACCGATTCATAGCAATCTGCCGTCCACTGCACTATTCCACCATCCTCACCAACAGTGTGATTGGCAAAATTGGTATGGCCTGCTTGCTACGAAGCATGGGAGTTGTTCTGCCTACACCTTTGCTACTGAGACATTATCACTATTGCCACATTAATGCCCTCTCCCATGCCTTCTGCTTACACCAAGATGTTCTGAGGCTGTCCTGCTCTGATGCCAGGATCAACAGTGTCTATGGACTATGTGTAGTTATTGTTACACTAGGTGTGGATTCAGTCTTCATACTTATTTCTTATGTTCTTATTCTGAATGCAGTGCTGAGTATCGCATCCCGTGAAGAGAGACTAAAGGCTCTGAACACCTGTGTTTCCCATGTCTGTGTGGTGCTCATTTTCTTTGTACCAGTAATTGGAGTGTCAATGGTCCATCGCTTTGGGAAACATCTCTCTCCCATAGTCCATATCCTCATGGCTGACATCTACCTGCTTCTCCCTCCAGTGCTTAACCCAGTTGTCTATAGTGTGAAGACAAAACAGATTCGTCTAGGAATTCTCCGCCAGTTTAGGTTAAGCAGAAGGTTTTAAGTCACTCATATCCTCTGATTTTTGTCCTGGGAAGTATTAGAAAAGATGTTTGTTTTATTAAATGGAAAATATATACTATGGTTCTTGGGTCATATCTGGCTAAATTAGAATAAACTAATTCTTTTACATTTTAAATATGCAGTCTCAACTCATTTTAGTCATTATATCATTTAGGTTCTCATGGCCAAATTGTGATAATTACTATGGCCTTTTTCCGTACCTAAGATTATTATGAGATTTGATAATGAAAAACACATGAAATGGGAGTACACTTTTTGAAAAAACATATAATATTTATGTTATAAAACTATTAAAGTAACATTCCTTATGAAAAATAGATTTAACAGTTAACAATTATAAAAATTGAGAAATGAATTTCATTTGACAATAGTCTTTCTTTTCTTTTTCTTTTACAAGTCTGTACAGGTCTTTATGTTGCCTTTTCAATTACTTTATTGTAGATAATTGATACCTTTATTGTCTTCACTAAGATGCTAGCCTTTATGGGTAATATCTTATTATTTCATATATATGTACTTTATTCTCAGTTGAATTGTACACATTTTTGAGCGTGGAACAATTTCCCCATTAACAAAACATTATGTGTCTATAGTCTTCCCCAAATCATAAAACACAAATGTGAATTTTAGCTCTAATTTTGTAACCCAACTCAAATGTATGGGGACAAATGGAATATGTATTGTGGTACCCATTTCTTTAAATACTGTAGATATATAAACAACAGTGCATTGTTAATATGCCTGACCTAAATAGTGAGGGATAGCTAGGGTTTTAAAGTGCTTGCTGTGTGAGCATGAGGAACTGAGTTAGACTATGGGCATGGCCAGGCGTGTCTATAACCCCATATCAGCAGAGCAAAGATAGGGAAACCAGTGGAGTTGTGGGTCAAATAGACTGTATGAAATTCATACATAAGTAAATAAATGTAATGATAAATGTAATTTTAAATAAAGGTTAATATATAAATTTGTTTTACTTTTAGTGAACTTTAAGAAATACCTAAGGTGGGCATGGTGGCACCTTTAATCCCAGAACTTGGTAGGAGTTCCAGGCAAGTCTGATCTACAAAGTGAGTTAGTAGACAGCTAGGGCTACACAAAGAAGTCCTGCTTTAAAAAACAAAAACAAAATGAAATCAAACAAAACAAAGTGAACAAATAAAAAACAAAAAAGAAAGGAAGAAAAAAAGAAAAGAAAAGAAATATATGCCTATTTATTATGATATTTGGGGTCCAATTTAGAGACAGCAACTACACTGTTTTCACAGTTTTGGGAAATATTCATTCATCTCAACTATTAACCTCTCAGGGATTAAGTGTATGGGGGATAAATCTAAATCTAAATAATACATTAGCACTGAAAGAGATTGGTTATCCAAAGAAGGATAAAATAGTTTGGAGTTCATTTTACCCACTCCATACCCAAAAAGTTTATGCAATTTTCTCTGAGAAAAAAACAAAACAAAACAAAACAAACATTCCTGTGGGGAATAGATTATCCACTGTTTGCAACCCAGAACTGCCTTCAGGACCATGATAAAGGAACCATCAAGTAGGAAAACAGCAGAAAATGGCAAACTGACCACTCTTAAAGCAAGGATAGGGAGAGAAGACGTTGACCAATAAACTGGAAATGTGCCCTCTAGTGTGCAGAGTGATTATAGTTGAAATGCCAAGTACAGTAGTGACTGCAGGATTCATAAAGAGCTGAGTCATTTGTCTAAGGTTGAAATGGGAGGGATGACTGTCAAAGAATGTCTGCTATGCTTGTCTTTGGTCTCTGTATAGTAGAAGCAAAATCAAACAGAAATGCAAAAGACTTTCACCTACACAGTCTCTTTAGCGTTCTCCACTGGTCAACCTTAGCATCATGCTACTCACAAAGAAAAAGTTCTTCACTGAATTCAGCTGTATTTTTGTAGTGTAGGCAGTGGAGGACATGCTTGAAGCGAGAGATATACAGACAACTTGTATGCTTAGTTCTGCTGTCATTCATGTACTTCTATGCGATTTTTGAAATTTTATGACTGACTTTTCATGTTAGGATATTTAACTTATGTAGAATTTACTTTTGTGCAGGGTAAGATAAGATCATGGCATAGTTCCCAGAGAATCAACTGTTTAATTAAGCATTAATCTTGAATCTCAGCGATGTGTTATGCAATTTAGGTATATTTATAAAAATAATTTTGGTCTCTCTGTACTGCTACAATAATTTTTTTTTAGTTGCTTAAATTTAATAGTACTGTAGGTGGTGTCAACCCAACAATTCAGCACTTTTTTGGTGTTTATGTTTTCTGTGTGTTTTTCTTTTAAAACATTTGAGCTTATAGTGGATTTGTAGTGATTAACTATTCTTACAATATTATATTATCTAATCTGTAGCATAATATATCTCAAAATTTTATAAATAGTCTTAAATGTATGTTAATAAAATTTAAAGTTATAAGTGCTAGTGTCTGGTCAATCCTTTATTAGTTTCTCTTCCTCTGTAGTTTTGAGGCCAGAATACACAATGTAGCTGAGGTTTCATTTTCTTCTTCCTGACGCTAAGAAATGGATTTAGAAATAAAACTTGTAAGTCCCTAATCACGGTGAATTAACTTACTGGTTCTCCTGACTTTTCATTAAGATTTCATTAAGATTTTTTTTTCATTTGCAAATAGTTCTTTACTATTGCCTGTGAATAATAATAAAGTGATTTTCTTTTGAATTTTGAATTTTTGAATTTCTATTTTTTCCTCATTTACTTATATTGAATAATACTGCACAGATTTTAGAGCTGCATATAGTTAATATTATTATCATCTTTTTTATCTATGGGGATATTGTTTTACTAATGTATTTTACAATTAAGATTGAGGTTTATTTTAGATATTTGAACTTAATCACATGAAAAATTATTAATTTTGAGTTTAATATATTTTCTATTGTCATTAATTTTAAATCTAGCAAAAATATATTTCTCAATTTACATTGTAAAGTGATCCTTTTCTTACCAGGTAATAGTAAGTTAGAGTTTAACATTAAAGAGTTTTGATAACTGAATCAAATACAAAAGAAGCAGTGTGTGTGTGTGTGTGTTTTGCAGATCATATTATAATAATTTGGTTTAAATTTTATAAGTTCATGATATTAATGCATGTTTACTTTTGTGTATTATGCTCTTCTTTGGATATCAGGTTATGCTTGCTTCACAGAAATCACTGAAAAATAATCTCTCAGGTTATATGCCTTAGTCAAGTATTTGATATAGTGAATTTAACATAGTATTCAGGACTAAGACTTTTTTTTCACAATACTTTTAAATGGAGTATCAAGAAAAATATAATGAAGACCATTGTTTGTCTTCATTAAATGATTCTTAGAGCACTCCCAATCTGAAGGGCTGGGTTGACCTGTCTACCATCTGCCCTTGAGGATGTTAAATGGTTTTGCCATTAATTATTATCCCCAAAGGTTTTATTGAGAAAACAAAAACGTGGTAGAGATAATGTATGAGTCAAGAGGGACAAGAAGGCTGGGGTCCTTAATAGGAAGCAAGGTAGTGATGCCTGGATATTGTCAAACTTATCCAAGGTACAAACTACCCTGTGTAGGCTCTGGAGTCACCAAAGATACTGAACCTTGCCTCGAGACACCTGTGTTTCTGGAAAGATCTCTATGCCTCAGGATGCACTGTGAGTGTTATGTTTTTATTCCAATCTTCAGTGGCTTTAGATACCTATGGGGAGTCCCTGAGACTGATATACTAGAAACTCAGACAGTCTGAGTCAGAGTGAGTGCCTGCCTGCACTTAAAGATTCAGGTGTGCCTGTGCTTTGAGGTGAGGATAGTGGGCATAATATTGCTGTATTATATACTTAAAGACTCTAGTACATTGAAAGGAAGTTGAGAACCTCTGCTGATCTTAGACTCAGTGAAATCCCTGCTCTGGGACAAATGAAAGGGATAAAATATCTGCTCTCCCAACCCCACTAAACTATTATCCTCAAAAACTATTAAAAATAATGTTGAAGTGAGAGAATGTAGCATCTATGATGGGAATTTAGTACTGACATTATTGTTGTACAAAGACAGTACTGCAAAATACTAAATAAAGATTAAAATGTCAAAACTGGTGAAGTGGGAGGTACTGATTGATGATGCTTTGAATTCCTCTTTTTCTCACTGCTACAAATATCATCAGCATTTACAAAAATCCTACTTGGTCTTGCCTAGAGCTATTGGTCACAGTGTTTTTGAGTCAGTGACTGTAGTTGCTATGTTTAATATTAATATCCATTATTTTGCTCAATATTTTTCTTCCCTTGAGATCAAACAATTTAAGAATCAGATCCTGTGTGTGGCATTTCATTTATTTTTCTTAAACATCTTAAATATTAATATAGTTCTGTGGTTAATACTATTTTATTTTTATGTTCAAGGAAGTTTAGTGTTCTATCTGTCTAAAATGGTTGAAGCAATAGATTACAATTGCCATCTGACTTTCCCTGAGTCTAGATGGGTAGCCACTGAAAGCAGCTGCTCATATTTATAACCAAAAATGACTTAAGACTGAACTGTCTAAACTGGGAATATTTCAAAGGAGTAACAGAGTTACCCAAGACATGAACCTTGGTGTGCCTGCCTGAGAAGGATATTAAAGAAAACTCAAACTACTGAGGGTGGATATAAGGAAGAAAGAAAATAATTTTGGGTCCAAAAAGATCCTTATTACTCAGTGATGAAGTTGACCAGAAACGTATGACATCAAAGTAAGGAAAGTAAAGGTAATATATAAAAAGCCATATTTCCTAAGATATAATATCATTATAGCATTTAGATCACAGTGTAAAAGATAATATGCACATAAATTATTTTTTCTTTATTTTTTCTACCTTAAAATGAAGGATATTATCATCACCATGGAAAACTTGTGTTACCTCTGTAAAGAATTGCATGCTCAAGTTATTTCATAATTAAACTTGTCTGGGAAAATTGTAGCATGATTCTGTTGATAGGAGAGTAAAACTTGGTAAATAGATAATGGGAATTTTGATGTAGAATTTTAACATAGACTACTCTATATAAATAAAAGTTTGTTTATGTTCAGTGCCTAGCATATTCAATCTGTGGATAAGTCTGCCTGCTTCTCAGGACGCCCACAACTCTTCTTTCAACTGGACACTGCATTCCTATGTTTATGTCCTTTCTGCTTATCTGTGAAGCGCTTTCCCATCCTTTCTCTATGAGGCATTACAAATTCCTCCTTTGGCATAGTATACTAATTCCTCTCTGGATGCACATCTCATGCTTATCTTAACTGGATTTATCTTGCTCACTTGTTTACCCAAGTTTCTATATGGGTCTTTTATTCTGATTATTTTAACAAATGGCAAAATTCAATAAAATAAGCAAGCTGTTTTAGATCTGTAAACCTCATGATGATCAATATTACCTATCTCCATTTTTTCTTACAGAACTTTGCAATTGTTTATTCCTCACGGTACTCACTACTAGAAATTACTTTCACCCACTATTTTATTAGCAATAACCTTCTAAAAGCTTCTTCTCTCTTTTTTTGCAGACATTTATATTATTTTTACACTGATTCTACTTTGGCTCTAATATAAATCTTCTCAAGCTGATTGTTTCTTATCAAGTTCTTGAAGAATCAGTAAAAGTAAACCAACAAGTTGTACTTTTTTAAAATTTCTCATCCACTTTTAAATTTAAATTTAGCTATAGCACCTATGCGAAGATCTACTCTGGTCCTATAGCATTTGCTTATAATTATAACACAATATTTCCCCTTTATCCTCAGTTTGGATTTCTGCCATTTTGTTTCTTAGTACCCTCTCCTCTCTGTTTATCTATCACCGTGTGTTTTTAAAAAAATTGTGTTAAGAGCTAATTTAACATTTAATATAGTCCCTAGTCACAAGCATTTTTTTTTTTTTTTTGGTTTTGTGAGACAGGGTTTCTCTGTATAGCCTTGGCTATCCTGGAACTCACTCTGTAGACCAGGCTGGCCTCAAACTCAGAAATCCGCCTGCCTCTGCCTCCCAAGTGCTGGGATTAAAGGTGTGCGCCACCGCCGCCCAGCCTCCTAGTCACAAGCTTAAGCTTCACAAGCTTTAAGATATTTATCATAGACATTCTTTTTTTAACATTACCATATTTCCTTTAATATGTTCTTAATAAATACACAATAAAATAAAAATAAATTAATGGGTTGATTAGCAAATACAAGTGCTAATTAAATGTAATGAGTAGAGGAGTAATTAAAATATCTAGCACAAAGTAGGACATCTGAGCTTTGTTCATTATTACAGAGCTGGAATTGACCTTAATTCTCTATGTTTATATTTTCCATTGCAGATTGAAGGTTTTTTTTTTTTTTTATCAGCATAATGTCTGTCATCAATGATTCCAGACTGTACCCTCGATTCCTTCTGACTGGTTTCCCAGGCCTTGAAACTAGATATGGCCTGATTTCCATCCCTATATTTTTGGTTTATGCCACTTCTATTGCAGGGAACATTACTATCTTATTCATTATCAGAACTGAGTCTTCCCTCCATCAGCCAATGTACTACTTTTTGTCTATGTTGGCGCTTACTGACCTGGGTCTCTCCACCACGACCTTACCTACCATGTTCAGTGTGTTTTGGTTCCAAGCCCGGGAGATTCCCTTTAATGCTTGTCTGGTCCAGATGTACTTCATTCATGTTTTCTCAATTATTGAGTCAGCAGTGCTGTTGGCCATGGCATTTGACCGCTTTGTAGCAATTCGGGAACCTCTGCGCTATGCAGCTATTCTAACCAATACTGTCATTGTTGGAATTGGCTTGGCAATTGCTGGAAGAGCCTTAGCCCTGGTCTTTCCAGCCTCCTTCCTCCTGAAGAGGCTTCAATATCGGGTTACCAATATACTCTCCTACCCGTTCTGCCTTCATCAAGATCTCATAAAGACAACTGTATCCAGCCGCTGGGTCAGCAGCATCTATGGCCTCATGGTGGTCATCTTCTCCATGGGACTGGATTCCTTGCTTCTTCTCCTATCCTATATCCTTATCCTGGGCACTGTTTTGAGTATAGCCTCCAAAGCAGAAAGGATAAAAGCACTCAACACTTGCATTTCCCACATCTGTGCTGTACTTACTTTCTATACACCAATGATTGGGCTATCAATGATCCGTCGCTATGGGCAGAATGCTTCCCCAATTGTCCACGTGCTCATGGCCAATGTATATCTACTGGTTCCTCCTCTCATGAATCCTATTGTCTACAGTGTGAAGACTAAGCAGATTCGTGACAGAATCCTGAGGAAATTAAAGAAACATAAAGTTTAGAAAAAAGGAACTAGAAAACATTTTTTGTTTTTCCTGTATTATATAGAGTATTTATATAAATGTTTAAATATAAGTGTTGTTAATAATGTTTTGCCTTTAAGATATTAGATCTAAACCTCAGTGTCAGAAAATCTTTGTCTTTTCAACATAGAGAATTAAAACTTGACTTTATTTACTTTTTAAACAAAAGCCCTCAATTTCTGAAGACATTCAGATTTCAGGACAACTCAACATAAATCCTAAAACTTAGATCAACAATAATATCCTATATTACTTTTCATAGTATAAAGATATTTTGCATAAACATGTTGATTTTTTTAAATCTAGAAAAATATTTTCAAGAGGAAATGGATGTTACTAAAAGAAAATGACGAGTTAATGTAATGTAACACTTTCCCAATCTATAAGCTGCCGTTTTGTCCTTTGCCTTACAGAAGCTTTACAGTTTCATGAGGTCCTATTTATTAATTGTTTATTTTAGAACATGAGCCATTAGAGTTCTGTTTAGAAAGTTTTCCCCTGTACCAACGTGTTTGAGGCTATTTTCCACTTTCTCTTCTATTAGATTCAGTATATCAATTTTATTTTGAGGTCCTTTATCTACTTGGACTTGAGCTTTGTGCATGGTAATAAATATGAATCAACTGCATTCTTCTACATACAGACTGCCAGTTAGACCAATCACCATTTCTTGAAGATTCTTTTTTACACTGAATGGTTTTGGCTTCTTTGTCAAAGGTCAAGTGTCCATAGGTGTGCAGGTTTATTTCTGGTTCTTTGATTCTAGTCTATTGATTGATTTGTCTATCTCTGTACCAGTACCATGTGATTTTTATCATTATTGCTCTGTAATACAGCTTGAAGGCAAAGATGGTGATTTCCTAGGAACCTCTTTTATTGTTGAGAATTGTTTTGGCTATTCTGTTTTGCTTGTTTGTTTGTTTTTCCATATGAAGTTGAGAATTACTCTTTCCATTTCTGTGAAGAATTGTATTGGAATTTTGATAGGGTTTGCATTGATTCTGTATATTACTTTTGGTAAGATGGCCATTTTTACTATGTTAATCCTACCAATCCATGAGCATGGGAGATCTTTCCATCTTATGAGGTCTTCTTCAATTTCTTTTTTCAGGAACTTGAAGTTCTTGTCATGCAGATCTTTCACTTGCTTGGTAAGAGTTACGCCAAGATATTTTTTACTATTTGTAGTTATTGTGAAGGGTGTTGTTTCTCTAATTTCTTTCTCAGCCCATTTATCCTTTGAATAGAGGAAGGCTAGTGATTTCCTTGAGTCAATTTTGTATCCAATCACTTTACTGAAGGTGTTTATCAACTGCAGGAGTTCTCTGGTAGAATTTTGGAAGTTGTTTATATATACTATCATAACATTTGCAAATAGTGATACATTGAGATTTTCCTCTCCAATTCTTATCTCCTTGATCTTCTTTAGTTGTGTTATTGCTCTAGCTAGAACTTAAAGTACTATATAGAATAATAGGGAGAGAGTAGACAGCCTTATCTTTTCCATGATTTTAGTGGGGTTGCTTCAAATTTCCATTTAATTTGATGTTGACTGCTTGCTATATATTGCTTTTATTATGTTTATATATGTGCCAGGAATTCCTGACCTCTCCAGGACTTTTAACATGAAGGTGCATGGTATTTTTCAAAGAATTTTCAGCATCTAATGAGATGATCATGTGATTTTTTTCTATGTGTTTGTTTATTAGAGGATTAGGCTGATGGATTTTCTAATATAGAACTACCCATCCCTGGATCCCTGGGATGGGGCCTCCTTCATTGTTGTGAATAATGTTTTTGATGTGTTTTTGGATTCAGTTTTTTGAGAGTTTTATTGAGTATTTTTGCATCTATGTTCATAAGTGAAATTGGTTTGAAGTTCTCTTTCTTTGTTGGGTTTTAACACATTTTCTGAAGCATAAGGGTATGTATTTTTAAGATAAATCAGTGAACAGAATAGGAATGCTGCTGTTTTAAAATTTAGTGTATTAAATGTGTTTTTATTTTGGACTATAATTACTACTGGATCCATTTTTTTTTTAAATTTCTACCTGCCTTCTCAAACTATTTCTGAGTTGTCTACAATAGGCATTGTGAATTCTGTCTTAAAGTCTCTAAGATATAAGCATAGAGGAATGCATTTGTGTAGTAGCGATGTAATCCTGTATGCATTGCATTATTCTCTTTCTGGATTTTTAATAGTAGACTGACTTGGAATGCTCAAGATATTTTAAATTTTGTTATTTGAGAATTTCATATATGCATATGTGTCAAGTGCATCTCTTCAGTTTTATTTATAGGACTGATGAATATACTGATTTTAAATGTTAAGAATCTCTACAGTATATTGCTATGAAAGACTTGATTTTCACCTGATATGAACAATTGAAGTATCTATCTATCTGTCTATCTGTCTGTCTATCTATCTATCTATCTATCTATCTATCTATCTATCTATCTATCTATCTATCATCTATCTATCTATCTATCTATCTATCTATCTATCTATCTATCTATCTATCTATCTATCTATCATCTATCTATCTATCTATCTATCTATCTATCTATCTATCTATCTATCTATCTATCTATCTATCTATCTATCTAATCTATCTATCTATCTATCTATCTATCTATCTATCTATCTATCTATCTATCTATCTATCTATCTATTTATTTGGAAATAGATTCTTCTCTCATACTGTATATCCTAACCTCAGTTTACCTTCCCTCCACTCCTAGATCTCACCACCTCCCCTCTCCCCTATATCTTCTTCCCTTCCATTTCTTCTTCAGAAATGAGTAGGCCTCCAAGACCTGACAACCAAACAGAACAAATCAAGATACAGTAAGACAAGGCAAAATCTCTAAAATCAAGACTGGATAAAGCAACCCAATAGGAGAAAAAAGTCTCAATAGCAAGAAAAAGAGTCAGAGATATATCTACTCCTATGGTTAGAAGTGTGCCAAGTTAACAGCCAAAATGTATACTCAGAAGAATTAGTGCAGACCCATGCAGACCCCATGCTTTAAATCACATAGTATGAAAAATATCTTCAAAGAATTATAGTTCATTGGTTCTATTTCTTTATCTCCCATTATAAAGTTAATCTATTGTCATCTGATTCACTTACATCTCCAAGGTTCAACTCAATATTTACTTGAATTTTAATTATTGTCATTTATTTCACATATTAACTTCTATTCCTATAGTATTCCTCATACTGTGGATAAATCTGTAAAACATGCTCTCACTTAAGACTTATGGAACCTTGTGGAATAGGGGTCATAAAGACTGTAAGGGCTAGAAGATCATGGAGTATGCTATGATACTCTGGGTCCTAATACTGTCAGAAGTTATACTCATAAATTCTCTCCAAATTGAGAAATGTCAGGTATGGGCTCCATCTTATAGAGTCAAATTAGATATTAACAAGGAATCCTCAATCCTTCCCTCCCTTCCTCCTTCGTTACTTCCCTCCCCTCTTTCATTTCTTCCCTCTCTTATTTCCTTCTTGCCTTCCTTCTTTCTTTCATTCCTCCCACCCTCTTTTGCTTGCTTGCTTCCTTCCTTCCTTCCTTCCTTCCTTCCTTCCTTCCTTCCTTCCTTCCTTCCATAGTCCTTTAGGTTCACTTTATGTATAACTTTGATTAGTCATGTTATCTGCATTCATTTTGTCTCCTTTTGTATATTTTGAGTCATTCTAACTGTTGAAGAATAAATCATGAAAACAATTTAATCCTAATATTCAGTTCTATGTGCCTGGTATTCTGTCCAAATCTGTAATTTGAAATTGAGTTAGCTCACAAATATGTGAGACTCAGTGCAACAATCACAAGTGGAAAAATTCACTTTCAAGGAAGGCCATTTTGTACTTAAAAGCTTTGACTTGTTAGTGATTGATACTGCATTTGTTCCCAGTATATGATCATAAGTGAGGTTTTGTAATTTAATGTAAATAGCCTCTCTATCTATGTAGTATATTCTAGTCATTGTCTGTTAATTTCTCCATATTTGTTTTTTTCAATCTACATTCAATGGAAAACATCCTATACCCGAACCAAAAATGTTCAGTTGGACCCATGATAGTTCTTCTACAATTTGTAATGTAAAAAATTACATCTTTTGAAGTTGTGTGTTAATATATTCTTAAATATCAAACAGTGCTCTTCTATAACATGAAATTTGCCACTTTATAATTTTAAATAAATTTAATTATTATTTCTCAGACTATTTCATAAAAGAATTACAGATGTAACAAATGATTTTTTCTCAAATTAACATTCTTTAATATCTATACTCATCTCAGATATAATGTTCAAAAATTATATGCAACATAGAAGTTAGAGTCAAATTGAAAGATGCATTAAAGTCTCACAGTGTGTACTAGTAAAACCAATACCCGTGTAGCCACAGTAGAATTTGTTTTCTTCATTCACCCAACTCTCCATGGAGATGTGGCTGACTGGTACGTTCATCAAAGTTGAGTTTGCAGTTTCCAAGGAATCCAGGTACATAATCAGAGAAGTAAGTTCCAAGAGCATCCTGACACATGGAACTATGTAGACATGGCTGGGATCCACATTCATCCATCTCCAACTCACTGTTCACACCAGAAGTCACAATGTCTGCCTTGGTATCCAGGCACAGTGAAACAGGAGTAGCCATTGATTCCATCCTGGCACAAAGTCCCACTGTAGCAAGGGCTGGAAGCACACTCATTATGATCTGTGTCACAGACCCTTCTAGCAAAGCGAGCAGGGCATGTACAGGTAATTTGCTCAGTGTCTTTATGGCAGATACCTACATGTTGGCCGGCATTCCTTCCAAAGGAATTAGTGACAGTTTCACTGGTTGTTCCACTGTATCCAGGAGGATATTGACACAGGAAACCTCTTTCTCCGAGGGTACTCACACATGTGGCAATTCCTTAGCAGGGACTGGAGAATCAAGAGTCTTTTAGATCCTCACAACTTTTGTTCAAATTTTTGTCTATATGTTTAAATAACAATTGTCTTGTGGAAAACCCTTATACATAGAATTGTTTTGGCAAGAAAAACTATTAACAGGTAGATTTGTCGCTGCTGGCCTAGATACACAGGTATCCTATGTGAGATGGGCATAAATGAATGCAGTAACAATTCCTGTCAAATGGGGGGTGTGTAATGTGCTAAGTTGTCCTCAGAGGATCAATAGCCTGGAGCCTAACATATCTGTCCTCTGAGAGGCTCCACACAGCAGTTGACCAAAACAGATACAGAGAACCACATCCAAGTAGACCAAGCTCTGGAGGTTTTGTGGAGGAGTTGGGGGGAAGGATTGAGGAACTAGGAGAGGATAGGGACGCCACAAGAAGACCAATGGGGTAAACTAACCCCCTTTGGGGGCTTCTAGAGACTGAACCACCAACCAAAGAACAAGGGCTGAACCTAGGGTTCTTGCACATATGTAGTAGATTTGCAATTTGGTCTTTAAGAGGGTCCCCCAATAACTGGAACAGAGCTTTCCCTGACTGTTGCCTACCTGTAGATCATGCTCTCCTACCTGGGCTGCCTCATCTGACCTCAGTCGGAGAGAATGTGCCTAGTGACTTGCAGTGCCAGGGAGAATTGGTATCCAGAATAGGATTGTCCTCCATTTTCAGTGGTAAAAGGAAAGGGTGTAGAGGAGGAGTTGTGTGAGGGGGAATTGAGAGGAGAGGGGGGCTGCAATCAAGATGTAAAATGAATAAATAAATAAAATAATGGAAAAAATCAAATTGGATTTTTTCCTTTTTTGCATTTTTGTTGTTGTTTTTTTCTTTGTCTTTATTTTTTTAATTATATATTTTCTTTATTTACATTTCAAATGTTATCTGCTTTCCTTGTTTGTCCTCTGAAAACCCCCTAACCCATCCCCCCCTTCCCCTGCTCACCAACCCACCCACTCCCACTTTCCTATCCTGGCATTCCCCTATACTGGGGCATCAAGCTTTCTCAGGACCAAGGTGGTCCTCTCCTCCCTTTGATGTCCAACAAGACCATCCTCTGTTTCATATGCAGCTGGAGCCATGGATACCTTCATGTGTACCCAATGCAAAAATCTACCCTATTTTTCTAGAGGCAAATTGTGATGTCATTTCTATAAGATTCTGTATTGTTCATTTACATATTAGAATATTTTATGAATTATTTTATAACATTAATTTTATTGATTTATTATTCTAATTTTAATTATTTTTTTATCATCCCAACTGCAGTTTCATCTCCCTTTTTTCCTCCTAGTCTTGCTACTCCACCTTCTTTTCACACTTGCCCCCATCCTACTCTTCCTCCCTTTCTATTTGGATAAGGGCAGGCCTCCCATGGATATCAAACAAACTTGAAATATCAAATTGAAGTAATACTAGGTATCTTCCCTCATATTAAGGCTAGACAAGGTAATCCAGTATGAGAAACCAGAGACAGCCCCTGTTCACACTGTTTGAAGCCCTACAATAACAAACTACAGAAACTGTAACTATATGCAGAGGGCCTAGATTAGTCAATTGCAGTCTCTGTAGATATCAATTCAGTCTCTGTGCGCCCTTATGAGCCAGGTTGCTTGATTCTGTGGATTATCTTCTGGTTTCCTTGACTC
This sequence comes from Tokudaia tokunoshimensis, assembly GCA_036184795.1. Taxonomy (NCBI): domain Eukaryota; kingdom Metazoa; phylum Chordata; class Mammalia; order Rodentia; family Muridae; genus Tokudaia; species Tokudaia tokunoshimensis. The sequence goes on from BTHU01000001.1 coordinate 79,035,657, forward strand.
CTTGGCTCCTACACTTCTTTCTCCCCTTCTTCCACAGGATACCCAGAACTTCTACTGTTTGGCTATGGGTCTCTGCATCTGTTTCCTCTGGTTGCAGGATGAAGCCTCTCTGATGATTATGCTAGGCACCAATCTATGAATATAGCAGAATATCATCAGGCATCATTTCATTGACATTTGTTTTAATACCATACATATTTTGTTCAATCCTAGGTCTTTGGGCTATCTAGCCTCTAGATTGTGGCCTTCCAGGCAGGGTCAAGGTTGGACTCCCTTTTGTGGTTTCAGGTTGAACAAGTCATTGGTTGGCCACTCCCACAATCTCTGTGACACCTTTATCCCAACACATCTTGAAAGCAGAAAAAAATTAGGTTATGTGGCTGTGTTGGTGTTATAATTACTCCACTGGAATTCTTTCCTGACTAAAAGAGATGGTCAGTTCAGACTCTTAATGCCCCATTGCTAGGCATCTTAGTTAGGGTCACACTTGTAGATTGCTGGAAATTTCCATTGCACTAGGTTTCTAACTCAACCCTGAGATGCCCTCCCCTCCCCAATGCCAGTTGTCACTCCCAGAATTCTCTCTTTCCATCATTACCAAACAGGATACCTCCTGTTCCTACCCCACCTCCACCCGCAATGTATATTTTATTTCTCCTTACCAGCAAGATTGATTTGTTCCCCGTAACCCTTCTGTGATACTTGTCTTCCCTGGATCTGTGAATTGTAATACTCTTATCCTTTGCTTTATGGGTATATCCATTCATAAGTGAGGTCATATCATGTTTGTTTTTCTGGGTGTGGATTACCTCACTTGAGATGAGTTTTTTTCTAGTTCCACCTATTTGTCTGCAAATTTCATGATATTCTTTTTAACAGCTGAGTAAATGTACAGAAGTATATGGGGTCTGGTGGTACCAAATTGCCATGGTTATTATTGATTGTGTTCTTACTCTTGATTCTAGCCATCTGGATTTATGATTATTATAGGTTTAGGTGCCAATTTCTGCACTTATCTTTGTTGAATAGATGCTTTTTTAGATGTTATTTTCCTTGCTTTCTGTTTCCTCTGTTGTTTTCTTGCCTGAGTTGCATCATTTCTGGTATCCAGCCAGTATTTATGTCCAGGAGTGTAACTCTACTGGGGTTTTGGTAGACTGCATGATCTTTGGGTTTTAGGGTGCTTCTGTTGCCTATGAGTTTCTGGGAACTGCTATGGTCCCTGGGATTTTGGATACTGGTGTGGACTTTAGGGTTCCTGGGGTTCCTAGTACTGGAATGGCTTTTGGTAGTGTGAGAATCTTCTGCAGGTTTGTATGGTTGGATATGGAGCACAGGAGAGGGGTGCTTTGGGAGACTGCTGTTTAGGGTTTAAGGGATATTAATGGGCCATGAATGGTGTCTTATCTGGTGTTTCCTTTTTTTTTAGGTATTTTTTCTTTTTTTTATTAGATATATTCTTTATTTACGTTTCAAATGGTTTCCCCTTTCCTCCCATAAACCATCTCCCCTCCCCCTGTTACTCAATCAACCCCCTCCTGCTTCCCTGTCCTGGTATTTCCCTACACTGCTGCATCGAGCCTTTTACCTGGTGTTTCTAGTGGAAGGTTTGTATCCAGTAGAGCAGGAACCACCTTTTAGGGTGGTGGGCTTTCTGTTGTTGTTGATGTCCAACTTTAATTCATGGTACTCTGATAAGGTGTAATGGATTATTTTAATCTTCTTGTATCTGTTGAAGCTTCCTTTGTGGATGATTATATGCTCAATTTTGGAGAAGGTTCTGTGAAATGCTGAGAGGACAGTATATTCTTCTGTGTCTGGGTGAAATGTTCTATAAATATCTGTTAGACCCATTTGAATCATAACCTCTGTTAGTTTCTCTGTCCCTCCCCCGACTCTGTGTTCTGAGAAGGGATTTCAGTGAGCCACACCTCCCCCACCTGGCGGAGCTCAGAGACCAAGGTAAAGCTATCTGGTTTTCCCTGGAGTTGGCTGAATAATCCTGATGCCAGCAGAACTCAAAAAGGCAGAGTGAGCCCTGACCCAGACAATGGAGGTCATAGGAACTTGACTCTGCTGCCAAGAGATTGGTGGGGCAGTGCTCCAAGCTGGTTGTTTTGGGGAGTCCTGTAGGCTTCCATGGGGAAGTAGGATGCTCTTGGACTCACCTAAGTCTCCTCAAAACAGTAAGGCAAGCTCAGAGCCAGACAATGGAGGTCAAGTGATCATAAATAACTCCAAAAGTTTATTTTTAAAGGATGCTATGGACTTCCGGCTTTGGTTCCCGGTTTGGAACTGTCCTCTGCCACAGCATGCCATCTCCAAGTGGTGCAGGAAGTCAGCTCTCTACCCAGCTGCACGTATGAGTCAGCCAGCACAGGTGAGACCTGCATTGCAGAGCAGAGGACCCTGTCCTCTGCCACTGCATACCATATCCAAGGGACACACAGAGGTAGCTAACTACTCAGGAATGCAGAGGGGCCCTGTAGTACAGTAGGATCACCCCTGCTACTCAGAGGAAACAGCCTGAAACCCTGAGGACACAAGAGCATAGGAACAGCCTGGGACAGGAGTCTTTTGATTACTGCCTGCACCCAGAGTTGATCAGGTCCATAGAGTTACATACCCAAATACAACTATAGAGAGCAGGTCTTGCAGAAGTACCTAAATATCAGTGTACACAGAGAGACCAGGTCTCCCAGGAGCACAGAGAAACCACAGTCAGAGACAGCAACACCAGCTAACACCAGAGATAACCAGATGGCAAAAGGCAAATGCAAGAACATCACCAACAGAAACCATGGCACATGGCTCCATTGGAACAAAGTTCTCCAACAACAGCAAGTACTGGATACCCCAACATATCAGAAAAGCAAGAACTGGATTTAAAATCAAAGCTCATGATGCTGATGGAGGGCTTCAAAAAGGACAAAAATAACTCCCTTAAAGAAATACAGGAAAGCACAAGTAAACAGGGAGAAGCCCTTGAAGAACTAAGGGAAAACACAAGAAAACAGGTGAAAAAATAGAACAAAGCCATCCAAGATCTAAAGATGGAGGTAGAAACAATAAAGAAACCACAAGGGGAAACAATTCAGGACATAGAAAACCTAGGAAAGAAGTCAGGAGTCATGGATCCAAGCATCAACAACAGAATACAAGAGATAAAAGAGAGAATCTCAGATGCAGAAGATACCATAGAAAGTGTTGATACAATAGTCAAAGAAAATGGTAAATGCAAAAATCTCCTGACCCAAAACATCCAGGAAATCCAGGACAAAATGAGAAGACCAAGCCTAAGGATTATAGGTATAGAAGAGAGTTTTCCAACTTAAAGGGCCAGTAAATGTCTTCAACAAATTTATAGAAGAAAACTTCCCTAACCTAAAGAAAGAGTTTCTCATGAACATACAAGAAGCCTACAGAACTCCAAATAGATTTGAACAGAAAAGGAATTCCTCCCATCACATAATAATTAAAACACCAAATGTGCTAAACAAAGAAAGAATATTAAAAGAAGTAAGGGACAAAGATCAAGTAACATATAAAGGTAGACCTAGAAGAATTACACCGGACATCTCACCAGAGACTATGAAATCCAGAAGAGCCTAGGTAGATGTCATACAGACCCTAAGGGAACACAAATGCCAACCCAGACTGCTATAGCCAGCAAATCTCTCAATTACCATAGATGGAGAAACCAAGGTATTTCATGACAAAAACAAATTTACACAGTATCTTTCCACAAATCCAGCCCTTCAAAGGATAATGAATGGAAAACACCAACAAAGGGAGAGAAACTATACAGTAGAAAAAGCAAGAAATTAATCCTATTCCAACAAACCCAAAAACAGATAACCACACAAACATAAAAATTACATCAAAAATAGCAGGAAGCAACAATCACTTTTCCTTAATATCTCTTAACATCATTGGACTCAATTCCCCAATAATAAGACATAGACTAATGGACTAGATGTGTAAACAGGACCCAACATTTTGCTGCATACAGGAAACACATCTCAGTGTCAAAGACAAACACTAACTCAGAGTAAAGGACTAGAAAACAGTTTTCCAAGCAAATGGTCCCAGGAAACAAGCTGGAGTAGCCATTCTAATATCTGATAAAATAGATTTCCAAAGAAAAGTCATCAATAAAGATATGGAAGGACACTTTTTACTCATCAAAGGAAAACTCTACCAGGAAGAATTCTTAATTCTGAACATCTATGCTCCAAAAACAAGGTCACCCTTATTAGTAAAAAGAAACCTTACTAAAGCTTAAAGCACACATCACACCCCACACAATAATTGTGGGTAACTTCAACATCCCACTCTCCTTAATGGGCAGATCAGGGAAACACAAACTAAAAAGAGACACAGTAAAACTAACAGAAGTTCTGGACCAAATGGATTTAATAGATATCTATTGAATATTTCATCCTAAATCAAAAGAATAAACCTTCTTCTCAGCACCTCATGGCACCTTCTCCAAAACTGACCATATAATTGGTCACAAAACAGACTTCAACAGATATAATAAAATCAAACTAATTCCATGCCTCCTATCAGATCACTATGGAGTAAGGGTGGGTTTATATAGCAACAAAAACAACAGAAAGCCCACATATACATCAAAGCTGAACAATGATCTACTTAATGATATCTTGGTCAAGGAAGAAATAAGGAAAGAAATCAAAACCTTTTTAGAGTTTAATGAAAATGAAGGCACAACATACCCAAATTTATGGGACACAATGAAAGTAGTGCTAAGAGGAAAACTCATAGCTCTGAGTGCCTCCAAAAAGAAACTGGAGAGAGCATACATAAGCAGTTTAACAGCACACCTGAATGTTTTGGAACAGAAAGAAGTTAATACACCCAAGATGAGTAGAAGGCAGGAAATCATCAAACTCAGGCCTGAAATCAACAAGTAGAAACAAAAAGAACTATTAAAAGAATCAACAAAACCAGGAGCTGGTTCTTTGAGAAAATAAGCAAGATAGATAAACCTTTAGCCAGACTAACCAGAGGGCACAGAGACAGTATCCAAATTAACAAAATCAGAAATGAAAAGGGAGAAATAACACCAGAAACTGAGGAAATTCAAAAAATCTTCAGATCCTAATACAAAAGCCTATATTCAACACAACTGGAAAATCTGGAGGAAATGGATAATTTCCTAGACAGATACCAACTTCCAAAGTTTAATCAGGATCAGATAGATGATGTAAACAGTCCCATAAATTCTAAAGAAATAGAAGAGGTCATTGACAGTCTCCCAACCAAAAAAAGCACAGGACCAGATGGTTGTAGTCCAAAATTCTATCAGACCTTCAAAGAAGACTGTATTAGTCAGGGTTCTATAGAGTCACAGAACGTATGGGTAGTCTCTATATAGTTAGCGAATTTGTCAATGACTTACAACTTGTAGTCAAACTCCCCAACAATAGTCAGCAGTACTTGTGGATGTAAGTCCAAGGATCTAGCAGTTGCTCAGTCCCACGAGGCAGCTATAGATGGAAGTACGAGGATCTAACAGATGCTCAGTCACACCAGGCAGGCCAGGAAAAGCCAGAGTGAATCTTTCTTCTTCCAATGTCCTTATATAGGTCTCCAGCAGAGTGTGTGGCCCAGATTAAAGACATGTGCCACCACGCCTTTAATCCCAGATGACCTTGAACTCAGAGATCTTCTAATCTTAATCTTCTGGAATTCATAGTCACTATGCATCAAGATCTCCAGGTCAGAAATTTGTATCTCTGAGCCTCCAGATTAGGAATATAGGTGAGCCTTCCAATTCTTGTTTAGTTCATTCCAGATTTAGTCAAGTTGACAACCAGGAATGGCCACTACAAAGACCTAACACCAATACTCTTCAAACTATTCTACAAAAGAGAAACAGAAGGAACACTACCCAACTCGTTATATGAAACCACAATTTCACTGATACCAAAACCAAACAAAGACCCAACAAAGAAAGAGAACTTCAGACCAGTTTCCCTTATGAATATCGATGCAAAAATACTCAATAAAATTCTTGTCAACCGAATTCAAGAACATATCAAAACGATCATTCATCATAGTCAAGTAGGCTTCATCCCAGGGATACAGGGATGGTTCAATATACAGAAATCCATGAATGTAATCCACTACATAAACAAACTCAAAGAAAGAAACCACATGATCATTTCATTAGATGCTGAAAAATCATTTGACAAAATTCAGTAGCCTTTCATGTTAAAGATCTTGGAAAGAACAGGAACTAAAGGCCCATACCTAAACATAGTAAAAGTAATAGACAGCAAACCATTAGCCAACATCAAACTAAATGGAGAGAAACTTGAAGTAATCCCACTAAAATCAGGGACTAGAAAAGGCTGCCCTCTTTCTCCATATTTATTCAATATAGTACTTGAAGTTCTAGCTAGAGCAATCAGACAACAAAAGGATGTCAAAGGGATAGAAATTGGAAAGGAAGAAGTCAAATTATCACTATTTGCAGATGATATAATAGTATACTTAAGCGAACCAAAAAACTCCACTAGAGAACTCCTACAGCTGATGTACAACTTACGCAAAGTGGCCAGATATAAAATTAACTCAAGCAAATCAGTAGCCTTCCTATAATCAAAGGATAATCAGGCTGAGAAAGAAATTAGGGAAATAACAACCTTCACAATAGCCACAAACAATATGAAGTATCTTGGTGTGACTCTAACCAAACATGTGAAAGATCTGTATGACAAGAACTTCAAATCTCTGAAGAAAGAAATCAAAGAAGACCTCAGAAGATGGAAAGATCTTCCATGCTCATGGACTGGAAGGATTAATATAGTAAAAATGGCTATCCTGCCCAAAGCAATATACAGATTCAATGCAATCCCCATCAAAATCCCAACTCCATTCTTCATAGAGTTAGAAAAAGCAATTCTCAAATTCATCTGGAATAACAAAAATCCCAGGATAGCTAAAACTATTCTCAACAGTAAAAGAACTTCTGAGGGAATCAGTATCCCTGACCTCAAGCAGTACTACAGAGAGGTAGTGTTAAAAACTGCATGGTATTGAAACAGTGACAGGCAGGTAGATCAATGGAATAGAACTGAAGACCCAGAAATGAACCTACACACCTATGGTCACTTGATCTTTGATAAAGGAGCTACAACCATCCAGTGGAAAAAAGATAGCCTTTTCAACAAATGATGCTGGTTCAGCTGGAGGTCAACATGCAGAAGAATGCAAATCCATCCATTCTTATCTCCTTGTACTAAGCTCAATTCCAAGTGGATCAAGGACCTCAACATAAAACCAGAAACACTGAAACTAATAGAAAAGAAACTGAGGAAGAGCCCTGAGCACATAGGCACAGGGGTAAATTTCCTGAACAGAACACCAATAGCTTATGCTCTAAGATCAAGAATTGACAAATGGGACCTCATAAAATTACAAAGTTTCTGTAAGGCAAAGAACACTGTCAAAAGGACAAAATGGCAACCAACAAATTGGGAAAAGATCTTTACCAACCCTACATCCGACAGAGGGCTAATATTCAAGATATACAAAGAACTCAAGAAGTTAGACTCCAGAGAGCCAAATAACCCTATTAAAAATGTGGTACAGAGCTAAACAAAGAATTTTCACCTGGGAATATTGAAAGGCTGAAAAGCATATAAAGAAATGTTCAACATCCTTAGTCATCAGCAAAATGCAAATCAAAACAGCCTTGTGATTTCACCTCACACTAGCCAGAATGGCTAAGATCAAAAACTCAGGAGACAGCAGGTGCTGGCAAGGATGTGGAGAAAGAGGAATACTCCTCCACTGCTGGTGGAATTGCAAGCTGGTACAACCACTCTGGAAAGCAGTCTGGCGGTTCTTCAGAAAACTCAGCAAAATACTACTGGAGGACCCAGCTATACCACTCCTGGGCATATACCCAGAGGACTCTCCAACATGCAGTAAGGACACATGCTCCACTATTTTCATAGCAGCCTTATTTATAATATCCGGAAGCTGGAAAGAACCCAGATGTTCCTCAGTGGAGGAATGGATACAGAAAATGTGGTATATTTACACTATGGAATACTACTCAGCTATTAAAAACAATGAATTCATGAAATTCTTAGGCAAGTGGGTGTAACTGGAGAATGTCATCCTGAGTGAGGTGACCCATTCACAAAAGAACACACATGGTATGCACTCACTAATAAGCAGATATTAGCCCAGAAGCTTGGAATACCCAAGAAACAATTCACATATCAGATGATGCCCAAGAAGAAGGAAGGAGAGGCTCCTGGTCCTGGAAATGCTCAGTGCCAAAGTGTAGGGGTATACCAGGACAGGGAAATGGGAATGGGTTGATTGGGGAACAGGGGGAGGGAAGAGGGCTTATGAGACTTTGGGAAGAGGGGATCCAGTAAAGGGTAAGTCATTAGAAATATAAATAAAGAATATATCTAATAAAAAACTGAAAAAAAGGATGCTATGAGAAAGTCCTTATAATATTAGCCTATTTCACAATTGTATTCCTTGTTATATGAGTATAAAACTCTTGGCATAATCATATCATTCATGTGTGTGTGTGTGTGTGTGTGTGTGTGTGTGTGTGTATGTGTGTGTGTTGTTGTTGTTGTTGTTATTGTTGTTGTTCACAATAGGGAAGACATGAAAATATTCTCAATTTTCAGCAACAGATGTTTTAAATTTGGTATTCATGTACCATCCTGACTTGTAAAAAGGAAATCTCATTTGAGAGCACATGAATAAATCTGATGATACTATGGTAACTGAAATTAGCTACTCTTAGACAAAGACTGCATCTTCTAAATTAGAATATTAAAGAAACCCAAAACAACAACAACAAATTACTTTTCTCATAGATGCAAAAGTAAAATGCACGTGGCTACTAGAATTCATGGTGTTGGGAAGAGGGAGATGAGAAAATGTTGGTCAAGGTACACATTCATACATACATACATACATACATACATGTGTGTGTGTGTGTTTGTGTGTGCAATATTATGTAGCATATGCTTGTACTGATATTATAATTTAGATGATCCTGAGCTTTAAAATTTTCTTGCCTCCAATTCCTTAATTTTGGAATTATAAGCATGTATCACCAGGGTCAGCTTTATGCAACGGTTAGGACTACATCCAGACTTTCAATATACTAAACAAGTATTGTACCAATTGAACTACATGCCAAAGACTGTAAAGTAAAATATTTTGTTTAGATTTGATGACTGAATCCCAGATATCTACTGTATAACATTGTGAATATGACTAAGAAAAAAAATTATAAATTTGAAAATTACCAAGCTTCTGTTTACTTGTTTTCACAATGAAAATAATAAAAATAGAAGTAATTATAAGTGTCTTAGCTTCAGTTAATCGTTTTGCATTTTATTCTTTTATCAACATTACATTGTATAATATAAATACATATATACATATTTATATATACATTTAGTCAACTATATTTTAATAATGAGAAGAATTAGCTCCCATTATTGTAGGAAAATAAGTGGAGCTAAAAGAAATAATATTAAACACAAAAATTCAGACACAAACATATAAGATTTATAAGTTTTGTTTCATATGTAATACAACAAACAAATAAAATGCCCTGTAATGAAAATTCCTCACTTTAAAGACAAAATATAAATGCAAGCAAGGAAAATAGACATGTCATATTTTAAAAAGTGACTGTATATAAAATTAACTGAAACAAATCAGTAGCCTTCCTTTATTCAATGGATAAACAGGCTGAGAAAGAAATTAGGGAAACGACTCCATTCACAATAGTGACAAACAATATAAAATACCTTGTTGTGACTCTAACCAAGCAAGTGAAAGATCTTAAAGTCTTAAACTGAAAGTCTCTGAAGAAAGAAATTGAAGATGATCTCAGAAGATGGAAAAATCTCCCATGCTCATGGATTGGCATGATTAATATAGTACAAATGGCCATCTTACCTAAGCAATCTACAGATTCAATGCAATCCTCATCAAAATTTCAACTCAATTCTTCATAGAGTTAGACAAATTTGAAAATTCATTTGGAATAACAAAAAACCCAGGATAGAGAAAACTGTTCCTAACAATAAAGGAATTTCTGGGGGAATCACCATCCCTGACCTTGAGCTGTATTACTGAGAAATAGTGATAAAAACTGTATGGTATTGGTACAGAGACAGGCAGGAAGATCAATGGAATAGAATTGAAGACCCAGAAAGGAATACACACACTTATAGTTACTTGATCTTTGACAAAGGAGCTAAGACCATCCAGTAGAAAAAAGATAGCATTTTCAACAAATGATGCTAGCTCAACTGGCAGCCAGAATATAGAAGAATACAAATCTATCCATTCTTATCTCCTTGTACAAATCTCAAGTCCAAGTGGATCGAGAACCTCCTCATAAAATCAAATACACTGAAACTATTAGAAGAGAAAGTAAGAAAGATCCTCGAATACATGGGCACAGGGGAAATTTTTCTGAACAGAACACCAAAGGCTTATGCTGTGAGGTCAAGAATTGACAAAGGGGACCTCATAAAATTGCAAAGCTTCTGTAAGGCAAAGGACACTGTCAATAAGACAAAAACAGCAACCAACAGATTGTGAAAACATCCTTATCAATCCTATGTCTGATAGAGGGCTAATATCCTATATATATATTATACAAATATATATATCTGACAAATATAGAGGTGGATGCTCACAGCCAACCATTGGACTGAGTGTGGAGTCTCCAATGGAGGCGTTAGAGAAAGGACTAAAGGAGCTCAAGGGGTTTGCAACCCCATAGGAACAACAACAATATCAACCAACCAGACACCCCAGAGCTCCCAAGACTAAACCACCAACCAAGGAGTAATCCGGGAGGGACACATGACTCCAGCTGCATATGTAGCAGAGGATGACCTTATTTGACACCAATGGGAGGAGAGGCCCTTGGTCCTGTGAAGGCTTGCTGCCCCAGTGTAGGGGAATGTGAGGGTAGTGAGTTGGGAGTGGGTAGGTGGTTGGAGGAGCACCCTCATAGAAGCAGGGGGAAAGGGGGATGGGATAGGGCATTTGTGGTGTGTAAATTGGGAAAGGGGATAACATTTGAACTGTAAATAAAGAAAATATCCAATAAAAAATAGCAAGTGCTAAGACCTTCAAGTTGTCATCCAAATCAATATGTGGAAGAATAGAAAAAAATATTTTTTCCAAACCTTTGAAAGAAAATTTTATATCTGGAATTTTATATCAGCAAAATAATGGTCAATTGAACACAAAATTAAATGATTTTAAGTAAATACAAAAAATGCTACATATGATATTGTATCAAAGAAAACATTATCTTGGGGTATAGAGAACAAGAAGTATTAAAATAGTACATATCTGGAAATAACTAAATGAATAGTGTATATATATATGATGGTAAGCCGATGAATATAGAATTGTATAAACAACAACTATAAACAGGAATGTACATAAATCAACAAGTAGGTATACTAAAAGTTTTCAAAGATTCTTTAGTAATAGAAATAGATAAAACTGTTATTTTATCCCTTCTAGTTGCATACATATCACCAGAACAATGGCTATAATTATGATAAAAATATATGCTATTTGCTAAAAAATATTGCAAACCATAAAAGTTTTTGAAGGACCAAAAGCTTGAGGTGAATTAAAGAGCATATGTGTGTTTTCTGATATATACAGATATACATATATATGATAGTGGACTGAATGGAAAGGATAAGCATATTTTGTTAAATGTGAATAAATATAGTAGTATATTAAAATTGATACTCTGTTGCAATAGATATTTATGGTATTTGGAAGAGTAGAGTTATGTAAATTATCATGATGTACAAGGCTCTAAAGGAAATAATGGCACTTTATAAGCTGAGTGTGCTAGCAAATTTGAAGCTTTGTAAATTTAAAAGTGAGAGAAAGTTTTGTAGTCACCATTTCATCTTCAAAATCCCACAGTTCTGAAATAAACATTCAGAAAATTAGTACAGTCTCACCAAGAAAAGAAACTCCAGGAAACATCAACTTTTGTAACAACAATGGTTCCCCTTGAAATATTTTGCAAAACACCCACCAGGTCTCTGATGAAAGAGAAAAAGGCATGTATTATTCAAATACAATTGTAAGGAAATTAAGCAGCAGAATAAAATACCAGTTGTATCTTTCATGAAGTAGAATGAAAATCCACACATTTAAAAGACTTAGAGCAGAGGGTTGACTTAGCTTCCTATTGGAAAGTAACTTTTACTGCAAGACATGTTCCTTGGTGACCTGTGATAGTCTGTGGAGCCTCATACAATTATGTGCTATTCCTTTTCCTTTTCTCGTACTTGTAATAACATTTTCTTTACTCTGTCATAGATTTGTTTGGTTCTCACCCCATATATGACAGGATTGAGCATTGGTGGCACTACAACATAAAGGTTGGCCAGAAGGATATGAATATAGCGAGGCACATTTCGACCAAAGCGGTGTGTCATGAAAGAAAAGAGGGCTGGTGTGTAGAAGGCAAGGATGACACAGACATGAGAACCACAAGTACTGAGGGACTTGAGCCGGGCTTCCCGAGAAGGGAGATGAAACACAACACGTAATATTTGTATGTAAGAAAGAGCGATTGCTACTATGTCAAACAGTAGATTACATATGGCACACAAGCCATAAATTACATTGGCCTTGACACTGGCACAAGACAGACGTGCGAGTCCCATGTGCTCACAGTAGGTATGGGGAATGATGTGATGCCCACAGAATGGCAGTCTCAAAATTAGAAATATAAATGGAATAACAAAGATAATTGCCCTCACTAGCACAGCAATGCCAATCATAGAAACGACCTTGTTGGTAAGAATGGTGCTGTACCGAAGTGGGATACAGATAGCCACATAGCGGTCATAAGCCATCGCCAAGAGGACTGCTGACTCCATAAGTGTGAATTTGTGGATGAAAAACATCTGTATAAGGCAGTCTTCAAAGAGTATCTCTCTGAGATTAATCCAGAAGATCCCAAGCATTTTAGGGATGGTTGCTATTGAGAGACCCAAGTCAATGGTAGCCAACATAGCCAGAAAATAGAACATGGGCTGATGGAGGCTGCTCTCAGTTTTGATCACAAACAAGATGGTTACATTTCCTAAGAGAGCAATCATGTATACAATACAGAAAGGAAATCCAATCCAGATGTGAAGAGACTCTAGTCCTGGTATCCCCAGCAACAAGAAAGTGGAAGGGTGAAACTGAGTGTCATTGGGCAGGATCATCCTATAGGAGAATGCATGAGTCAGTCTTCAGAATTGCATGCTCATTTAATTAGTAGCTCTCTCTGTAGATTTTTGAAACTGGAGACCTGGTACTGTTTAAAGGGATGAGATATAGACTACACATGTTTTTCTGGAAGACATTTTATCAATACCAACTGTTCTGTGAACCACAAGGACAAGTCTTGGAGGAAGCTACACATAATACAATAAATAAAAGTAAAATATTGTGTTAAATCTACTGTAGTAATCCTTTCAGAAATCGGTAGCCTTACAACCAATCATTAGGAATTATTTTTTATTGATACTGCTTTTTATGAGTACTTTTTATTTTTACCACTTTTAATAAGAGGGTATCCTTGTATGTTGATAAATTTAGGCTTCAACTAGCCCATGAATATAGTACTGGAAATTAATCCAGTTGACCAAAGGACAGTACTGTGATGGTAGGTCAAAACTGTCAGCTTGACTGTGTTAAGAATCACCCAAGAGTACTAAACTCACTTCTGGATGACTTTATGTTAATCTCCAGACACTATTAAATCAGAACACAAATGAATTAGTAGAAGTTTTAATCTATTGGTTTTACAAATTTGAATGTTTATCTGTTATACATGTTGATCAACATTCTCAAGCATACAGAATCAACACACAAGCCTCCACAGCATTGTAGAAACACACAATCCCTGTGAGTATATCAATATCTACCTGAATACTACATATTAGCATCTTCAGGTTTGTAATTGAGGCAGTGATAAATTTTGGAGTCCAAAGACTTTGAACAATACATGATTGTATTCAGAGAATTATCTAAGTAAAACCTACTAGTATAACAAATATGTTTTAGTATTTTAAAAATAAGAATATATAATACTGCTATATTTATGTGATAGATGTTACCTACAGAACTACTTATAATATAGCAACCATTTCTTTTTAATTAATTTTTATACAACATATTTTGATCATGTTTTTTATCTCCCCTATCTCCTCCTAGATCGATCCCACCACACAACCCAACATACTTTTGTTCTTTCTCCCCACTTCTACTACTATCGTCTATCTATCTATCTATCTATCTATCTATCTATCTATCTATCTATCTATCTATCTATCTATCTATCTATCATCTACCTACCTACCTACTTACCTAGGCTATATATGCATACTTTACTTGTCTAGTTTGCATACTAACCACTCAACCTATCACTCCAGCCCAAATCACCATACCTGAGACTAGTATAGTATGATGATATTAAATATTTCAGAGTATGAAGTCTGCATCAGAATTATTTTCATAAAACAGCTTTTTTGAGTAATTCAATCTAAATTTGAAGAAAATTAAGATCAAGTATTGTTATTTTCCACAAATAATTTAAAGTCTTTATGTGTCTCTTGATATGGATATTAGAGAGTAATTAAGGCAAATAAACTTTTAACCTATTATTATTTTTAGAGTAGGTAACTCTTTCAAAATCAGTTTAAACAATATGTCAACAATATGCTATCATTCATTAGACACTAAGCAGAATAACTTTTCTAAAATGCACTGTCTAGCATCTTCTAGTAGTGTTGCATAGTTTTCATTATCCATGCGCCTATTCCTTTACAAAGCTTCATTTTCAATTTCTGCCTTCAACATGCCCCATGTCTCTTGGCCTCTCTTCTGTTTTCTCTTTCCTTTTAATTGTCTGCAAGCTGAAAAATGAGAGACTCACCAGGTTGAACTCCAGGATGGAATCTTGCCTTGCTTGTATGTTATTCTGGACGGCTTTTATCAGAGCTTTACAATTTTCCAGGAAGAACCCTTCATTATTGCCATTTCCCCTAGAGCCAGTACTATATAAAAAGAAACGAGAAAAATACAGGTCCCTGTGGGTTTCAGCTCTTGTTCTTGCTTGATCAATGAAGAAAATTGTAGCTTTTGAGCAAACCAAACTAGAAGAAATTAGGCTTTTGTGCAAGTACCTTGCATATGTCTGTGAATCTCTTCTCTCCTACATTAGTGGCTTTCGTGGCACTCATTTCTATAATTCCATACTATTGTCTCCTTCCTGTATCAGACAGAATTTCCTTTCTAGGAATTCGCATGCATGAAGGAGAAAGAGATTTAGAATTCTTTTTTCTTATTAACTTAAAGGAAAATATAATGAAAAAAATGGTAAAGCAAGAATATGAGAGATATAACATGGAAATGCAGTTTATAAACACAATCTAACATTTACCTGGTAGCTTTGCATTGCCTTACAAATTGGATATTTGTGGTTTTTTTTTGTGTGTGTGTATATATATAAAACTTCGTGTTACTTTCTTGATAGCTTCAGCCGAAAGATACTGAGAGACAAGACATCCTGTCTCTAGGGCACCATTGAAGAGGGGTCTGCACATTTCCTTGTAAGCAGACTCAGAAAAGAACAAATAAACCTTGCTGTTGCTTACAAATAGTATTTCAAGGCAGCAGGTTTCTCTGTGGTGTGAGTACCAAGACAGAAGAGGCTAGATGATAACTAAAGTTTGAGAAATGGTTTGAGGAACCTGATCAGTCAAAATACACACACACACACACACACACACACACACACACACACACACACACCTTAGAAAGTCCTAGTTTGCTGCTTTAAGTACATTGTTTCATAGCTCAAGAAAGTATTTCTTATATAGCTGTAATGACATTTGTCCAGTTGAAACCTGTCTACTTTTGCCTGTAATGTCATAAAAAGCAACACTTCGACTCAGACATCTTTGCTCCAGCCCCAGGGCAGCTGGGACCGCCAAGCTCAGAGACAGACAGGCATAATATTGCTTGGGTCTCAGGCAGTTTGTGTGTAACCTGCTCCAAGAGCTGGGCAGATCTGCAGTAACCAGCGCACCAGCTCTGCTGTGGGACTTCTGCCTTGCAGAAGGACCTCCCCCCCCCTGCACTGGGCAGGAGCCTACCAGCTTCCCTTAGGCTACCTCTGTTCCAGTATTGACTGCACTGAGGAGACAGGTACCCAGGTTCACCCCAATATAACATCGCTTGGGACACGGCCTGTTGGGGCTTCCATCTGCTCCCAAGAACAGGACGTGGTCATCTGGGCGCCAGCTCTGCTGTGGGCCATCCTCCCTGCAGGGTGACCTGCGCCGACGAGAGAGTGCAGAGTGCACTCCGCCATCTTTGCTCCAGTGGCCAGGTGGTTGGGACCTCCAGGCTCAGAGACAGACAGGCATAATATCGCTTGGGTCTCAAGCAGCTTGTATGTAAACTGCTCCAAGAGCTGGGCAGATCTGCAGTAACCAGCGCACCAGCTCTGCTGTGGGACTTCTGCCTTGCAGAAGGACCCCCCCCCCTGCACTGGGCAGGAGCCTACCAGCTTCCCTTAGGCTACCTCTGTTCCAGTATCGACTGCACTGAGGAGACAGGTACCCAGGTTCACCCCAATATAACATCGCTTGGGACACGGCCTGTTGGGGCTTCCATCTGCTCCCAAGAACAGGACGTGGTCATCTGGGCGCCAGCTCTGCTGTGGGCCATCCTCCCTGCAGGGTGACCTGCGCCGACGAGAGAGTGCAGAGTGCACTCCGCCATCTTTGCTCCAGTGGCCAGGTGGTTGGGACCTCCAGGCTCAGAGACAGACAGGCATAATATCGCTTGGGTCTCAAGCAGCTTGTGTGTAAACTGCTCCAAGAGCTGGGCAGATCTGCAGTAACCAGCGAGCCAACTCTGCTGTGGGACTTCTGCCTTGCAGAGGGACCCCCACACTGGGCGGGAGCCTACCAGCTTCCTGCAGAGGGACGCCCCCTCCCCTCCCCCTCTGGGAGAGATCACACACCCCTGCACAGGGCAGGAGCCTACCAGCCTCCCTTTGGCGACCTCTGTTCCTGGAATCCACTACGCTGAGCCGTTGGATGTGCAGGGTCTCCCCAATATAACATCACTTGGGGCAAGGCACATCAGGGCTCCAAAGTCACTCAGGAGCAGGGCAGGCCCCAGAAATTGGTGCCAGGGGAATCCTAGTAATACAGAAATAGCTTTGCAGGCTCACAGGAGGGCCAACCAACAGCCAGTGACAGCAGACTGCACCAAATGTACTAAACAAAGAAAGAATATTAAAAGCAGTAAGAGAAAAGGGCCATACAAAGGAAGACCTATCCGAATCACATCAGACTTCTCACAGCAGGACCAACTAACACCAGAGGTAACCAGATGGCAAAAGGCAAACGTAGGAACGTTACTAACAGAAATCAAAGTAATATGGCACCATCCGAACTCAACTCTCCAATAGCAGCAAGTCCTGGATACCCCACCACACCCGAAAGACAAGATCTGGATTTAAAATCACTTCTCATGATGCTATTAGAGGATCACAAGAAGGACACAAATAAATCTAATAAAGAATTACAGGAGACCATGAATCAACGGTTAGAAGCCCTTACAAAGGAAACACAAAAATCGCTTAGAGAAATGCAGGAGAACATGGATCAACAGATGGAGGCCCACAAGGAGACAACACAAAAATCGCTTAATGAGATGAATCAACGGGTAGATGCACTTTCAAAGGAATCACAAAAATTGCATAAAGAAATGCCGAAGAATATGGGTCAACAGACAGATGCCCATAGGGAGGCAACACAACAATTGCTTAAAGAAATGAATCAACGGATACATGCCCTTACAAAGGAAACACGAGAACTGCTTAAAGAAATACAGGAGACAATGGATCAACAGATGGAATCCCATGAGGAGGAAACACAAAAATCGCTTAGAGAAATACAGAAGAACTTGGGTCAACAGGCAGAAATCCTGAAAGAGGAAACGCAAATTACCTTAAAGAAGTACAGGAAAATACAAACAAACAAGTGAAGGATCTCAGCAAATCCATCCAGGATCTAACAAAGGAAGTAGAAACAACTAAGAAATCACAAAGGGAGAAAACTTTGGAGATAGAAAACCTTGGGAAGAAATCAGGAGTCATAGATGCAAACATCAACAATAGAATACAAGAGATGGAAGAAAGAATCACAGGTACTGAAGTTACCATAGAAAGCATCGACTCAACAGTCAAAGAAAATGCAAAATGCAAAAAACGTGTAACCCAAAACATCCAGGAAATCCAGGACACAATGAAAAGACCAAACCTAAGGATTATAGGTATAGATGAGAGTGAAGATTTGCAAATTAAAGGGCCAGTAAACATTTTCAACAAAATTATGGAGGAAAACTTCCCTAACCTAAAGAGAGAGATGCCGATTAATGTACAAGAAGCCTACAGAACTCCAAACAGACTGGACCAGAACAGAAATACCTCCATCACAAAATAATCAAAACACCAAATGTACTAAACAAAGAAAGAATATTAAAAGCAGTAAAAGAAAAAGTCCAAGGAACATACAAAGGAAGACCTGTCTGAATCACATCAGACTTCTCACCAGAGACTATGAAAGCCAGAAGATCCTGGGCAGAGCTCATACAGACACTAAGAGAGCACAAATGCCAGCCTAGACTACTATACCCAGCAAAACTCTCAATCACCATAGATGGAAAGACCAGGATATTCCATGATAAAACCAAATTTTCACAATATCTTTCCACAAACCCAGCCCTGCAAAGGATAATAGGTGGAAACTGCTAATGCAGGGAGAGAAACAACACCCTGGAAAAAATGAGATAGTAACCATCTTGCTTCAAACCCAAAACGAGATAACCACTCAAACGTAAAGATAGCCTCAAGAATGGCAGGTGGCAATAATCACTATGCCTTAATCTCTCTTAATATCAATGGTCTCAATTTCCCAATAAAAAGACATAGACTAACAGACTGGATACGTAAACAGGACCCAGCATTTTGCTGCATGCAGGAAACGCACCTCAGTGTCAAAGACAAACACTACCTCAGAGTAAAAGGCTGGAAAACAATTTTACAAGCAAATGGCCCCAAGTAACGAGGTGGAGTAGCCATCGTAATATCAGATAAAATTGATTTTCAACCTAAAGTCATCAAAAAAGACACAGAAGGACACTACATACTGATCAAAGGAAAAATCCACCAAGAAGAACTCTCAATTCTGAATATCTATGCTCCGAAAGAAAGGGCACCCTCATTCATAAAAGAAACTTTACTAAAGCTCAAAGCTCACATCGCACCTCACACAATAATAGTGGGTGATTTCAACACCCAGCTCTCTGAAATGGATCGTTCAGGAAAGCAGAAACTAAACAGGGACACAGTGAATCTAATTGAAGCCTTGGACCAAATGGAACAAGCAGTTATATATATCTGATATATATATATATATATATATATCATTTCATCCTAGAGCTAAAGAATACACCTTCTTCTCAGCACCTCATGGTACCTTCTCCAAAATCGACCATATAATTGGTCACAAATCAGACCTCAACAGATACAAGAAGATAGAACTAATCCCATGCCTCCTATCAGATCACTATGGAATATGGGTGGTCTTCAATGGCAACAAAAACAACAGAAAACCCACATACACATGGAGACTGAACAATGCTCTACTCAATGATAACTTGGTCAAGGTGGAAATAAATAAAGAAATCAAAGACTTTTTGAAATTTAATGAAAATGAAGGCACAACATACCCTAATTTATGGGACACAATGAAAGCAGTGCTAAGAGGAAAATTCATAGCCCTGAGTGCCGCCAAAAAGAAACGGGAGACAGCATACACTAACAGCTTAATGGCACACCTGAAAGCCCTGGAACAAAAAGAAGCAAATACACCAAAGAGGAGTAGAAGGCAGGAAATCATCAAACTCAGGGCTGAAATCAATCAAGTAGAAACAAATAAAACCATACAAAGAATCAACAAAACGAGGAGTTGGTTCTTTGAGAAAATCAACAAGATAGATAAGCCCTTAGCCAGACTAACCAGAGGGCACAGAGACAGTATCCAAATTAATAAAATCAGAAACGAAAAGGGAGAGATAACAACAGAAACTGAGGAAATTCAAAAAATCATCAGATCCTACTACAAAAACCTGTATTCAACACAACTAGAAAATCTTGAGGAAATGGACAATTTCCTTGACAGATACCAAGTACCGAAATTAAATCAGGATCAAATAGACCATCTAAACTGTCCTATAAGCCCTGAAGAAATAGAAGTTGTCATTGGAAGTCTTCCAACCAAAAAAAGCACAGGTCCAGATGGTTTTAGTGCAGAATTCTATCAGACCTTCAAAGAAGACCTAACACCAATACTCTTCAAACTGTTCCACAAAATAGAAACAGAAGGAACACTACCCAACTTGTTCTATGAAGCCACAATTACACTAATACCAAAACCACACAAAGATCCAACAAAGAAAGAGAATCTCAGGCCAATCTCTCTTATGAATATCGATGCAAAAATACTAAATAAAATTCTTGCCAACCGAATCGAAGAACACATCAAAACGATCATTCACCACGATCAAGTAGGCTTCATCCCAGGGATGCAGGGATGGTTCAATATAAGGAAATCCATCAATGTAATCCACTACATAAACAATCTCAAAGAAAAAACCACATGGTCATCTCATTAGATGCTGAGAAAGCATTTGACAAAATTCAGCATCCTTTCATGCTAAAGGTCTTGGAAAGATCAGGAATTCAAGGCCCATATCTAAACATAGTAAAAGCAATTTACAGCAAACCGGTAGCCAGCATCAATCTAAATGGAGAGAAACTTGAAGCAATCCCACTAAAATCAGGGACTAGACAAGGCTGCCCTCTCTCTCCATATCTTTTCAATATAGTACTTGAAGTTCTAGCTAGAGCAATTATACAACAAAAAGAGGTCAAAGGGATACAAATTGGAAAGGAAGAAGTCAAACTATCACTATTTGCAGACGATATGATAGTATATATAAGCAACCCAAAGAACTCCACCAGAGA
The DNA here is from genome assembly GCA_036184795.1 of Tokudaia tokunoshimensis. Classification (NCBI taxonomy): domain Eukaryota; kingdom Metazoa; phylum Chordata; class Mammalia; order Rodentia; family Muridae; genus Tokudaia; species Tokudaia tokunoshimensis. Next base: position 79,056,838 of record BTHU01000001.1, read on the forward strand.
ACTCCTACAGCTGCTAAACGACTTCAGCAATGTGGCCGGATATAAAATCAACTCAAGCAAGTCAGAAGCCTTCGTATACTCAAAGGATAAGCAGGCTGAGAAAGAAGTAAGAGAAATAATACCCTTCACGATAGCCACAAACCATATTAAGTATCTTGGCATGACTCTAACCAAACAAGTGAAAGATCTGTATGACAAGAACTTCAAGTCTCTGAAGAAAGAAATTGAAGAAGACCTCAGAAGATGGAAAAATCTGCCATGCTCATGGATTGGCAGGATTAATATAGTAAAAATGAGCATCTTACCAAAAGTAATACACAGATTCAATGCAATCCCCATCAAAATCCCAACTCAATTCTTCATAGAGTTAGAAAGAACAATTCAAAAATTCATCTGGAATAACAGAAAACCCCGAATAGCTAAAACTATTCTCAAGAGTAAAAGAACCTCTGGGGGAATCAGTATCCCAGACCTCAAGCTGTACTACAGAGCAATAGTGTTAAAAACTGCATGGTATTGGTACAGTAACAGACATGTAGATCAATGGAACAGAATTGAAGACCCAGAAATGAATCCACACTCCTATGGTCACTTGATCTTTGACAAAGGAGCTAAAACCATCCAGTGGAAAAAAGATAGCCTTTTCAACAAATGGTGCTGGCTCAGCTGGAGGTCAACATGCAGAAGAATGCAAATTGACCCATCCTTATCTCCTTGCACTAAGCTCAATTCTAAGTGGATCAAAGATCTCCACATAAAACCAGACACACTGAAACTAATAGAAGGGAAACTAGGGAAGAACCTTGAACATATGGGCACAAGGGAGAATTTCCTGAATTGAACTTCAATAGCTTATGCTCTAAGATCAAGAATTGACAATTGGGACCTCATTAAATTACAAAGTTTTTGCCAGGCAAAAGACACTGTCAAAAAGACAAAGCGGCAACCAACTAACTGGGAAATGATCTTTACCAGCCCTACATCCGACAGAGGGCTAATATTCAATATATACAAAGAACACAAGAAGTTAAACTCCAGAGAGGCAAGTAACCCTATTAAAAAATGGGGTAAACAAAGAGATCTCACCTGAAGAATATCTAATGGCTGAGAAGCACCTAAAGAGATGTTCATCATCCTTAGTCATTAGGGAAATGCAAATCAAAACAACCCTGAGATTCCATCTCACACCAGTCAGAATGGCTAAGATCAAAAACACAGGAGACAGCAGTTGTTGGTGAGGATGTGGATAAAGAGGAACACTCCTCCACTGCTGGTGGAATTGCAAGCTGGTACAACCACTCTGGAAAGCAGTCTGTCGGTTCCTCAGAAAACTGGGCATGACACTCCCGGAGGATCCGGCTATACCACTCCTGGGCATATACCCAGAGGCTTTACCTGCATGCAATAAGGACACATGCTCCACTATGTTCATAGCAGCCTTATTTATAATAGCCAGAAGCTGGAAAGAACCCAGATGTCCCTCAACGGAGGAATGGATTCAGAAGATGTGGTATATTTACACAATGGAATACTACTCTGCAATTAAAAACAATGAATTCACGAAATTCCTAGGCAAATGGTAAGATCTTGAAAATATCATCCTTAGTGAGGTAACCCAATCACAAAAGAACACACATGGTATGCAGTCACTGATAAGGGGATATTGACCCAGAATCTCGGAATACCCTAGACACAATCCGTATATCAATAGATTTCTAAGACGATGGAAGGAGAGACCCCTGGTCCTGGAAAGACGGGATGTAGGGGAACACCAGGACAGAGAAACGAAAGGGGGTTGAATGGAGAAAAGAGGGAGGGAAGGGGGCTTATGGGACTTTCGGGGAGGGAGGAAATGGGAAAGGGGAAATGATTAGGAATGTAAATTAAAAAAAATAAAATAAATAATAAAAAAAGAAAAAAAAACGAAAGGAAACTAGGGAAGAACCTTGAACATATGGGCACAAGGGAGAATTTCCCGAATAGAACTTCAATAGCTTAAGCTCTAAGATCAAGAATTGACAATTGGGACCTCATTAAATTACAAAGTTTTTGCCAGGCAAAAGACACTGTCAAAAAGACAAAGCGGCAACCAACTAACTGGGAAATGATCTTTACCAGCCCTACATCCGACAGAGGGCTAATATCCAATATATACAAAGAACTCAAGAAGTTAAACTCCAGAGAGGCAAGTAACCCTATTAAAAAATGGGGTAAACAAAGAGATCTCACCTGAAGAATATCTAATGGCTGAGAAGCACCTAAAGAGATGTTCATCATCCTTAGTCATTAGGGAAATGCAAATCAAAACAACCCTGAGATTCCATCTCACACCAGTCAGAATGGCTAAGATCAAAAACACAGGAGACAGCAGTTGTTGGCGAGGATGTGGATAAAGAGGAACACTCCTCCACTGCTGGTGGAATTGCAAGCTGGTACAACCACTCTGGAAAGCAGTCTGGCGGTTCCTCAGAAAACTGGGCATGACACTCCCGGAGGATCCGGCTATACCACTCCTGGGCATATACCCAGAGGCTTTACCTGCATGCAATAAGGACACATGCTCCACTATGTTCATAGCAGCCTTATTTATAATAGCCAGAAGCTGGAAAGAACCCAGATGTCCCTCAACGGAGGAATGGATTCAGAAGATGTGGTATATCTACACAATGGAATACTACTCTGCAATTAAAAACAATGAATTCACGAAATTCCTAGGCAAATGGTAAGATCTTGAAAATATCATCCTTAGTGAGGTAACCCAATCACAAAAGAACACACATGGTATGCAGTCACTGATAAGGGGATATTGACCCAGAATCTCGGAATACCCTAGACACAATCCGTATATCAATAGATTTCTAAGACGATGGAAGGAGAGACCCCTGGTCCTGGAAAGACGGGATGTAGGGGAACACCAGGACAGAGAAACGAAAGGGGGTTGAATGGAGAAAAGAGGGAGGGAAGGGGGCTTATGGGACTTTCGGGGAGGGAGGAAATGGGAAAGGGGAAATGATTAGGAATGTAAATTAAAAAAAATAAAATAAATAATAAAAAAAGAAAAAAAAACGAAAGGAAACTAGGGAAGAACCTTGAACATATGGGCACAAGGGAGAATTTCCCGAATAGAACTTCAATAGCTTAAGCTCTAAGATCAAGGATTGACAATTGGGACCTCATTAAATTACAAAGTTTTTGCCAGGCAAAAGACACTGTCAAAAAGACAAAGCGGCAACCAACTAACTGGGAAATGATCTTTACCAGCCCTACATCCGACAGAGGGCTAATATCCAATATATACAAAGAACTCAAGAAGTTAAACTCCAGAGAGGCAAGTAACCCTATTAAAAAATGGGGTAAACAAAGAGATCTCACCTGAAGAATATCTAATGGCTGAGAAGCACCTAAAGAGATGTTCATCATCCTTAGTCATTAGGGAAATGCAAATCAAAACAACCCTGAGATTCCATCTCACACCAGTCAGAATGGCTAAGATCAAAAACACAGGAGACAGCAGTTGTTGGTAAGGATGTGGAGAAAGAGGAACACTCCTCCACTGCTGGTGGAATTGCAAGCTGGTACAACCACTCTGGAAAGCAGTCTGGCAGTTCCTCAGAAAAATAGGCATGACACTCCCGGAGGATCCGGCTATACCACTCCTGGGCATATACCCAGAGGCTTTACCTGCGTGCAATATGGACACATGCTCCACTATGTTCATAGCAGCCTTATTTATAATAGCCAGAAGCTGGAAAGAACCCAGATGTCCCTCAACGGAAGAATGGATTCAGAAGATGTGGTATATTTACACAATGGAATACTACTCTGCAATTAGAAAGAATGAATTCACAAAATTCCTACGCAAATGGTCAGAACTTGAAAATATCATCCTTAGTGAGGTAACCCAATCACAAAAGAACACACATGGTATGCAGTCACTGATAAGAGGATATTGACCCAGAATCTCGGAATACCCTAGACACAATTCGCATATCAATAGATTTCCAAGAAGATGGAAGGAGAGACCCCTCGTCCTGGAAAGACTGGATGTAGGAGAATGCCAGGACAGAGAAGCGAGAGGGGGCTGATTGGGGAAAAGAGGGAGGGAAGGGGGCTTATGGGACTTTCGGGGAGGGAGGAAACAGGAAAGGTGAAATTAATTTGAATGTAAATAAAAAAACTTAGAAAGTAAAATAAAATTAAAAAAAAGCAACACTTCTATAAAATATTTTTTAATTTCATGGGACTTCATTTTTCTGAACTGATGACTTCTGTTGATGTCAATCACTTTATATGGTACAGGAATAAACATTCTCCAGCTAGTCTTTTGCAGGCATTCTTAGCTTAGAACCTGGAAAGTTTATTTTGTATACTCGGGTTTCTTAACCAAAATCTAGAATTTAAATGAACAGCTGTGATGAGTACATAGACATATAGGGATAATATTTTTCTTAACAAATTTTACAAATTTTGTTTTTGAGTAGTCTGTGTATGAGTTTGTGTGTGTATGTGTTGTGTGTGTATGTGCATTTGTGCGCATGTTTGTATGTGTGTTTATCAGGGCTGACCCGGCTTACCTCAAAATTATGAAGTCAGAATATCTGCCACACATGGACTTTGACTATCAGGATAGTTTATTCTTAAATTTGCTTAACTAATGCCAGTGATATGAATCTGGTTGTATCACTGGGAACTTGGTTTATGTGTGAGAGTAAGAGATCTCTCACCGTGAACAAAATTATAAAACCTTTGAATTTCTGGTCAATGTGCTGCAGTTCTAGTTTTCCAAGATTTTCAAACAAGTATTATTAACTCATTATGAAAGTTGGAAGTCTAGCTTTATGTTAACAACTCAGAAATAATATATCCTTTTCAAAGAGTGTTTTGTTCATAAGGTTGATCATGTTACATGCCTGAGTAATGTCACTGTTACAGAATGTTGAAGTCCAAGTGATGGCAAGTCCAGCACTAAGTTTGGCTTTGTTTGACAGTTTCATTGAAATGAGTCCATTTGCTATCCCCCAGTGTTACCTAGATCTATGTAATATAATTAATATTATGCTAATAAAATTTCCAGGCCAAAACAATCATTGTGAAATTCTGATAAATCCTAACTTTCTTTTATTTCAAAACTTGTACAAATTTTTAAACCGCAAAGGCCCATTTACCATTTTGAGATGAGGTTGGATTCCAAATATCTTTCCTGAACTTTTCATAACATACTTACTCCATAGAATGAACTTCAGGGAGGAAATGATATCTAGTTATATTATTGTATAATTCACACTGCACTTAAACTAGATATTCTCATGGAAATCACCCCATAGTCACGCTGTGTAATTAGACATGAAAGTGACTCTTTAAGGACTTTAATGAGTGATAGAACTATCTTTGTGTTATTATGTTAGATGAAGTCATATGAGTGAAATGATGAAACCCAAAAGACATATGTAAAAAATTAAGTAAATAATCCAGTATACAATTGTTGATTCTTCTCATGATTTTATTTTGAGAGATGAATCTCTTGCTTTATATTTTTGTCTAGTCAATAGGAAATTTACTTGTTTCTCCATTCACATAGTGAAAAAGGCAGAAAACTTAAAAATCATGGATGTTAGAATGCAATTTCCACTGTGGTGTTACCTGATCTGTAGTTACATTTGAGCACACACATGCTGTGGGTAGTCTTTTTAATATGGTTTTTATAATTTCTGCATAATTCTTGTGAGATTCACCCATGAAAAACAGAAAAACAATGAACGCTAGTAAAAACCAAAATCTACAAAAGCAGTCAAAGAGTAAAGAGTTTTACCTACAAATTCATGAAAATGTGTCTAGGAACAGACTTCTGCCAAGCCATAACAATCCTGAAATGTGCAATAATGACTTCAGAAGCCTAAGAGAATATGATGACTAGAAAAACAAAATACATATCTATAAAAAATTGTACTAAATAGGGACAAATAATAGAACATTTAGAAAGGATTTTAATACATATTATTGTCATTAAGCAAATACTAAATATGTATTTATGTAATGTAGTGAAAAAGACTTAATATGATGATTATAAACAGGCAACCACAGATGTCCCATGTCATGACCATTTTATTTTATTTTATTTATTATTATTCTATTTTTTCTTTTTCTTTTTTTTTTACACTCCAGATTTTACTCCCCTCTGGTTTGACCCTCTAACTGTTCCACATCCCATACCTCATTCCCCCTGTCTCCACAAGGATATCCCCACCCCAATCCCCCACTCCACCAGACCTCTAATCTCCCTGGGACCTCCAGTCTCTTGAGGGTTAGGAGCATCTTCTCTGACTGAACCCAGACCTGGCACTCCTCTGCTGTGTATAAGTTGGGTTCCTCATATCAGCTGGAGTATGCTGCCTGGTTGGTGATTCAGTGTCTAAGATATCTCAGGGGTCCTGGTTAATTGAGACTGCTGATCCTCCTACAGGGTCACCATTACCATTTTAAAATATCCCCTCTCTCACTCTCACTCAGATTTATATCACATCTTACAAATGTTGCTGTATGACTTTAGTTGTAGAAATAAGTATTTTGATAGATATTCCTTTTGAAATTGCAGCAATACCATAAATAATTACTGTAATTAATGATGTTACTAAGAAAATTGTGCATTTGATACATTATAAGTGATGACATGTAATATATGTAAATATATTTCCTGGGTATCACTCTTATGGAAACAAACGTACACAGAATACTATGAATGTTAAAAAAAAATAAACCCCAAGCCAAACGTTATGAAGATATAACATATACCGTGCCAAATAATTCTAATGGTCAAATGCTAGTAGCAGAAAGTTAGAACTTATATTCTTTATATAAAAAATAAGCTACATGAACATGTTTGTACACGGAAAACAAGCTATACTGGCACAGCAATACTCATTGTCAACAGTGAAAGTCATAAAGCCAGCACCGCTGCTTGACACAGTTCCTACAAAACTGAGCTGAATGCTGCAATCACTGTCATTCCATCTCTTGCTTTTGGGTTTTGGTCCCTGCATGTTGGATTCTTGGGGACATTATTCATTTTATGTCCTTTCCAGAGAAAAGTATGTCTGAGTCTTAGGAAATTTCTCAACATAACTTTATTGGGTCACTATTTGAAGTCTTCCTTATGCTCTGTAGATTGTTATACACAGATAAGCACTAATAAGCTGGGAATCACTAGATGAGGCCATTACTCCAGATATTTTCTTGTGGTATCTGCCCATGAGCAAACTCAAACAGTATAATTGGTGCAGAGACAATTGACAAACTCTGTTTGGCCAGGAGAAAAGGTTACAGATTCAAGACTTCCTTTTAGAATACACTTAAAATGTAGTTTAAAGATAGAGGTCATACATGGTACACCTCTCGTGAGGAATAGAACATAGTAAATGAGATAAATTGATATTCTTTTCCTGCTTTATGGCATAGATGAGGAAACATAGTAAAAGAAGTTAGGTATTAGTATTTGCTATTCATAGAAAGATCTGTTCGGATATTTTCTGTTTGTCTGCAGTGCTTTCAAAGGCAAACACTTCCAGGGTGTCATATAATAAATGTTTGCCTTGGAGGAAACATTCTCTAGATTCTTTAAATTTGAACTATAAGGCTGATAATAAAAATAAAATCTGTTCTGTATGTATTTTCAAATTATGACTGAAATTGTAACCCTGGACATGTAATGAAAAATCAAACCCAGAATCTGTATTTCTTGATATTCATTATCTGTCCTTGTTCTGTGAAGCCTGCATACATAAACCAGTACAAATTGCTAGTCAATCAGAGCTGCAAGATTCCTAGACCACTTAAATCTGAAACCTGCCCTAATCTCACTGTATCCTTATTTACTCGGCACACCTCCCTGTCAGCAATGTGCCAGCTGGGGAAGGTTCCTGGTGCTAAATGCTCTCAATGTTGTCATAATTTAAAATGTTAAAGAATATTTAATTTCAATCATCACTTGCACATTTTCCTTGTCCTATGATAGATAGGGCAAATTTTTAAGTATACTTACTTTTAGATTAGTTGGTAAAGATCCCTTAAAAATGGAGGATGAACAGTAAAGTAGGTACAAGCAGGAAACAATCACACATTCAAGAAAGGACCACAAAGTATTGTCTAAATGCCTAAGTGAAGGTAGGTAAAATGCATTCTTTGCAAAGCTTCTTGCTTATTTTATAAACCTGTTTTGTAAACATATCTAGATTGATGTTTCCTATAGTGTTAATGCACAGACACGTTAACCTGAATATTTAAATAAGCTTCATAGAAATCTCAGTGATTAGATTCAAATCATCATGTGAAACCAGAAAAATGAGGCTCTCAGGGCTGGACTGATGGCTCAATGGTTAAGGCTGTTCTTTCAGCAAGCTGGCTTATGCGTGATTCCTAGTACCAACATTGTGGCTCACATCTACTCATATATTTCATCTTAGGAGATGTGATGTCATCTTATGAACTGTGTGGGCATTGTGAACACAAAGAATTCACAGAATTACATGCAAGAAAATTACCCATAAACAAAAATTCTAGAAAATAATAAAGAAAGTGAGGCTACATTTTGAAATAAAAACAATAAAATCACCAATTTGGGATACTTATATTTCATATTTCGTTCTTGAAATTCTCAGAAAATGGAGGTAGGGATTGTTAAGTAGAAATGACATTTGAATCAGTTACTTTTTCAGAAAAGAAACAAAATCACTTGATTCAAAAAATGGGTCTTAATAAAGATACATGACAAGTAAAATCAAAAGTATAATATTTTGTATTGATGTTACTCAACAACAAAATAATTAAGTTCAAACTCTTTGGAAAAGAAACAATTTAAGGAACCTGCCTCTTATCTTTTTGGTTCTTACACCATAAATAATGGGGTCTAACATGGGTGGTACAAGAAGATACATATTGGCAACAAGTATGTGTACATGTGGAGCCACTTTGTGCCCAAACCTATGGGTCAGGAAGGAGAAGAAGGCTGGAGTATAGAACACTAAGATGACACAGACATGTGAACCACAGGTGCCCAGAGTCTTGAGTCTGGCATCCTTGGAAGGTAGGTGAAAGACTGTGTTGAGTATGAGAACATATGAGCAAATGATCAGTATGAAGTCCACCCCGCCCGTGAGGAAGGCAACAATGAGGCTATAAGCTCTGCGGATGCTTGTCTCAGCACAGGCAATCTTGATGAGGGCCATGAACTCACAGTAGGTGTGTGAAATTATATTCGTCTTGCAGTAGGGAAGCCAACGTAGCAAGAAAGGGTGAAGACTTAGAAAGGCTGCTCCGCGAAGTACAATAGCCAGACCCATGGCCCCAGTTACATTCCGTGTCAAAATAGCTGAGTGTCTTAATGGGCTACAAATCGCTACATAACGGTCAAAGGCCATTCCTACAAGGAAACCAGACTCCATGGTTGAGCAAGAGTGAATTAGGAAGATCTGAGTGAGGCAAGCTTCAAAGCGAATCTCTCCATCATGAAACCAGAAGAGACTGAGAAGTTTGGGAACAGCTGTAGTGCACACCACAAGGTCGGCCACTGCCAACATGCAGAGGAAGAGGTACATTGGCTCATGAAGGCTGGCATCTGTCTTGATGATAAACAGAAGTGAGCTGTTTCCCACTAATGCCAAAACATAACCCATGCAAAAGGGAATGGAGATCCACATATGTGCTGCCTCCAACCCAGGAATGCCAATGAGGATGAAGGTGGAGGGATGGACATTAGTTTTATTGTATGTTAGCATGATGAGTGTCAAAAGTTTGTGGATATTACCTTGAAAAAAAGAATGCTAATTTATCAAATATTTAAAAGAGGAAGTCAATACACAGGTGATTATATTCCACAGGTCTACTGGAATTCTTGTAAATATATACCTACAAATTATTTCATCTTATGTGGAATCAACTAAAGTTGTAGTCATTCTGTCTTTAAAACAGCATCACTTTAATTCAGGTTTAGAGTTTGCTAACAGTGAAGTCTGCGAAAATCATGTTACTTCTTTATTGAGATACATTTATTCTTGTATCTGCCATGCAATGGAGAACCTTAATATATTTTATCTATGTGTTGACATCTATATTATTTTGAATTACTATTTTGCTTTTTAAAAAGTGAACTGGAAATTAGTGAGTATGTGAGAATGATGGATATAGAAGAATAAACCTTAGTCAAAGAAGAGAGATATGTGAAAGCTAAAAGGAGATGTTCCATGCAGAATTTATGATTTTTAGATTTTAGTAATTATTTTAGTAAATTCCAGTTGATATGTTACTTAGACTTTTGACACAGGAAAATAAATACTTAAGAAAATGTTTCAATGCTACAAAATGATTGGAAGGACATTTATTTACATCTGCCTGATTATCATTGATGTGATATCAAAACTAGGATGAGGATAGAGGTAGAAGATGATCAAGGCAGAATATTATTTTTGCCCTTCACTGGCTGCAGAATTGATATTCACTCTTTAGCTTATAAGGTATTTATTGCATAAATTTGATTGTAATTGGGGGTCTCTGCTCCCATGATTTTATTTTATGTATCAGATTAGTCAGGTCATTTTCACTCCTTACATTGATTATACAGTATTCTATTCCATTCAAGCTATTCTGATTTTCCCATTGCTCTGAAAATTTCTCTTGCATCCATTGACACCATGGTCAGTTTCTTATCGGCATTTGCTTATTACACTATATTTATTTTTTAGATCACAAGGATACTATTTAAGTTGCTGTATATAGTAATTTCTTTTCTTTTATTAAAGGTAAGAGCAACTGTCCTAACATTTTTAGGATTTATTATAATGGATGTCTATGCAATACAAAATTCTTTAGATTATGAAAATCATCCCTTAAGCCATTACTCAACAGTGTCTGAACTGAAGTAGTCATAGGAGACTGAACATTAATAATGAATTAATATGATAGTACTTTAGACTTTTACCCTGTTTTTTAAGTTTTACAATCAAATATTTAACTTCATGATTTTACTTACAGAGATAATGGGGATGTATATTCTTTTGTGTTTGAAACAGCTGGACACATGCATCTAAGAAGTCTCAGAAAGTCTGAGAGCATGATATTTTTGAATCACAGCAAACACTGAGCAGAAGAACAATCTAAGAAAACCAATTTGTTTAAAAATTACGCAATGATATATCAGTTAACATGTTCAAATCTTTCAGTAAATAGCAATGAGTCAGATTTTCTTCTGTGAACAATTCATATATTATGAAGTGTGAATTTCTTTTATGTATTTAGCTGAGTGTAGATTAAGTCAGTTACATACATTTAAATAGCTTATAGAAAACAAGTCCTGTTTGTAGCCCAGGTATGGATTTCGGAATCTTGTGCCAAATCTAAATGCTCAATTATCCCAATTATATGACACTATACTGATGGTGCTATTAACAGAAATGATGGGTATTTCTCTACATACAGCATGAATATGAGCCCTTGTCACTGCTTTTGATGAATAATTACTGACATCCTTAGTTTTGAATGCTACAAAGAAGCAACTCTAACACTTAGGACTTCTTTCTAATAAAGTCTTTTCCAATGTACCCACTCAGCCAATCATGACCATTTACCACAACGATCATGCACAATGCAATGATAACTCTTAGTCCTACTGGTACTTTGCTCTGTGATTGAATTCATGTGTGCATAGCCAGAACAATGTATTTTTATTTATTTTCCTCATTTTCATTAAAATTAGGTCTTGTATATTTTATTCTACATTTTGGTGCTTTTAATATTTTTTTATTGAAAAATTTCTGATCTTTTTCTGCTCAAGGTTTTCTCTCCCCCAACTTCTCCCAGATCCTGCTTACCTCCCCAACTTTACTAACTGCCCTTTCTTTCTCTAAAAATAAAACAGAAAAAAAAACCAGATTAACCAACAAAAACACAAACAAGCTATAATAAAGAAAAAGAAAAAGAAAAAAGAAAAATACAAGAAACACACACAGATACACTGGGTATTTTTAAATTTTCTCTTTTGCTATTTATTCTTATCTTTATTCATTTTTTCTCAGTAAAAAGTAAGGGTAAGTTCTGAAGGAAAAAATCCACACTGTAGTGACTGCAAGTGTATAATGACTACACTTAAAGTGAGTTCAACCCTCACTTCAATCATGAAATTAAAAATGAAAATAATATAAATCACAGGATGCCAAGATGAATGCTAAATATAATTAACAAACATGAAATTTTAAGATAAATATGAGGTTAGGATTAAAAGTCAATTCTTAAGAAAATTGATACATCTTTTAAAAGAAAATAATAGGTTAATAATTATTATTAAAATAATGTTTTGTTAGAGTAACCAAATGAATTGGAACTCTACAAGCTATATATGTATACATAAAACTATGTGCAGGGGGTCCTTACCATAACACTATTTATAATAAATGATATTGAATTATTCAAAACATTCAGCTATAAAGTGATTAGATATAATTAATTTTTTATATTATCTAGTTAGCATAATTTGATAGCGCATGCTTCTATACACTAATATGAAAATCATATAAAATGAACATTAGTTTTCCAGTTGCATTGGGGTGTAAATGCAAAACTTTAACATATATATAATATAAGCACATTTATACTGAGGAATTTATAAACAAGGAATCATAATTTAAATGGGACTCCATAGTGGGTGGTGGATCAAAAGGAATGTAGACTATATATAATTTACCTTGATTACTAATGCTTGATTTTTAAATAGCAAGAATATATTCATTGCTTTCTTGTTTCCAGGTGATGTTACAATAAGTAAATAAACAATGAAAGCTTATGTTTGTATTCATCAGAAAGAACCACAAACCAAGATAATACATATAAAATATTTCAAAATATTAAGAAACAGTGATCATTTGAAATATACTTCTCTCTACCTCTTTGTATACATAATTGACTAGTTTTCTATCAACAACTACATGCAATTGTTCTTGGTGGGATTACTACACATGAAATAGTTTAGTAGCTTCTAAGCAGAGTTGAAGACTCTATTCACATATCGCCTTTGCATTATTTTTACAGCTTTCTTGAACTATCATTGACACTTGTCCCTGGTGCCCTTGTGATGTGATACTTACCTGCCTACCTCCTCCTTTTCATTGTATTGTATTTTATGTTTGGTCAATACTTTCTTATTTAATGTGTTGTAGGTAATTATTGGTTAAAAATGATACTTTTTATTGACTTCTAATGAATCAGTAGGGAAAAAAGAAATTGGCAGATAAGAGAGTACATTATTTCAATATAATTTTAAGATAAGAGTTACTTATGATTACAAACAGTAAACCTGAAGGCAAACAATGTTGCCCTAACAATTTCTTTGTTACAGCACTAAATTTTAAGATTTGGTGAAGGATTATTTTGCCAACAAAATTAAATTCTATAACTATTGTTTTTTTACTTCCTGATTAAAAACTTGGGGACATAGAATATATTCGGATATACATTTGGAGAATAATAAAGTCAATGATGTATAATGTTAGTAAATCTTTCATCCTTAGCCCATATTTTAACAAAAATTATGTAAAACAATATAGTCCTATAATTATTCTCTTTCATTCTCAGTTTTAATATTTGCTGGTTGGTAATCCTACTTATGACATAGATAACTCTAGGAAATGACATTTGTAAATTATAACACAAATACAAATGAAAATTCAAAGATCTAGAAAAATTATATTATTGAAATGTCACATAATAAGAAATCATAGTTACCATTTTCAAAGCTGTTGTAATCATAAAGTTGTAAACTTTGGATTTGAAAACAAATGATTGCAAACTTTAAGTCTACATTATACCTAAAACAATGTAGAGAGTGGTTAGCAAATAAAAATGACCTGAGGCTGCCAGATTGCTTTAAAGGAAGAAATATTGTTCAAACATCATAGATGTGTGAGGTTTGCTCAGCACATATGCTGATACAACTCATCCCCATTCCTCATTAGTCTTCAACCTGCTGGGGTGCACAGAGAGGCCAGACACCATTCATTCTTAGAAAAAGTTTAGCCTCCTCTCAGTGTCTATCAAAGATATCAAAAAGTAACTACTATAGTTTGTATGACCAATGTAGTCTAGACAGGAACTATAACCTAAAAAGAATTCATCAGTCCAAAGAAATTTTACAGAAGCCTGTTTAAGCATCTGGCTCCTCTAATTATAGTCCTGCTCCGGCCAGAAGTTTACCTAAGTCATGGCATAATGAGAGTTACTGTGAAATCCTTACCTCACTAGGTATTTTGTGTGGACCAAGGTGAGTCCTTGAGCAAGTCCTGTTCTCTCATGACTTATAGCTTTCCATTTAGACTTATTATGGACAGCTACTAGGACCTTCTGACTCTCATTGGCAGGGAAGAAGAATGACTTCTCCATGGGATCAGAAAGAGAAACCACAGGGAGTTTGAAATTTGGGATCAAAAGGCTACATATAGATACTTAAAGCAACAGTAACAGCAGAATCCAAAAGCATAGAGACCAGGGAGATTTCAATTCCCTGCAGCCTGATTCCCAGCAGGACTATTTAAGTCCCGGAAGAATTCTTTAAAGTATTCATACATGTATATAATGAATATAGCCCCCTGATATTTCTCTGTCCTCATCTTTCCCGTTCATTTTCATTATTTGTGTCCTAGACTGTTCTGCTTCTACTTTGGTATCATACATATATCTATGTCTATGTCTATGTCTATGTCTATGCCTATGTCTATGTCAGTGTCTATGTCTATGTCAGTGTCTATGTCTATGTCTATTTCTCTATCTATGCCTCTATGTCTCTATCTATGTATCTATGCATCTATCTATCTATCTATCTATCTATCTATCTATCTATCTATCTATCTATCTATCTATCTATCTATCTGATACATATTCATGTAATATATATATGTATATACATATATACATATATAATTCATGTATATAAAACCTATGAACTACCAATGAGAAAAAAACATTTAATATTTGTCTTTCTGGGATAGGCTTGATTCAGTTATATTCAGATAATTTTATTTTCTTGCAATGGGCATATTCTCAGGAAGATTGTACCTGAGTCATATGAAAGTTATATATACCTAAGTTATTATTTATAGGGTTTTTTTTGATAAAAATACTATTGACTTCCATAGTGGATTGACTAGTTTATGTTCTGATCAGAAGTATATTAGGCTTCCCTTCATCCACATCCTGGCCACCAATTTTTGTTTGTGTCTTAATGTCTGCAATTATGATTGACATTAGATAGAATCAGAAGGTAGTTTCATTTTCATTTCTATGATATTTAGATTCAAATTATAATATTTAATATGTTGCTTCTGTAACTCATCATAACCAATTGCATAGAAAGTTGTTGAGTCATATGAAATAATAACTTGGTGAGAATTGTGTTACATCTAAACACTAATGTGAAAATACGTTCTGTTTAGTGAACCAGCTCCATTTGTTCTGCCAGATGCTTTTACCCCATCCTCAGACTCCTTGGGGGTTTGTTAAATATATATTCTTGAAAAATCTTTGTGCCAATCTTAGCAATTTTGTAAGCTGAAATTTTGAAATTTCACAATTTATGATGCTTGCACTCTTCTTATATTATAAGAGGATAATCTCTATTAATAAAATACATCTATGGTATTGCTATCCTTGTCATTTGTACTAAAATTGTTGCTATTCCCTAAAATGTATTTATAACCCCAAATATATATTGATGGCATATTTTCTATTAAACTTTGTGTGTGTTTTATGATGCTGGTGTGTTCTTGAACATTAAGGCTGTGTGTGTGCTGTTCAATAGACAACTCTTGGAAATCAGTTTTCTCTTTTCACTATTTAGGTCCTTAGGGAACTCAGGCAGCCAAGCTTTGTGAACACCTTTCCCTACTGAGTCATCTCTCTGTCTCTTGATGGCCTATTTAAAATAATTAGAATCCACTCGCAGAGCTCAATAGCCTGACATGATTATTCCCAGAAGTCAGACTCTGAGTTTGGTTTTAGATTTTATGACTTACATATAATGCCGTTTTGACACTTTATTCAGTTCGTTTCTCTCTTCTCTTTCCTTCTGTACACATCCCACTGCCAAAAATGCTGTGGTACATTTCCAAGAGTGTTGTTAAAGACTCTGAAGATTTTCATGGAATGACTGGAGAGAAGAAGTATTTTAGATAAACCACATTCAGAGTGAGTTAAGGTGCTTCTGATTACAAATTGGATTGTGACTATAATTCCAGCACTTGGCAGTTTGAGGTAAAAAAAAACTTTTGGAAAGAAGGAAGGAGAATTAATAACTGAATAAAGTTTCCCCTGGGAATACAAAAGGAAGTTTATCTGTGTGCATGTACGTCCTGTCTGCAATGTGCTGAAATAGGTCTGTAGTATGAGACAAAGGCACGGAGAGTAATGTCTTCTTAATAAACTGTTTCCTTGATTAGAATGGCATGCTCCTCTTTATCTTTTTTTATTAGTTGTAGTTTGAATTCTATCTTGTCAGATATTAATAGAGTGAAACTTCCTTGCTCCTTGGTCCTATTTGATTGGATCACTTTTGTTCATACTTTTACTCTATGCGGTGCCTTTAAAGCTAATAAAGTATGTGGAATTGGTTGGGTAGGGGGCTAGGGAAGATTAGGGAGGAGTTGGGGGATGAAAGTCTGTAATCAGAATATATTATGTGAGAAAATTCCATTTTCACTAAAAGTAGAAAAAAACAACCAAATCAACCAACCAACCAAACAAACAAAACAACCCAAATAAACAAACAAACAATTGAACCCTTCTTACACAAAACATCAAGAAATATGGGACACAATGAAAAGACCGAATCTAAAAACAACAGAAATAGAGAAAGGTAAAGAAACCTAGTTCACAGGAACAGCAAATAATTTCAACAAAACCACAGAAGAAAATTTCCCTAACCTTAAGATGGAAATGCCTATCAAAGTACAAGAAGCACACAGAACACCAAGTAGACTGGACCAGAAAAGAATGTTCCCTTAGAGCATAATAATCAACACTAAACATACAGAACAGAGAAAGAATATTCCAAGCTGCAAGGGAAAAAGAAAAAAAATTCATTCGAAAGCAAGCCTATTAGAATTACATCTGACTTCTTAGTAGATACTCTAAAGGACAGAGGGTCTGTACAGATGTGCTGCAGACTAAGAGACCACAGATGCCAGCCCAGTCTACTATATACAACAAAATTTTCAATCACCCATAGCTAAAGAAAATAAGGTATTCATGATAAAGCTAAATATAAACAATATTTATCCACAAATTCAGTTCTACAGAAGGTGCTAGAAGAAAAACTCCAAGATAAAAAGTATAACTTATATGAAACACAGGGAATAAATAATCTTAGAAAATCAAAATCAAAAGAAGAAACACACACACACACACACACACACACACACACTCTACTGCCACTGACTAACTGGACTCACTCTTTACTAGTTTCTCTCAATATTAACTGTCTCAATCCCACGATAAAAAGTCACAAACTGACAACATTGATTCAAAACCAGTATCTATCCTTCTGTATCCAAGAAACACACCTCAAAATCAAGGGCAGACTGGAGAGGGTAAAGCAATGGACAAAACATTTCAAGTAAATGAACATAAGAAGCAAGCTGGTATATTCATTTTAATATTTGACTAAATAGACCTTAAACTGAAATTAATCAGAAGAGGTAGGGAAGGATACTACCTTCTCATCAAAGAAAAAAATTTACCAAGATGACATTTAAAATCTTAACATCTATGCCCACACACAAGGTTACTCAAGTTTGTAAAAGAAACACTACTACAGTTTAAATCACATATTGACCTTCACATGTTGAGAATAGTTAAATCTTAAAACCTTGCTCTCCAAACTGTATACATGGAGGGATCCATGGCTCCAACTGCATATGTAGCAGAGGATGGCCTTCTGGGACATCAATTGGAAGAGAGGCCCTTGGTCCTGAAAAGGCTAGATGCCCCAGTATAGAGGAATGCCAGGACAGGGAAACAGGAGTGGGTGGGTTGGTGAGCGGTGGTGGGGTGGGGTGGGAGAGAGATGGGATTGGTTGTTTTCGGAGGGGAAACCAGGAAAGAGGATAGCATTTGAAATGTAAATAAAGAAAATATCTAATAATAATAGTAATAAAAAACTTGCTCTCACAAGGTTGTCGAGAAATGCCAGAGCTAACAGACATTTTAAACCAAATGGATCTAAAAGATATTTACAGAACATTTCACCCAAACACAAAAGAATATACCTTGTTCTGTCCATGGAACTTTCTCCAAAATTGAACACATGCTCAGACATAAAGCAACTATCAACAGATACAAGAAAATTGAAATAACTCCTTACATTCTATCAGACCACCACATTAATGACAGAAACAATAGAATACAGAAACTGAAGAACTCTCTACTGAATGATAAATGGGTCAAGAGAAAAATGAATCAAGTACTTTATAGAATTGAATGCAAATGAATACATAGCACACTCAAATTTATGGGACACATTGCTAAGAAGAAACTTTATAGCAGTAAGTGCCTACATTAAAAAAAAAAGAAACGGAGATATCTCATACTATCAACTTAATAGTACCCCTGAAACCTCTAGAACAAAAAGAAGAAATTACATATAAAAGGAGTTGATGGTAAGAAAAAAAATCAAATTCAGCTAAAATAAAAAAAAAAAAAGAAACTGAGAGAATAATAAAAAGAATCAAAGAAACAAAGATTTGGTTCTTTGACAAAAATCAATAAAATCAGTAATCTATTATCAAAACTAACTAAATGCAGAGAAAGGATATTCAAATTAACAAAATCTGAAATGAAGTGGGGGATATAATAGACACCAAGAAAACCCAGAGAATAATGACATACTTTGCAAACTTATTCTCCACCAAATTGGAAATCTAAGAGAAATGAATGATTTTCTCAATAGTACAACATACCTAATTAAATTAAGATCAGATAAGAAATTTAAATAGGCCTATACCTCCCCTAGGGAGGTAGGACCAGTCATTAAATGTCCCAACCAAAAAAAGTACAGGGTAAGAAAGACAGTTTTACTACAGATCTACCAGACTTTTAAAGAAGACTCAACACCAATACTTCTCAAATTTGTTCACAAAATAGAAACAAAAGGAACTTTGCTCAATTCATTTTATGAGGTCATAGTTACCCTGATACCTAAACCATACAAATACGCAACAAAGAGAGCACATTACAGACTAATTTTCCTTATGAATATTGATACAAAAATAATAGAATACTTGCTAACTAAATTCAAGAACACATCAAATTATCATCCACTATGCTCAAGTAGGCTTTATTCGAGAAACAAAGGGATGATTCAAGTATCAAAATCAAAAAATGAAGCCCACCATATAAACAAACTAAAAGACAAAAACCACATTATCATCTCATTAGGTGAATAAAGGCCTTTGACAAAGTCCAATACCCCTTCACCATAACAGTCCTGGAGGGATTAGGGATACAAGGGACATACAAAAATCTAATAAATGCAGTTCAGAGCAATCCCATATCTCACACCAACTTAAATATGAGAAAAACTCAAAGCAATTCCAATAAAATCAGGAACAAGACAAGGTTATTCATTCTCTTCATCATATTCTCCATTCCTATCCAATGCAATATGAAGTTTTATCTAGAACAGTAAGACAACTGAAGGCAGTCAAGGGAATATAAATTGGTAAGAAAGAAGTTAAAGTATCTTTATTTGCACATGATGTGACAGTATACATAAGTGAACCCCCAAAAAAATTCCACTGTGGAACTTCTACACTAGATAAACACATTCAGCAAAGTTACAGGATTTAAGTTACAAAAATCAGTAGCCCTCCTCTATACACATGAGAAATGGACTGAGCAAGATATCAGAGAAACAACACCTTTCACAATAGCTTTAAATAATATAAAATATCTTGGTGCAACTCTAACCAATTAAGTGAAAGGCTTGTATGAAAAAATACAAACAAAACAAAATAAAACAAAACAAAATGAAAAAATTGTCTTTGAAGAAAGAAATTTAAAAAGATATCATAAAATGGAAAGATCTCCTATTCTCATTTATTGGTAGGACTGATATGGTAAAAATAATTATCCTACCAAAAACAATCTACAGATTCAATGAAGCCCCCATCAAAATTTCAACATAATTATTCACAGACATTGAAAGGTCATTTTTAAGCATTATATAGAAACCAGAACTCCATGGTAGCTAAAACAATCCTGAAGAATAAAAGAACTGCTGGAAGTCTTCCCATTCCTGATTTCAAGTTATACTACAAAGCTACAGTAAGAAAAACAGCATGTTATTTGTACAAAACCGAACATGTTGATCAACGCATTCAAATCAAAGGCATACATAAATCCTCACACTTATGAACATCTGATCTCTGATAAAAAAAAAAAAAAGAACAAACACACACTGGAAAAATACCAGCACTTTCAACAAATTTGTGCTCATCAAACTGGATGATTTCATGTAAAAGCGTGCAAATAGGACCATACTTACCACCCATCACAAATCTTAACATCTTCACAAATCAAAGATCTCAACATAAATTCAGATTGAAGAGAAATCCACTGAACCTGATAGAAGAAAAAGTGGGAATTAGCCTTGAATTCATTTGCACAGGAGAAGTCTTTCTGAACAGAATACCTTTAATGCAGACACTAAGATCAACACTTAATAAATGGGATCTGAGGAGACTGAGAAGCCTCTGTAAGGCCAAGTAGACTGTCATTTGGACAGAGCAGCAGCCTACAGAGTAAGAAAAGATTTTTTTAGCAACTCCACATCCAGTAGAGGACTAATATCCAAATATCCAAAATATATAAAGAACTCAAGAACTCAATATCAAAAAAAAACCCAAATTATATAATTAAAAAATGGGTCACAGCTCTAAACAGAACATTCTCAATAGAGTAAATTCAAATGGCTGAGAAATACTTAAACGGTAAGTATCTTTAGCCATCAGGGATATTTAATGAAAACCACTTTGAGATTCCATAGTACACTTGCCAGAATGGCTAAGATCAATAAAAGAAATAACAACTCATGTTGTTTAGGAAGAGCAATAAGGGGAATTCATGCATTGCTGATAGAAGTCCAATCTTGTACAGCCACTGTGGAGAACAATGACAATTCCTCAGGAAGATGGGAATTGATTTACCTCAAGATCCAGGTAAATCACTCTTGGGGACATATATCCAAAGGATGTTTATACTATCACAAGGACAGCTGCTCAACCATGTTCATTGGTGCTCTATTCATAATAGCCAGAAACTGAAAAAAACTACATATTTCTCAACAAAAGAATAGATAAAGAAAATGTGGTACATTTACAAAATGGAGTATTACTACCTGTAATAAAAGAATGACATCATAAAGTTTGCAGGCAAATAGATGGAACTAGAAAAATCATCCTGACTGAGGTAACACAGACCCAGAAAAATAAATATAATGTGTATTCACTTATACGTGTATAGTAACCAATTAAATGAGATAACAAAACTATACTCTGAAGACCTAGAGAATATAGATATGGAAGAAGAGATACATAGATCTCCCTGTGGGGGTATAGAATAGATGTGATGGGTGGAATGGTGGCTGTGGGACAGGAATGGGAAGATCAAATAGAGAAGGAGAAGATGGGGTTGAGAAAGGGAATGCAGAAGAAGCAGCTTGAATTGAGGAGCATTTGAGGTATCATATGGAAAACTAGTGCAATGAGAACTTCCTAAAATATATGAAACAATTCTAATGAAGTGTCCATATAACGAAAAAGAAGAGTCTCAGTTGACCATCTCTAGTCACTAAACAATGCTTCCAGTACTTGGAATTGGACAACCAATTGAATTATTGGCCAAAGGGGTCATTTGGAAATCCCCAATCAGGCTGTTGCTAAGCAAATAGGCTGCTTTCCACAAACTGACAGCAAGGCCCCATTGCTGAGGACAACATCCACATCATTCATTGAACGTAGAGAAGTCAAGCTAGTGCCTACATAGAACCTTTACTCCTATGTTCTAGAGACTTTGGTATGTGAAGGTACTTTGTAGCCTAAAACAAAACAAAACAAAACAAATGAAAAGAAAAAACAAAACAAAACAATAACAATAAAAACACCAATCCAGCTAAAAACCTATATATACAATGATATCTTGCCTGCAAAATATTCTAGAGCAATGGTGTCACAAGGCTTATGGAAATAATCAACTAATGTTTGCTTTGACTTAAGGCCCTCTCCAAGAGATGGAACCCATATTGACATTACTTGGGTGACCAAGATTGAGAGACTAGATATCCTAGAGACCTATGGAAATACCAAATACTACTGATCTGAAAAAAGTAAAATTACTTCTACTGGTATTTTGCTGTACTCATAGATTAGTGACTTGTTCAGTGATCATCAGAAAAACTTGCTTCTGTAACAGATGGGAATAGACAGATACTAATCACACACAGAGAGAAACCTTGGAACACACAATTCTAAATGAGAAGTCTTCATCAAATTCTTATTCTTAGAGGTCAGGGAACCCTGTGGCCAAGGAGGCAGAAAGTGTAAGAGCCGGTCGGAATGAAGGACAACAAACAAGACCCTCTAAATCAACTGAGCAATGATCATATGACTTCACAGAGTCTGAAACAGCGTGCATGTCATATATGTATATATTTGTTTTAAGTTTAGGATTTTTAAAGCACTCCCAAGTATATGAACTAGTGGGTATCTGATTCATGTGCCTTGTTTTGTAGGGTTTTTGTTGTTGTTGTTCTATTCACTTGTGTTGCCAAACTTCTATGTGATGTACTTTTTTAAAAAAAAGATTTATGTATTTTTTATATGTAAGTACATTTCAACTGTCTTCAGACACTCCAGAAGAGAGCATCAGATCTCATTACGGATGGTTGTGACCCACTATGTGGTTGCTGGGTTGAACTCAGGACCTTCTGAAGAGCAGTCAGTGCTCTTAACTGCTGAGTCATCTCTCTAGCTCTAATGGTTTTTATTTTATCTTATTATATTTTATTTTGATATATTCTGTTATTTTGTTCTTACCTCTTAAACATGTTTATTTTTCTAATGAGAGACAGAAAAGGAATGAATTCAAATGGGAGGAGAGATGGGCAGTGGTGAGTCCTGTATGTTGTATGTCCACATGAAAAGGATGGTGTGACATAACTTTTGCCCCTGGAGTAGGGCCAGCAGGGTGTGAGCCACTGTGAGTGTTGCTAAGTAGTGTAAGGCTTGTTTTATATTTTACTTTATGATTCTCCTTTGGAAGATTATTCTTTATGCCAAGGTTAATGACTATAAGATAATTAGAGACAGCAGGAGTCCAGGAGGCAGGAGTGTGTCTAACACCCTTAGCAAAATGGTAAACCTGTGATCTTCAGGACAGCCCTTAAAGCTAAGGGAAAGACATTTGAAAATATGAATTCAAGAATATATAATTTCTCAACTATGCAAAATATAAGCATTATGAATTTTATGAGGGGCTTTATGGATCTAAAGGAACAGAGGCAGCTGCACTATGAGCCAGTTTCTTAGAAAGATTTTTTTTTATTTTCTATATTTTTTTAATTTACATTCCAAATGATTTCCCCTTTCCCGGTTCCTCCCTCCCTGAAAGTCCCATAAGCCCTCTTCCTTCCCCCTGCTCCCCATTCAACCCCCTCTCACTTCTCTGTCCTGGTATTCCCCTACATCCAGTCTTTTAGAAAGATTTTTAAGGAAGAATATGAAGAGATTTAGGGAATAGTGATCACAGGCCAAGGTCCCACCCAGCTAAGTTTATTTATTGTTTGTGCTTACAAAAGCAATCATATTCCTGAGTTAAAGGCAAGCCTGGCAAACATAGCTAAACATAGCTAGTTTATGTCTAGGAGTGGTGGGAATGGTGATCTCAGAGCTGCGTCCCACCTAGCTAGATTATTGTCTATGCTTACAAAGGCAGGGAGAGCTCTGAATTCATTGCTCTGTTTTTTTAAAAAAATGTACCTATTGTCCTTTTCTAAGAATATAGTGACATCTGGGTTTTTTCCAGCTTCTGGCTATTATAAATAAGGCTGCTATGAACATAGTGGAGCATGTGTCCTTATTGCATGCAGGTAAAGCCTCTGGGTATATGCCCAGGAGTGGTATAGCCGGATCCTCCAGGAGTGTCATGCCCAGTTTTCTGAGGAACCGCCAGACTGCTTTCCAGAGTGGTTGTACCAGCTTGCAATTCCACCAGCAGTGGAGGAGTGTTCCTCTTTCTCCACATCCTCGCCAACAACTGCTGTCTCCTGTGTTTTTGATCTTAGCCATTCTGACTGGTGTGAGATGGAATCTCAGGGTTGTTTTGATTTACATTTCCCTAATGACTAAGGATGATGAACATCTCTTTAGGTGCTTCTCAGCCATTAGATATTCTTCAGGTGAGAACTCTTTGTTTAGCTCTGTACCCCATTTTTTAATAGGGTTACTTGCCTCTCTGGAATTTAACTTCTTGAGTTATTTGTATATATTGGATGTTAGCCCTCTGTCGGATGTAGGGTTGGTAAAGATCTTTTCACAGTTAGTTGGTTGCTGCTTTGTCTTTTTGACATTGTCTTTTGCCTTACAGAAACTTTGTAATTTTATGAGGTCCCATTTGTCAATTCTTGATCTTAGAGCATAAGCTATTGGAGTTCTATTCAGGAAATTCTCCCCTGTGCCCATATGTTCAAGGTTCTTCCCTAGTTTCCTTTCTATTAGTTTCAGTGTGTCTGGTTTTATGTGGAGGTCCTTGATCCACTTGGAATTGAGCTTAGTGCAAGGAGATAAGAATGGGTCAATTTACATTCTTCTGCATGCTGACCTCCAGTTGAGCCAGCACCATTTGTTGAAAAGGCTATCTTTTTTCCACTGGATGGTTTTAACTCCTTTGTCAAAGATCAAGTGACCATAGGAGTGTGGATTCATTTCTGGGTCTTCAATTCTGTTCCATTGATCTACATGCCTGTCACTGTACCAATACCATGCAGTTTTTAACACTATTGCTCTGTAGTACAGCTTGAGGTCCGGGATATTGATTCCCCCAGAAGTTCTTTTACTCTTGAGAATAGTTTTAGCTATCCTGGGTTTTCTGTTATTCCAGATGAATTTTTGAATTGCTCATTCTAATTCTATGAAGATGTGGTATATTTACACAATGGAATACTACTCTGCAATTAAAAACAATGAACTCACGAAATTCCTAGGCAAATGGTCAGAACTTGAAAATATCATCCTTAGTCAGGTAACCCAATCACAAAAGAACACATATGGTATGCAGTCACTGATAAGGGGATATTAACCCAGAATCTCAGAATACCCTAGACACAATTCGCATATCAATAGATTTCCAAGAAGATGGAAGGAGAGAACCCTGGTCTTGGAAAGACTGGATGTAGGGGAATGCCAGGTCAGGGAAGCAAGAGGGGGTTGAATGGGGAAAAGAGCGAGGGAAGGGGGCTTATGAGACTTTCGGGGGGGGAGGAAACAGGAAAGGGGAAATGATTTGGAATGTAAATAAAATAACTTAGAAAATAAAAAAAAAGATTAGAGACAAAGAAATATAATGTCTATTTGCAATAAACTAAGAAGTAAAAAAAAAAAAGAATATAGTGGGTAAGGTCATATAATGCTGATAACCAAAGGCAACGTTGGGTTGGCAATTGAATTGATATGTAAATGTAAATAAAAGACTAGGCTTTGGTCTGAGAGGCCTAAGCTATCTTGATGAGTTGTCTAGAGATCTCTTGAGAGCTGTTGAACCCATGATTTGACTGAGTACTTCCTTTTGCCTATCCCAAACACCCCTTCCCCAGAACCTCTATCCAAGCCTAGGCTTTTGACTGGGAGGAGATGTAAATTATAATAAGGACATAATGTATAAGAAAAAATACTTTTAATGATGGGGGAAGCAACTTGAAGATAACAAAACAAAACAAAAAAGTATTTGAAAGGGATACTAGGTTGGCTAGATAACTTGTCTCCTAAGCTTGCTCCTTGAAAAAGCCATTGTGGTTAGGTAGTTTTAAACTCTGGAATAGTCACTCTGGAATAGTCACTCTGGAATAGTCACTCTGGAATAGTCATTGCTTCAGTTTGGCGTGTCTACCAGTTATCCCAGGTGATTTCAGAAAACATATTCTTACTATGTCAGTTATTTTCTAAGCATACAAAAGAAATTGTATTTCTACATGATGAACTCAGTGGTATTTTTGTGGACATTTATTTTGCTTTTATAAAAATTTGCCTTATTTTTTTTAATTTGTTTGGTCTTTCATTTCTGTTTTGTTTGTGTTTGATTGTATTTCTTTGTGAAATAATATTTTAACCAGTCCAAAGTGTGGTGACTTTTCATTTCTTAGACTTCCTTACACTGACTTTTTATTTTGATAGAACATTTTAGCATTAGTCTTTTTTTTCAATTACTACTTATTCTTTTCTCATACAGTACATCCTGACCTCAGTTTTCCCTCCATCCACAAGTCCCCAGGCCTGGATATGAGAACTAGTCTGGATCTTGCAAGTTGTGGAGGGTGCATGGATATGGAGAGCTAGGGATATTCAGTGTGTATGAGATGTCAAATAACAGAAGCCAGTGCAGAGACTATTTTTATGGAGCATAATACCATGGAATTTCTTCTGCAGTCATCTGGAGTCAATGAGGTATCCAAGTCCCTGGAACTTTTATATTCTTCTGGAATAAAATAGCAATGTTGATAAATTCTCAACTTTATAGCCATGTTTCTGTAAATACATGCACTGGCACTTGCACACACATACCCTATGAATTTTATACATATTGGTTTTGTTTTATTTATTTTAGCTTCATAGCTGGTGTAATTTTTTTTTAAAGATTTATTTATTTATTATATGTAAGTACACTGTAGCTGTCTTCAGACACACCAGAAAAGGGCGTCAGATCTCGTTTCAGATGGTTGTGAGCCACCATGTGGTTGCTGGGATTTGAACTCAGGACCTTCGGAAGAGCAGTCGGTGCTCTTCACTGCTGAGCCATCTCTCCTGCCCGCTGGTGTTATTTTTATCTTTAGCATTTTACGGTAGGGAATCCTAGTTAGGATACAAGTAAGAAAATGAGCTTTAATAATTCTTGGGTTGGATTTTTTTTTTTGTGCTTCTCCTTCCAGAGCCGGATCTAGGTCTACATAAACAGTCTCTGGGGATTGAGCCCCAGAGCTGAGTCTAAATCTGACGATAAACTGTGATGTATTTTTAGAAAAGTCCTTACAGTACTTGAAAAACAATATAAGTGTGTCTTTTGTGTACTGCTCAGATAGGAGTTTAACTACTGTGCTGTTCAAGGTTCTGCAGAAAACCAGTGGATCTCTGCTAAATTTCTGGTGAGTTACTAAGACAGTACTTGGAGACACATATGGGAAGTACAGGCTGCGAGCCATTTTCATACATGTGTTTCTATAATGCTCAATACCTCTGACAACTCAGAATTTATATTCTGAATTTGAACTTTCCTATAAGTCTAAATTCATAATTAATTTTCACTCTGAATGTTTTACTACCTCCTCTGTAGTGTATTCCCCTTTTCTTATACTGAGTCCTACAACAAAGTGGATTCCCAGAATCAGATCACATTTTGTATTTTTTTTCCAAAGGAAGAAGAGAGGTCTAGTTATTATACATCTGCCTTGAATTTGCTGCCGAACTTATGCTCAGAAGTAAATAAAAAATTGAAATATGAAGGTGGTCAGAAATATTCAAATGGCTAAGCAAATGACTGAGCATACCATATGCTGCAACAGGCTGTGCTTCATGGTAAAAGGGAGTCCAACTCTATACATGTAGTTATCAATTTACACACTAGCCCCCTCATTCCCCACTGTCTCATCATTTTGTGTTCTCTCTCTCTCTCTCTCTCTCTCTCTCTCTCTCTCTCTCTCTCTCTCTCTCTCTCATTTCCCCCGCCCTGTGTCTCTCTGTTTCTCATCTGTCTTTACCTCCTGACTGTCTTTCCATTCTCTTGTGTTTGTGTGTGTGTGTATCTCATTTTCCCAACAGGAAGAACTTCACCTCTTCTGACCAGTGCAGGATGACAATCCACAACAACAGGAGCATTTCTCACCCAGCCACATTTTTCCTCATTGGGATTCCAGGTCTGGAGGAAATCCATGCCTGGATCTCTCTGCCTTTCTGCTGTATTTATCTTGTGGCCCTAATGGGAAATACTACCATCCTGGTAGTTATCAAGACAGAGCGTTCTCTCCGAGAGCCCATGTTCTACTTTCTGGCCATCCTTTCTTCAGTCGACTTGGCTCTTTCTACAACCTCTGTGCCCCGTATGCTTGGCATATTCTGGTTTGATGCCCATGAAATAAACTTTGGTGGCTGTGTGGCTCAGATGTTTTTGATCCATGCCTTCACTGGCATGGAAGCTGAGGTTCTCATGGCCATGGCTTTTGACCGTTATGTAGCCATCTGTGCTCCACTTCACTACACAACCATCTTGACATCTCGTGTCCTGATGGGCATCAGCATATGTGTGGTAATTCGTCCAGCTTTGTTTATCTGCCCCATGATCTATCTCATTTACCGCTTACCCTTTTGTCAAGCTCATGTAATAGCACATTCCTATTGTGAACACATGGGCATTGCAAAATTGTCCTGTGGAAACATCCATATCAATGCTGTGTATGGCCTTTTTGTGGTTTCTCTCTTTCTTCTGAACTTGCTACTTATTGGCATCTCATATGGGTACATTCTTCGGGCTGTGTTCCGTCTCCCATCTCAGGATGCACGGTTAAAAGCCCTCAGCACATGTGGTTCCCATGTTGCTGTTCTCTTTGTTTTCTACATCCCATCAGTCTTTTCTTTCCTCACTCATCGATTTGGGCATAACATTCCACACTACATTCACATTCTTGTTGCAAACCTCTATTTGGTCATACCTCCCTCCCTCAATCCGATCATTTATGGTGTGAGGACAAAGCAGATAAGAGAACATGTTCTCCATGTATTCACCAAAAGGTAAGCGATTGTCATATTCTTTGACTCACTTAGGAAGACTCGAGTGCTTGTCTTAGTGTATAGTTCCTATCCAAACCAGTTTGCAAGACTAGTTGATTTGTTGCAGACTGTAGATTAATAAAACATTTATTTAGACACTTCATCATATTTCAAAGTTGAAGGACTGTTAGATTAGACTGGAAAGGCTACTCTGGGAGAAGATCATGTGGAAATTTCTTATATGCCCTTACAAAAGATTCTGGTTTTCTTTCCTATTTTCTTCCACTTGTGCATGTTTGTATTCATTTTTTTGATTTGCATTAGTATTGTGTCTGTTATATATCTTGAAACACTATAATTTTGGAAGATAAACCAAGAGTTAAATATACTCAAACTATTTGACTCTGTAAACATTATGATCCTGTATACTCTTCAAAAACCACAATCCTGAGTTTAGAATAGCATTGCCAAATTAGTAGCTTAACCTTGAATAGTTTGCCAAATACAAGAGACTCCATGGAATGATTGCCAAAGCAAACACCCATTTTCAAGAACATTTTCCACAGAGTAACCAGCAGTGTATCATTGACTATCCTGCATTAACTCTGTAAC
Organism: Tokudaia tokunoshimensis; assembly: GCA_036184795.1. Classification (NCBI taxonomy): domain Eukaryota; kingdom Metazoa; phylum Chordata; class Mammalia; order Rodentia; family Muridae; genus Tokudaia; species Tokudaia tokunoshimensis. The sequence continues at coordinate 79,086,501 of BTHU01000001.1, forward strand.
CTTATGGAACCCAGATATAAGGAGTATTCACACCTATTTGACATATTTGTAGTTGCCTGGCACTGTAGCTAGTTTTGCCTTTTCAATATATATATACATATATATATATATATATGTATATATATATTGATTTCTAAAATATTCTTTTTTTAAATATCCAAGATGTCTTTTTATGAGTTTGTGGAGTATGTAAGAACATAATGCATTATTAATATTTGGTTTTGAATCAGTATTTTTAAAAACCTTTATATTTTCCAATAATTTCATTTTATCATAAATCTTGAATTATTTAATTTCTCTGTCTTTATTTAATCTGCCTTCTTGATTAAGTCTTGGAAATTATAAAATTTATAACTCTTGTTTTGTTGGCTATTATTAAAAGTTTCAGACTTCATTTTTCATTTTGTGTTAAAAACCAGTTTGTAACTATTCTCTGTGAAACAAAACAAACCTATGTGTAAAATATTTTTCTTGTGTATCAGTTTGCCTCACGTTATATTCTGGAATTATAATTTCAGAAGAAAAAATGATTACTGAAGACTTTTATTTCTTGAGATATGTTTTTAACAATTCATTTTAACAAAAAAAGTCATAATTATCTTCTTTCTCTGGGATCACAAGTTTCCATGGACTATATCACATATTCCAAATCATTTCACTGTAGCTGATGTTTCCCTTGGGCTTGCTATTATTTTTTTAAATTTGTTTTTACGTCCATATTAACCTAATTTGTTTTTGTATGTGAATCATTAAATATGAGTTTTTACAATTTTGATCATCCTATTCTACTGTTTTCTTACTTGTTTTTATTTTCCCATTAAATAATGCTATTAAGGAAATTTATTTATACAAATACAAATTCAGTTCTTTAAAACCATTTTCCCTCTTTTTTAGGTGACAAGCTTATTTTTGATGTAACATTTACCAATATGTTGATTATATATAATGTATTTTTGACTAATTGTATATACTTTATTTATAATTACTGGTTTTGTGTGGGGGAGTATCAAGGCATACAGTCAGATGTCAGAGGACAAATTTATATTGGATGTTCCTTCTGTTAACCTTTATGTAGCTATCAGTGACTGACCTCAGGCCTTTTCTTGCGTGCGTGTGCACGCACACGCACACACACACACACACACATTTGTGTGTGCATGTATGTATGTATATGTATGTATTCATGTTCAGTATTCAGTAAATTTTTATTGTAAGAAATTCTATTTATTTACCATTATAAGAGCTTTTTATGGTTTGTTCGCATGTTTGTTACAACCTAAACTTCAGTACATTCCTGTCAATATTATAAAATAAAATTTGAATTCTTAAGTTCATGAATTTTAGCTTTCATCTTTAAGAATTTTATGTTTTGTCTTTATCATTTTATTTTTTCTCTTCTCAATATGTTTTCAGACACTAAAAATTTTTTGTAAATACTTGTGATTATAATTTTCTGTCTTTCATACATACACTCACACATGCATACATATACATATCTTTTAAGGAATCTAACTGCATATCTTTAAAATACTGTAAGGTATCTAAAATTTCATACACTTTCTTATCATATTGTTAACATTTTAAAAGCTATGAGTGATGTTGAAAGTGTAGTTTTTCTTTGCCCTTTTGATTCCTTGTTGAACTCTCAAATCATCCTGACTAAGCTCTTTGAAAGGAGAGTTTTAAAAATGAGTATTCCGAGGTGGAAGTAAGAAGTAGGAAGCTCATTTGGGAGTGGTAGAGTAATTAAACATTAAATTTTGTTGCAAAGAGGACTAAGGTCAGAGTCAGTATGATGGTTTTCAATCAGTTACCATCAAGGTAAGAAAAATCTCCTGATTATATAGGAGATCCAATATAATCATGTGAATCATTAAAAGTGGAAGAAAGAAAGATAAGATTGAGAGGAGATGCAATGACAAAAGATGGCTGCAGTCATGTCATAATAGGTTGAGTCATACTCCTGAAGGTTATCTTGCAACCCTTGAGCCAAGACTATGGGCAGACTATAGAAGAATGGAAAACAACAGAATGTGTTCTCTCTGAACACATGAAAGCATTTTTAAACATAGCCATTTAAAAAAAATAGCCATTTTGAAACAACAGAACAAGAAATGCTAAATCTGTACTCATTTAAGTCATTAAAATTTTGGTTAATTGTACTCTGCCAATAGAAACAGACACACCTGTTCTCTCAAAATCAACATGATAGCAAGTTAGGTGAAGGAAGGAGGGAACTATTTGTGGCATCCTGAGTTAAAGCCTCTACTCTCAGAGTACTGAACTGCAATGTCCCTTCATATTGCTCTTGGTTTATAGATCGTGAAAGTTATTTATGCCAAAGGATGAGTGTCCCACATTCCTGTCTTTCATGGACAAGCCCTCTAAGATGGAAACATGAATACTCAGGTCTGTAATGTCATCTATCTATCTATCTATCTATCTATCTATCTATCTATCTATCTATCTATCTATCTATCTATCTCAATGTATTCAAATTTTAATATTAAATATTAAAATATTTAATTTTTTAGTAGCCCCAAATGAACACTATATTTCAAACAGCAGTATAACAATATTGGAAATTACTTTAATTCATTTAAATTTGTTGATACCTACAAACTGATGGCAAGCTCTTGTTGCTGAAGACAACATTTACACCAATCATTGAATACAGATATGTTGATCTGGTGACTACGTAGAGCTTTTACCTTATGGTAGTATTCATGGCACTGGAAGGTACTTGGAATTCTACAAAAGGAGAAGGGTAAACACCAACCCAGCTACAAACCCTTTGATCTACAATGATGACCTGTTTTCAAGATGTGCTAGTATAATAGTGGCATAAAACTTGTGGGAGTAAGCAAACATCATGCGATTGGATTTGAGGCTCAGTCCTCAAGATTGAATCCATCCTTTTATGTTTCTTGTATGGCTAAGAATTTGATACTGAATTGACCAGGGCCACAGAGGAAAACAAGATACTTCTGCTATAGGAATGCAGTAGTAGATGACACCAACAGGAATCCTACTATATTCATAGATTAGTCCCTTGCTCAGACATCATTAGAAACACTTCCTTTTGCTGTAGATGGATATAAATATAGAGACTAACAGCCAGACATGCTAGGAGAATTGAAAGACCTTGGAATGCTAAATCCTAAATCAGATTTCTCTACCAAATTCCTTCCCTCAGGGTTCATGAAACTTTGAGGTAGAGAGGGTAGAAAGATTGTAGATAGGATGGAAACAAGAATCAGGCCTTCCAAACATGGCAGGACCAACACACATATAAACTCACAGACACTGGTAGGATGCACAGTGCCTGTATGGGTCTGAAACAGATGGAGTCCAGTATTGACACAAAGAGACACAAACCCTCATACCAAACACAGAAAATATTTCCAATTAATACCACTTGCAAATGAAAAATTAGTTTTCTCCATGAAAGTCTTAGTGGAAATACAAAATACTATCTTTTAAAGTATCGGATATATATTTTTATTTTTATTTTTTACATTTCTTTTTTATTTATTCTTCTGTCATACAATAATACATTCCAACAGCGGTTTCCCCTCCTTCCACTCCTCCCATTTCCCCCCTCATCTCTCTTCTCCCACAGATCCACTTATCTGTTTTTCCTTCAGAAAAGAGCAGTCCTCCCAGGGATATCAACTGAACATGGCATAACAAGTTAAGATAAGGTTAGGTACAAACCCTCACATCAAGACTGAGTGAAATATCCTGGTATAAAAGCGTCCCAAAACAACTTACTCTTAAAGAGGAGGCCCGATTCCCAGCAGTGGATGACCAACACCTAACAAAGGCAATGACATCTTTGGAGGATTTTGCCTCATAATGTTAAGTCAGAGAATTTATTTATTCATTTTCTATTTTACTTTTTATTTCTTTATATTTTATTATTATTTTTTAACTATTTTTTTTGTAATTGTTTAAAACTATGGATTTTTTTTTAAAGATTTATTTTTATTTATGTGAGTACACTGTAGCTGTCTTCAGACACACACCAGAAGAGGGCATCAGACCCCATTACAGATGGTTGTGAGCCACCATGTGGTTACTGGGAATTGAACTCAGGACCTCTGGAAGAGCAGTCAGTGCTCTTAACCGCTGAGCCATCTCTCCAGCCCATATTTTTTAACTATTATTATTTTAGTTTTAGAGGTCTTTTGTGCATATCTTATGACTTCAAATTTTGTGTTTTTATGGTATTCACATGTGTGTGAACGTGTGCCTTTACATCTGTATATGTTTCCTGGACTTATTCTTTGGCTCTTTTTCTTCTGTTTGTTTGTTTTGTTCTATCCCAATTAATTTGCTTTTATTTTATCTTATGTTACTATGATTATTTAGAAACCCACTTGTTTTCTAAGGAAAGACAGAAAAAAAATGTGGATTCAGATGGGAGGGTTTATCTTGAGTTCATAGTGCTTTCCTGTCCACGTTGGGCTATAAAAGAATAGCTGTTTTTTCTTTTCTTTTCATTCTTTTTTTTAGAAAGCAGGAGATGCTAAAACTAAAAAGAAAAAAAAAACAGAAGGACTAAAGAATAAAAAAAAAAATCTGTGGGTTGTAAATGCTTTAGGAGTTTAACCAGGAGGTCGTCTACTTACTCACATCCAAAACTGATATAGGAGCATAGACTTTGTAGTTTTATCCTTTACATGAAAGCTATATTGTATTTGCCTAACTCAGAAGCATCACCCACGAAGAATCATAATGATGTTAATTTAGTGTAAAGTATGTCGCATCCATAAAGTTAATTATCACATTCTAAATATTCTTTAGTAAGTAAGTTTAGCCTAAAGTTTTCCAGGAGACTCTTTTTACATTTAACAAATTGAAATTTTTGATATCATTCATATTTCATTAATCAAGATCACTCACTTCTGTTACCTGCTGTAGCCACTGGTGCAAATTGAATACCAAGGACAAACACAAGTTTCAACAGCTGCTAGACAGCAAAGCTACTTACCCACAGATTAATAACAACTTGGGTAGTAACAAATTACTTCAAAGCAATAATTTAGTTCTGAGGTGTATGGTAATGGCTTTAAAAGCTAAGGGATATGAAATACAGAATTGCTTCATATATCTAAATAATGTAGAACATTACTTAAAGTGCTAATGAATAGCAATACTTTTAAGAGAAATGATAACAGAGTAGTACTCATTTAAATATTCTCAGTAACTAAGTTGAAGTACCTTCTTGAGAGATAAGGCAATTTGCTCAAGAAGACTGTGATAAACAAAAGAAAATTTGTATGTGTTCCAAATGGTGAAACACAGATCTGTGAAACCTTATCTCATTATCACTCTTGTTCTCCCCATACCTGGCTTCTGTTCACTCTACATTAGATAGTGTCCTTTTTTGCTTGCTTTTTAATAAAGAATATTTTGATAAAGTGTTTTCCTTGGAATCATATCTGTTTCAATGATGACTTTCACTACATCTATAATCACTTTGCTTTTTTTCTGTTTCTGTTATAAAACACTTTGCATCCTCTGGCCACAAACATCTATTGGTTGTAGAGTTGGCAGTTTTCTGTCCAAACAAACCAATATGAGTAAAAATATAGGGAAAATATGCTACTGATTTTGGTGTCCATCTTCTGCAGATCTAGAGTGGTTAATATTCAGTCAGAATCCATTGGAAAAAATTAAAAAAATTAAAAAAAATTAAAAAATTAAGCCAATTGCTTAATTGTGAGCAGATGCCAGTGGGAGGTAGCTCTTAAGTTAGGGATGGGAACTCATGTCCACTTCCCCTTCTCAGTTCTGGGAGCCTGTCTGGCTTGAACTTGTGTAGGCCACATCTCAGTGAGTTCGGATGTGCATCAGTCCTGTTGTGCCTGGAAGACACCATTTCTTTGATGGCAGTCACCATTTCTGATTCTCATAAATCTTCTGTCTTTTCTTCCTCATAGCTTCCTGAGCCCTGACGGGAAGTGTTTGATGAAAACATCCCATTTAGTACTGAATGTTCTAAAGTCTTTCACTCTGCACATATTGTCCAGTTGACTTTGCATGTTAGTTCCCATTTACTGGAGAAGTCTCTCTGATTATAACTAAGTGAGAAACTGATTTATGGGTGTAACAATATTATTATGAGTCATTTTATTTTTGAATTCCTTTGGCAGAAAGGTAGTATTTGGTTTTTACTAGGCCCACAGTCCATTGTGCCTCTTCTGCTGCAATAGAAAGCTTCTAAAATGATGGATGGGAGCTGCACTAATTATATGTATAATGATAATATTTAGAAAGAAGTTTGACACTATTTTTATTCAGTAAAATAGCAGTAACAGGTTCTCCTCTAGGATATATGAGCACCACTGCTATGGGTTCTTGGTCAGGTTTGCAAATGTGAATTTCTACCTGTAGAGTGGGAGTTTATAAACCACAAAGCTACTGGTTATCCACCACATTTGTGTCACCACTGCACCAATGAATAGACATTGCCAGGCTGGTCAAAATTGTAGTTAGCAGGGATCATAGCTGGGTAAAAAATACTCATTATCCCCCAAGAGGCCTATATATCACCTTCTGGCACCACGTAAGCTAGCCAAAATGGAGGAAGTTGTTAAGTCAGTTCCTGCTTGATTTCTCCACATCCTATGACCAAAATATGTAGTATTTGATGTGTTTATAAAAAGATAAAGAGGTATAAGGTATGTTCTATGGGGGTGTGGTGAGTTATGGAAGAAGGGGATATCTCAGAGTTCCCATGCCAAGACATCCCTTCCCCCTGAGGGACAGCCACATGATGGTATAGTATAGAATAGAGTTTATTCAGGGCATGGGGAGGGGAGTAGAGGCAGAGAAAGGCATAGAGAGGGAGAGAGTAGAGAAATAGAGGCCAGCCATGACCACGTGGAGAGAAGGGGGAAGAGAACTGGGAGAGAGAGGAAGCAAGAGAGAAAGAGGCAAGAGAGCAAGAGAAAGAAGAGGGGGCAAGAAGTCCCTTTTATAATGGATGGGGCCTACCTGGCTATTGCCAGGTAACTTTGGAGTGGAGTTTAGACAGAATGTTAATAGCATCTCCAGCAATATACCTTTACAATCAAGTTCTAGTAGAAGAACAAAAGCAATGGTACTAGCTTATTTTATTTTATTTTATTTCATTTTATTTTATTTATTTTTAAATCTCTGGGATCCTCTATCCATAATCACCAACTTGGAAGAAATGATCCAAAAAATAATACTTTATGTTTTATTTGCTAACTTAAGCCTGACCCATTAGAGGATTTCCTCTTCAGAGTTGCCATTTGATCACAGGGCACTAACTACAAGTCTCCCCATCCTATCTCATAGGGTCACTTTGTAAATTTTATGGAGAACTTCTTGTCCACACATTCATCACACATTCTCGATAAATATAAAGATTTCCAGAGACACATCATGTGCACATAGGGAAACCTCTCTTTCTTTGGGGACATGTACTGATGCTTTAACTCGTAACTCATATCACAGAGCACTAGAACTCATTAGGTATGAAGCTTGTCTAATGAAGTTATTTTTTTAACCAAGCACATGACAAAATTCTGGCTCTTGGGAACACTTTACATCATCTCAGCACCATATTGATGGACCATTTTATAGGGGAAAGGTAGGATGAGGGAGAAGAAGGCTGAAAAACAATGTACAAAGGATTTTGTGTGTATTATGAGCTTTATAGGCAGTGAAACCAGAATTTAAGAACATTACTTTGCCTATTTTCTTCTGAGAATATGTATATTGCGACAGCCAAAATTTTGGCATATTTTTATATGTTCTTACTACTTTGAATGGGCTGCATATATTCATTTGTAGTCTAAATCATTATAAAATGGAATCTCTGAATCATTATGTATATATATATATGTATGTATATATAGTACAATATATATTTAACACATATATAAAGAATATAATGTAATAAAATAATAAATTTGTATTATTCCAAGTTTTACATCTAAAAAAATTAGCAAGGTTGACCTTTGTTATGCTAAGGCTTAATTGTTAACTTGATAGAAGCTAGAATAGCTGTTATCTGACTCAGACTGGCTATGGGTATGTGTGCAGTCCATTATCCTAATTAAGGTAATTGATGTGAGAATGCCCAGCCCACTACGCATTGCTTCATTCCCTGAAAAGGGGCCATGAACTATATAAATTGGAGAAATCTGACTAAGAACAGACAAGCAAGCAAGAAGGTACACATGCATCTGTTCTCTGTCTTAATTGTGGTTGTGATGGGATTAGTTGTTTAAGCTTATTCCTTGACTTCCTCACACTAATGAATTGTAACCTGGGCTTGTAAACTGATATTAATGCCATCTCCCCAAAGATGTTGTTTTTTTGTCCCCACATCCCTGATCAAGTTATCTTATCACAGCAACAGAAGTGAAACTAGAACCCTGCTTTTATTAAAAATGCCTTAGTCTCTATCTTCATTTTGTGATTATTTAAAATTACATATTGAGGTTCAAACAATTTTAAAATGCTGCCGAGAGGGACGCTGCAGAGACAGAGGAGGAAGTCTTCATGCTCACTCTGCTGTCAGTAGTCTCCTGTAAGTAAGATGTTTGTCTAAAAATCTAAAAGTTGTCTCTGACCTCAGATCTCCAAATTTCAATATTTTGTTCTGATTTTTCTTGATTTCACGAAAACTGAGGCACCTCTAGGTGGTCCAAAATGTGATTCAATAACAACACATAGTAAACTAAGGGAGAAACTACAACTTACTCAAGCCTAGTGGATGTTTATCCTGATGCAAAGCTGGTCCTGAGGTCATGAATACACAATAACTCTCATTGTGTGAGCAGGTAAGTGTATGTGGGTCAAATAGAAGATTCCTGGGTTCTACTCAGAGCATCCAGTCACATACATGAGCTTCGTTCTATAAGATTTCTGATCCCACTTGGTTTTGTGCTGTGTAGAATATATCTTATAAGCAAGAAGTATATGCAATTAATTATAATTGTAGAGATGAATAAGATTGAAAGAGCATGGTTAGTTCAATTTTTCTTCTCAGGTAAGTGTTCAGAATATCATTTGCAATGGTCTAGTTTCAAAAGGAAAAATTTTATTTGAAGGAGCTTCACGTAATTTTTTTAAAATTACACTTTAAACATCACTTGTCATCAAATTAATAGTGAAGCATGTTTTAATATTGCATAACAAAATACCAATCATTTCTATTTATACCAATGTAATTAAATAATATTAATTATTAAATAAACTATAGAAGTAATTTAACAGTGTAGTTTAGCATGAAGGTCCTGAAGTTAGTATGATATAGAATTCAGGATTATCACTTACTACCTTTTTAAACTTATAAAGTTGCCATGACTCTACTCAAGAAGAAAGTAGAACAAATTTATGAGTTCATACATGCAATGTTCTCAGAAAAACAACTGCCTTATTGTCAATCACTGATAGGTTTAGAAACACAATAATATACAATTAAGTAACTTTTTGAGAATCTCTCTTTTCTTTATATTCTGGTTCTAATCTCTATATGACATCGTTTAGAAATTTGATTGCTTAACAAGTACAAAGATATGTTAACTTGGGTATCCAGTGATTGTTATAATCCAAAAAAGAATACCCATTTCAAAGCTCTCTGAAAGTCACATAGTAGAAGTAAGCACACAATTTGAATTTAAAATTTCAAATAAAAAATGAATGTAAGATATATTATATCTTTCCAATTTGATATTGACACCAAGTTTGTAATGCATATTATAAACATGATTTAAAAACTGTTAATTTTTATTGTCATAAACATCCCATAATGAAAGACTATCAATAATAGTAAATATTTTAGAAGTAGCATCAATTGTGTTTCTAAGTATAACATTAAAAATAATTCATATATTATGAGACTGACACAATTTTTAAAATTGTGTTCTAATAATATGCTTAAAATTAGACAAGTAGAATCATCAAATTATAGCACAAGTCCAGGCATGAAAACCAGGCAATGCAGAAACACATGAGGCAAAGGAAGATCTGTGAACTGAAGATTTGATAGAGGAGATTATCTATGCATCACCTTGACTCACAGATAAATGAAAAGAAGTTTCAGTAACTAAAATAATGTTCTAATTCACTTATTGCAAAAAGTTGCCTAGCAAGATCAAAAATAAAAGTCAGTAAAGTACCATGGATGACACCTTGCCTTGTTTATCTCCTAATATATATTTTTCTGGCCAATAGTTCTCAGGTAAAAGTGAGTAATTGTCTACATAATCAATCAGCCACTACTATTGAAAGATGATCCCATATACTAGCATTCCTATATCATAGGTATGTGTACACGGTCATTTGGAATTTCTTTTAAGTATTGTGGCTGAAATTTATTTATTTATTTATTTATTTATTTATTTATTTATTTATTTAACATACTCACTTTACATCCTACTTACTGCCCCCTCCCAGTTCCACAGTCCTTCCCCCATACCCTCTTCCCCTTCTCCTCTGAGCAAGTTGGGGATGGGTGGTATCCCCTCATCCTGGTAGATCAAATCTCTGTGAGGCTAGGGATAGCCTCCCCCACTTAGGCCAGACAAGGCAGCCTAGCTAGAACATCCTATAGTCAGGCAGGAATCCCAGTGGGAAACCAAATCACTCACAAAACTTTCTACCCAAAATTTATCCTTTCTACAATAAATTCAGGAATAGGGGATGGAGCAGAGAATGAAAGAATGGCCAACCTAATAGGCCCAACTTATGAACCTTCCCATGGGCATGCATCAATCCCTTACACTATTAATGATAATATTAATTTTTAAAAGAAAGAAAAGTAAAGAAAGGAGGAAAACAAATCCTCTATCTAGTCCCTCATAGAATGCTTCCCTTACTGAAAATGTTTACTCCCTTACACCATTAGCCATACACATTCTTCAATTTTCAATAAGTATCACATTCTTTTCAATGGAAAACAATAGAATTTCCAATCATGTAAAGCTGTGTTTTTATACTTACATGTCTTCCTCATTTGTGTCTATACATCAATCATATTATAAAAGAGAAATCCATATAACAATGAGAAAGCAACATTAATACATAAATATAAAGTATGAAAGTTGTCTGTGTGGTTGAGGAGAATAAAGAGTTCAGGGCATCCCATTAGAATGAAAAGTCTCTAGTACTCATTACAGATATCAACTATTTTTTAATCTGAGTGGTGACTTTTCAAAGGTCTGAAATTATAGCTGATTATTTTATGTGACAAAAAATATCTATCTGCTTTACATTTAAAGATGAAATAGTTTTTCCAGAATAAATGGTACTCCCTGTTCCTTTAACAACTAAGAAATTCCAAATGTAGAAATTATTTTTGATCCTTCTATAGGAAACATCCATGAAGAGGAAGCTAAGACATTTAAGAGTTGTTATGTCTGTTTACAATAAGTCTGATGTCCATCCCTCAACCTTCATCCTCACTGGCATTCCTGGGTTGGAGGCAGCACACATGTGGATCTCCATTCCCTTTTGCATGGTCTACATTTTAGCATTGGTGGGAAACAGCTCACTTCTGTTCATCATCAAGACAGATGCCAGCCTTCATGAGCCAATGTACCTCTTCCTCTGCATGTTGGCAGTGGCTGACCTTGTGGTGTGCACTACAGCTGTTCCCAAACTTCTCAGTCTCTTCTGGTTTCATGATGGAGAGATTCGCTTTGAAGCTTGCCTCACTCAGATCTTCCTAATTCACTCTTGCTCAACCATGGAGTCTGGCTTTTTCTTGGCCATGGCCTTTGACCGTTATGTAGCGATTTGTAACCCATTAAGACACTCAGCTATTTTGACACACACTCTAACTGGAGGGATAGGTCTAGCTGTTGTCCTTCGGGGAATAGCCCTTCTCAGTCCTCACCCTTTCTTGCTACGTTGGCTTCCCTACTGCAAGACGAATATAATTTCACACACCTACTGTGAGTTCATGGCCCTCATCAAGATTGCCTGTGCTGAGACAAGCATCCGCAGAGCTTACAGCCTCATTGTTGCCTTCCTCACGGGCGGGGTGGACTTCATACTGATCATTTGCTCATATGTTCTCATACTCAACACAGTCTTTCACCTTCCTTCCAAGGATGCCAGACTCAAGACTCTGGGTACCTGTGGCTCACATGTCTGTGACATCTTAGTATCCTATACCCCAGCATTCTTCTCCTTCCTCACCCATAGATTTGGGCACAAAGTTGCCCCCCAAGTGCATATATTTGTGGCCAACATCTATCTTCTTGTGCCACCCATGGTGAATCCCATTATTTATGGTGTGAGGACCAAGAAAATACGAAACAGATTCCTCAAAGCTTTCAGGTTTTCAAAGCACACAAACTGATTTCATTTTGTTGCTGAGTAAAATCTAAGTATATTCTTTTACCTAATTTAGGACATGAGCTTAGTTTCTTCATTTTTAAATATTTTTATAAGATTCAAATGGGTTTTCAGTTGAAAGTGTCTTAAAGAACATAATTGTTTGCTAAAAGAAGATAAAATTGCAGTTATTTATTCCTGTGGATTTCATACCTCTTTCCCAAATAAGAAAGGATTATTCTACCATGACACTCTCACTATTCTCCTACAAATAATTATTTGAATTTAATTACTATGATTACAATACACAGTATTTAAATGGTTCATTTATTATAGTGCCTACATCATCACTATAAGAAATGTATCTATATTTATGTAGAAATTGGGTTTATTGAAAAGCAGAAGACTATGAAGACATCTTATACCGAGTGTACTTTTCATTAGCTGTTTTACAACTCTGTAGCTATTCATAGCCTGTTCTGGTTATTTCTCATTTATTCAGTATTATTCTGTCACTCCTTTTTTGGGGGGGGAGGAATTTATTTATCATCCATTCTATTTATTTTTTTTTTATTTGTATTTCAAATGCTGCCCCTCCTTCTAGTTCCCCTTCACAGACTCCCTCCATCATCCCTCCTCTCTTTGTCCTCTGAGAGGGTGGGCCCCACTCTGGGTATTGTCCCACTCTGGAGCATCAAGACTCTGCCAGCTTAAACACATCTTTTCACACTGAGACCAGGCAAGGCAGCCCTGTTGGAGAACAGACACAAGTCAGGCTACAGTTTTAGGGAAAGCTCCTGCTCCCATAGTTAGGGGACCCACATGGAGACTGAGATGACATCTGCTACATATGTGCCACGGCCCTCATTCCAACTCATATATGTTCTTTGGTTGTGGGTTCTATCTTTAAGAGCTTCCAGGGGTTCAGGTTAGTTGACTTTGTTAGTCTTCCTATGGGGTTCTCATCCCTTTCAGGGTCTTCAGTCTTTCCCCAAACTCTTCCATAAGGGTCCCTGTCCTTTGTCCAATGTTTGGCTATAGGTACCTGCATATGTTTCAGTCATATGCTGAGTAGAGCTTATCAGAGGACAGTTATGCTAAGCTCCTGTTTGTAAGCATAACAGAGTATCATTAATAATGTCAGGTATTGGTGCTGTTGGTATGTTTTGTATAACAGAATAAATTTAAAAGAAAATAAAAATAAAAAACCGTATATGTAACACTCTAAAAAAATGTTTGTATTACCAGTAAGGCTTTGTTGAAGAAAACTAATTTTTCATTTGCAAGTGGTTATTTATTGGAGATACCTTCTGGGTTAGGAATGGGGTTTGTCTACTTTTTCTGCCATGAATTGTAGAAAAAAATATGAATGCTCAGTGTGGGAACCTCCATATGAGTTGTTGGTCAGGGAGTTGCCAAAAACCCCCAAATAGTATGGGTTCCTTCCATTAATCTTAGTTGCTCATGAGAGCTTGCTGATAAGCTCCTATTGCTGATCATACCACACAATCTGGTCACAGGTCATAGAGAAAACAAGCATGTGCTGAGCTGGAAAATTCCTCCACAACAGCTGTCCTTCCCAGTTCCAGAAAGTGCTATTCCAGATTCTTGGAGAGAAAAGGCATTAATTGGATCTTCCCGGGAATTGCTCACGAGTGGGTTCTACGTGGGGGAGAGCTGAAGGGTGAAACTACGGGGGTCGAGAGAAAAGAAGACACAGAGACATTAGTGCATGGCTGTACAAAATCTTTCTGTATTTCTTTGGGGACAAGAGCAACAATATATGAGCTGTGGGCGTGACCCTCCCTCCCAAAGCTGCAGAGTCTTCTCAGCAGGTCTCTGGCAGGCTGAGAGATGTTGCCATAACAAAGATCACAGGGTCTGCTACACAGCAGGAGATGGAGACTTGACTGGCAGGAAACTGTAAGGCCAGAGGGGCTCTGACATCTGTCAGGTGGGAGGAGGTGTGGCTGGAATTCCTCAGCTCCGTGTAGGTGAAATACAGGCAGCTGAATTTTCCTAGAGGCTATATGGCTCACTACAATTAATGTCATTATTCAGTTCTGTTTGGGACTGAATTGTGGGAATTATAATAATGAATGACTTAATAGGTAAGAGGTGACTTCTAGCCTTATAATGGAACAGCTATAATGGAGTTAACCAGCTGCCTTCTTATTGAATTTATCTGTCTACTCCACAAGAGAGATCTCATGCATGATCTTGTAAATTTGGTTAAAAGTTAATGGCTATGGGTTGAGAATCATTGGCTCTAAGGGGGAGGCCTACTACTATTGTTTTGCTAAATAGACAAGAATATATTGTGAAACATCCTTCTAAATTCTTACTTCATATCCAAAGGTTAGCAGTCACTGCTGCCTTCACCAAGACATTTCTTACTGCAGTACACATTAGCTAAACACATAACTAGCCAAAGTGCTAAGAATTGGTAATGGTGGTATGCTTGAATGCAGTTGTGATAACTATAAGACTCTGTCCATGGAAGGGAATATTGTGGAAGAGGAGGCAGAGCAAAAAATAAAAACCAAGATGGGGATATGTGCCACAAATGATGATATCTTCTTAATTTGATATTCCTGTTTCAATAACAAACTTATTGCTACTCTGGTTATCTTCAAAGATATTTGCAGAAGATTGGACCCAGATGCAGGGTGTACTGGGAGAGACAACTAGAATTGTGGTTGGGTAGGAGTGGCATCCCTAAGATGAGCTAGAAACTTAGTGCAATGGAAATTCCAAGGATCTATGAGAGTGGCCCTAGCTATGGGGGATATGAAGCCTGAACTGGCCATCTTCTGTACCCAGGCAAAACTACCAGCAGAGGGATTTGTGACTCCAGTCACAAAATCTTTGACCTACAGTTTGTCTTTCCTACAAGATGTGCTAGGGTAAAAGTGGCATAGAAATTGTGGGAATGGCCAACAAATAACTCCAGCTTGAGATCCGTGCCATGAGAGGGAGTCCAACCCTGGACTAGATGGCAAGGACCCACAGGTTGGAGAGCCCAGATAAACAAACAAACAAACAAACAAATAAATATCAACAAAATTATTCCTAATGATATTCTCCTTTATTCACAAACTGGTTCGTAGTCTAATTAATTGTCATCAGAGATTCTTTTCCCGGCAACTGATGAAAAAAGACGGAGAAGATGCAGAGACCCACAGCCATAAGGCAGAACTTGGGAAATCCTGCAGAAGAGGGGGAGGAAAGATTATAGGAGCCAGAGGGATCAAACACACCACAAGAAACCTACAGAATCAACTAATCTGGCCTCCTAGATATTCACAGAGACTTAACTGTCTGCATGTGACTGGCCTAGACCCAAGACACAAGTTAACAGTTGGGTAGGTTGGTTTTTATGGAACTCCTAACAGTGGGAACAGAGGCTGACTCTGACTCCTGACCCCGTCTTTGTGATACTTTTCTCCTACTGGGTTACCTCAGCCAGCCTAAATAATAGAGGAGGTGCCTGGTCTTACTGCAACTTGATATGCCATGACTGGTTGATATCTATTGGACGCCTGCCTTTTCTGAATAGAAACAATGGAGAAATAGATGGGGGTCTGGTATGGGGTGGGAGAAGAGATGGAGTGAAGGTGCCTGAAGGAGAGGAAGGAGGGGAAAATCCCCTTTGGTCAGGTTGAAAAACGAAAGAGCAGATCCATTATGAATAAAGGAGGCAGGCATAAGACCAACTTTTCTCATAAAAGGAATATTTGCATCTAATACTCTTCAAGGGGGGTCACCTTCAGTTATGTAGCCACAGATAGCTTGCCCTTGTTCTGTTGAATAATTTCCCACCTAAGTTCAGGGAAGGAACTATAATTAAGATCAGTGTGCCATATACAAAATCAAGACAAAAAAGTTGGAGGGGAAATGGGAAGGAACGAGAAAGGGGGTGGAGAGTGAAAATGAATACAATTCGTTCTGTAAATGAATCAAACTGCTGAGCAATAATAAAATGGAAAAAAATTAACCTCTTAGATGAAATGCAATCTCCTTAATAAATGTACATTTATCTACAACTAACACTCAAAAATACTGTTAATGCAAAAATAAAATTATTCATTTTTCTCATAATCAAAAAATAACCTAATTTCTCTTATCTTTCATGATTGAGCATTTTGTAAGCACCATTTTTCTTTCTGCCTATATGTTTTAATGATTTCATATTTTTTTCGTATATGTGACTAGAAAGAATTAGTCTTTTATTCCTGGAATATTTATGTAAGCATAATATTTTAAAAGCTTAACCAGTTGTCACAAATGACAAGACTTCTTTGAAAAGCTTAATTACATTTTCTTTGTTCCTTCTATTTTCTATGAGACAACTCTGGGGCTAAGGCATCTTTTTTATGATGGGCAGATGATAATAAAACTTTTCACTGGGTGTTCTTATTTTGTGCCTCACAAGGTTACTGTAAATTCCACGTAAAGTAGCATTCTCTTAAAAGAGTTTTGTTCATAGTAGTTTTTAATTGGATGTTTCTGTTGGAAAAGGGATCCAGAAACTTTCTGTTCTGCCATCTTCCTGATATAATCCTTTTTTTTTTATGTCTTGATTTTGCTAGAAGTCAGCATTGACTGTACATGTTCTGCACTTCAATCTAAACAATTTAAACATCTTCTTGTATAAGGGCTAGGCTAGAAAGTGAACTCCTCAGAGACTTTCTGTCCTTCACAAAATCATCTATGGGGAGTAGAAGTGTCTCTCCTGGAAAGAGCAGATTCTTAATAAACATGGAGGCCAGTGAGTAAAGAAAGGAGACAGGGCTCTATCCTATTGCCAAGCCTGGTGAGTCTGCTTTGTCTTTCAGCTCTCAGATGAGTTCCATAGACATAGGAATGAACAGACTGACACACAGACACACAGACGCATAGGCACACACACAGATGATCAGGAGACAAAAGACACAGGGAACTATCATATATTTTCAAAGTAATTTGTTCCAGGCATAAATATTTTCTATGTATATTTAAAAAAAATAACCTCTTAATATCTGAAAAGTGATGAGTAGAATATATTTTCGGATGTATTAAAAATAATCACTGTAAGCCATTTAGAGCCATTCTTCCATGTTATTTCAATTTTATACAGGAAAGGGAGACAAAAATGAAAATGTAGTTGTGAAAATTTCATGGTTAATAGTTTATGTTTCTTTAGACTTGTCAGGAAATAGGACTTAAATACAATATATTAATGGCTTGAATCAGTCCCATTTGAGCTGAGATAAATGCATCGTTTTTAAATGCATTGAGATATCACCTATATTCTTTAAGATGTATGAGATGAGAGAATACTGTTGCTTAGATTTCTGACTTAGGTTAGTGCACTGAATAATAGCAATTTGAGACAGCTGTTGAATCTCACCAGTCTGTGTACGTCTTCAAGTTATATCTCTTTGGTGTATAAAGTTTTGTCTCTTTAATCAACTTTTTGGTATTACACCACTGAAAATAAATTTCTATGTTCATATGTATTTTTTACATATTTTACACATTTACATATTTTCTTAAATTATCAGTACTCCAATGATTTCTATGATTTAAGATTTTATGTATCCTTTACAATTAGAAATAAAAATAAATCATGCACAACAAGAATATTAGAAGAAACCATATTCTTTTTTTAAACTTAATTAGATTTTTTTCTTTTTTTACATTTCAAATGTTATCCCCTTCCTGTTTTCCCTCTAAAAATTCCCTACCCCATCTCTCTTCTCCCTGCTCAACAACCCACACACTCCCACTTCCCTCCCCTGGCATTCCCCTACACTGGGGCAACTAGCTTTCACAGGACCAAAGACCTCTCTTCTTATTGATATCCTACAAAGCCATCCTCTGCTACATATGAGACTGGAGCCATGGGTCCTTCTATGTGTACTCTTTGGTTGGTGGTTTAGTCCCTGGGAGCTCTGGGGGGTTCTGGTTGCTTTATATTGTTGTTCCTTCTATAGGGCTACAGACCCCTTCAAGCTCCCTTAGGTCCTTTCTCTAGCTCCTCCATTCGATACCCTGTGATCAGTCCAGCAGTTGGCTGAGAGCATTCCCCTCTGTCTTTGTCAGGCACTGACAGAGCCACTCATGAGATAGCTATATCAGGCTCCTGTCAGCAACAACTTCTTGGCATCCACAATAGTGTCTGGGTTTGGTAACTGTATATGGAATGGATCCCTAGGTGAGGCAGACTCTGGATGGCCTTTCCTTCAGTCTCGTGTTCCATAATTTGTCTCTGTATCTCCTCCATGGGTATTTGTTCTCCCTTCTAAGAAGGACCGAAGTATTCACACTTTGGTCTTCCTTCTTCTTGAGCAATCAAGTGGTCTATGAATTATATCTTGGGTATTCCTAACTTTTGGGCTAATATCCAAAATATTAGACCTTATCAGTAAGTGCATACCATGTGTGTTCTTTTGTGATTGGGTACCTCATTCAGGATGATATTTTCTAGTTTCCATCCATTTGCCTAAGAATTTCATTAATTTGTTGATTTTAATAGCTGAGTAGTACTCCATTGTGATAAACATACCACATTTTCTGTATCCATTCCTCTGTTGAGG
Source organism: Tokudaia tokunoshimensis (assembly GCA_036184795.1). NCBI lineage: Eukaryota > Metazoa > Chordata > Mammalia > Rodentia > Muridae > Tokudaia > Tokudaia tokunoshimensis. Next base: position 79,105,409 of record BTHU01000001.1, read on the forward strand.
GACATCTGGGCTCTTTCCAGCTTCTGGCTATTATAAATAAGGTTGTTGATGAACATTGTGGAACATGTGTTCTCGTTACATGTTGGAGCATCTTCTGGGTAAATGCCCAAGAGTGGTACAGCTGTGTCTCAGGTAGTACTATGTTCAATTTTCTGAGGAACTGCCAAACTGATTTCTAGAGTGCTGTGTACCAGCTTTCAATTCCACCAGCAATGGAGGAGAGTGTTCCTCTTTCCCTACATTCTTGTCAGCATCTGCTGTCATCTGAGTTTGTGACCCTAGCCATTTCTCACTGGTGTGAGGTAGATACACCAGCAAAGGGAAAAAGTTAGCTTTTCGAGCCAATTAGCTGTCTTTTTGTTGTCACCAGTATGATTTAGAAGTACAGAAAGTTTTATTAAAACACATCATTGCATATACCCAGAGACTTTACCTGCATGCAATAAGGACACATGCTCCACTATATTCATAGCAGCCTTATTTATAATAGCCAGAAGCTGGAAAGAACCCAGATGTCCCTCAACGGAGGAATGGATTCAGAAGATGTGAGTATATCTACACAATGGAATACTACTCTGCAATTAAAAACAATGAATTCACGAAATTCCTAGGCAAATGGTCAGAACTTGGAAAATATCATCCTTAGTGAGGTAACCCAATCACAAAAGATCACACATGGTATGAAGTCACTGATAAGGGGATATTGACCCAGAATCTCAGAATACCCTAGACACAATCAGCATATCAATAGATTTCTAAAAGATGGAAGGAGAGACCCCTGGGTCCTGGAAAGACTGGATGTAGGGGAACGCCAGGACAGAGTAATGAGAGGGGGTGTTGAACGGAGAAAAGTAGGGGAGGGAAGGGGGGCTTATGGGACCTTCGGGGAGGGAGGAAACGGGAAAGGGGAAGTGATTTGGAATGTAAATTAAAAAAATAAAATAAAATTAAATTAAAAAAAAAAAAACACATCATTGAAATAAATAATAAATAAGTGGTTTTCACTTTACTGGTAGAATCCTGCTTTAGCTCCTATGTAACAAAGTCATGCTTTAAAAAGTTTTCTCTATCATCATTATAAGGCCAGCCTTATGGGAAAGAAAAACCCTGTTGTAATAGAAATTTCAGTAATTTCAATATAACAAATATCCTTGCCCTGGCTTTTCTTCTGTTGAAGTGTTTGGCTTTCTAGAAAGGAGTTCCCCATTTCCCTACCCATGTCATATTGCTCCATAGTTACCTATTCATGAAGAGTCATGCATCAACCCACCTAGTGTACTCATTATCTCTGTCTTCTAGATATTATTTTGGTTCTTATCCTGATAGTGATTCTTGGTTAGAATAGTTTTGTCCCTCTAAAATCTTCAAGGATATACATAAAACAAGAATTACTTTTTTACTGTGAAACCATCAGCATAACAAATGATTGAAGGCTCTGAAAAACAGTCTGTAATAGTGTCATAAGTAAGGTGCATGACAGTAGAAAATAAGAAGATAGGCCTCAGCCTGCTGGAGATGTACATGGCTACTAATTAGATACAATGCACTTTTTTTTTCTTTTTATTTAGTCTTTGAAATTTGTTTGACATGTTTTGGACAGTTCTTAAAATCTTGATTGTCTTGAATTTAAGGGAAATTTACTGATACCTATTATTTTGAGGAAACTCAAGTTTAAAATAATGTGTATATGTATAAACATAATGTATGTAAATACACATTTGTGGGGGGCCTTTGTAATGTGATACAATTAATATAAATAATTATTGCTTCCTTTATTCTCTATTTTAATTCATATTTCCTTTCATTTTTCCCCTAGCTAAAAACTATAGATACTGAGCATTTGAAAAAATCTGAGATAATGTGATGGCTGTTCCCCTCTATAAAAAGATAAGACTAACTATATGTTGTCTATAAGTGGTTATAAGGATTATGTTATTTGTACAGGCTTTGAGATAACATTTCACGGTACACCCTAGCTCAACAAGGCTAGTAGATACAATTACTTTGACTGCATTACACCATAATTTTGAAATTATAATAAGCATGTACTGACAAATGAGCAATTCTAAGCCTTAAAATGAATTTTTAATGGTTGAGATTACATTTCAACCAAATTGTATGAGAACATAATTTTGTCTAAGCTAACAGCTAGAGAAATTGATGCTTACTAGAGAAAACTTCCTTGTTAAAGTGGAAAAAAATTCTGGTTGGCTATGATGACACCAATGTATCAAGGGAGTCTGCTAAATCAAAACCCTTACAACAACATCAATAACAAAGCCAATGCAAATTTAATAGAAAAAGAAAGGCACTAAAATGAATATATTATGACTCATCTTATCTTGATTCATGGCATAACTTCTGTTGAAGTCACCAAAAATTTACTCTTATATGTTGTTCTTTACGGCAGATGCTTTGAATTGTATGTTTATATTGAAGCACAGAACATGTACAGTTAGTATAATGTTCTAACATCAGGTCCTCTAACTCCACAGATTTTGACATGTGACCCTGAAGACTGTTGAGTGTTTATTCCTAAGGACCATGGACATTGGTATGACCAAACAGAATGCTCTTTCCAATGATAGCCAGTTTTCACCCTTCTTCCTTCCTATTGTTGGGGATCCCAGGACTAGAGTCTCATCACACCTGGATTGGCTTTCCCTTCTGTGCGGTGTATCTGATTGCTCTCCTTGGGAACTTCACTATCTTGTTGGTGATTAAGACTGAGAGCAGCCTCCACCAGCCCATGTTCTACTTTCTGGCCATGCTAGCTACCATTGATTTGGGGCCTTTCAACAGCAACCATCCCTAAGATGCTTGGGATCTTCTGGTTTAGCTTCAGGGTAATACTACTTTTGGTGCCTGCCGTCACACAGATGTTTTTTATCCACAACTTCACAGAGTTTTGGAGTCCTGCAGTCCTCTTGGCGATGGCTTATGACCGCTATGTGGCCATCTGCAACCCACTTCGATATAGCACCATCCTCACAAACAAGGCTGTTTTCCATGATTGGTATGGGTGTGCTAGTGAGTTCATTTCTTTCTGTTATCACCATTTGTATTTCTCATTCTACGGTTTGCCTTCTGTGGGAATAATGTCATTCCCCACACCTACTGTGAGCACATGGGTCTTGCTCGTCTGTCTTGTGCCAGTATCAAAGTCAATATAATCTATGGTCTGGGTGCTATTTCAATCCTTTTTTTTGACATTAATAGCCATCGCTCTTTCTTATGCACAATACTCCGTGCGGTTTTCCGTCTCCCTTCTAGGGAAGCCCGAATCAAGTCCCTCAGCACTTGTGGTTCTCACGTCTGTGTCATCCTTGCCTTCTACACACCAGCTCTCTTTTCCTTCATGACTACCACCGCTTTTGGTAGGAATGTGCCTCGCTATATACATATACTTCTGGCCAACCTTTTATGTTGTAGTGCCACCAATGCTCAATCCTGTCATATATGGGGTGAGAACCAAACAAATCTATGACCGTTGTGAAGAAAATATTATTGCAAAAATAAGAAATATGTATGAATGTATTAATAAAATACTTATCAGATGACATTGATGGAGGGAAAACTTATATTATGTAAATGTAAATATTTTTGATGAATGAAAAGTGTTGTTCTCTCTGTGTGATTTTGAGTTTAGAATGTGTTTTGAGTTTCTATACAACAAGCATTATTGTCCAATTCTATACAGTAAATATATTCATATATGACAACTCACAAACAAATATATATTGGTATTCATGAACCAAACACAATATTTAAATAATTAAAAGAGCTTTTCATGACCTGCAGAAGATGCTTGCATTTTCCCACTCATCTATTTGTTTCATCTTATTTAAAATGAAAATTAAATTCTGTACTTATTTTACCCTGTGTCCCAACATTACTCACATGACTTTAATATTTAAACAAAGATTGCAGTTAATCATGTTCTTTCTTTAATATATATTTTAATCTTTCTCAGTAATTCATTTTACAAATGTAGTCTTGGCTACTTTCTAATAGATTAATTATGAGTGATTTATTCAACTGATTTATTTCTTTTATATTTTATGGGTAAGGGTATTGTGCTTGCATGTTTTTGTGTGTATCACATGCAGGCAGTATCAATGAATACCAGGAGAGGGCATCAGATTCCCTGGAACTGGAATTACAGATGTTATGCTCCAATTGGTTGCTGGAAACTTTAGGACTCTTACCTGATCCCCTGATAGAGAAACAAGTACTCTTAACCCATGAGCTATCTCTCCAACCAAAGCATGAGAGATTTAATACAAAATGTTCTACTAACATCATATCCTGCTTTAATACAGATCAATCTTGGCAGCTGCTGGCACCATTACTTAATCTATCAGTCTTTTTTGTTTCTGTTCTATACTAGTGAGCTTCTCTTCTATTTATATCTTCTGAAGTTGTAATGTAACCAAGGAAGGTCCCAGAAGTTGTCATATGCTGTTTTGTCATTTGCTTCATTCTCCATGTCTTAGAGATCCTTCAACTTCAATTTGCTCAATATTTTTAGCATTCTTCTTATTTTGTAGATACAAGCCAACTCCTTAAAAAAAAAACCACTTCATTTATAATATCAGTATACCTATGTAACTAGCACATCCATGTAATTTGTTTTCTGGCACTAGTATCTTTTATTTGTTCTTTAAACTTTTTATTCTATAAAGATATAAGAATGAATTCCCACATATCAGTATATCACAAATATTGATATGGGACCCAAAGCCTTTTCTGATTAACATACACATACACATTCTAAAACATAACAAAGCAGTTATATGCATAAAGTTAAAAAGTCTAAATAAACCTTATATTATAAATGTATAAATATTTACACATAACAGCAATTGTATAATTAGTTTCATTAGCATATAATGATGCAATGGTTGTATATTATAAATTAAACAACATATTATGATATTTTAATAAAATCAGATTCATATGAAGTTTCTTTATATTCTTTTGACTAAAAGAATAAAATGAGAACTCTTTAAAGGCATATGTCTTCACAAGAACAGAGAAAATTTTCAGATTTAGTGATTGATTAGTTTACAGATATAAGTTCATACATATTATTTTGTTCATATTTTACTTTTATTTTTTAAGTTCATAAAAATTTTTAAGTGAATAAAATTTAAACAGAAGTACAAAGATGAGGTTGTCTGTATGAAAATGACATACAAAATGGGGTTTTTAATTACAAGTGTAAAACTCAGTCAGCAATTCTTTATTATTATTATCATCATCATCATCATCATCATCATTATTTGATCCTTTTTTACATTCTACTCCTTCACAGTCCACCCTGTGACCACTCCCCATCCCATACCTCCTCCTCCCATACCCAAATTGTGTCTCCAAGAGGATGTCCACACCCTTCCACCCCTACCCCACCAGCCCTCCCCACTCCCTGGGCCTCAAGTGCATCTTTTCTCACTGAAGTCAGACCAGCAAGTCTTCTGCAGTATGTGTGTTGGTTGCCTCATATTAGCTGGTTGTATGCTGCCTGGTTGGTGGCTCAGTGACTGAGAGACCTTAGGGGGCCAGGTGAGTTGATACTCCTGGTCTTTCCATGGGACTCCCTCCACTTCATGTCCTGTCCCTCCACTGGAGGTGGGCTCTACAAGTTCCCCCTCCATACTGTAGAGCATTTCATCGAAGGTTCCTCATTTTGAGTCCTGAGAGTCTCTCAATTTCCAGGTCTCTGGTACATTCTGGAGGGTACCCCTACATCCTACCTCCCAAGGTTGCCTGTTTCCATTCTTTCAGCTGGCCCTCAGGGCTTCAGTCCTGTTCCCCATCACCACCAATACCTGATCATGTTCCCCCCCCTTCCCCTCCCTATCCCCTCTCCCACCCAGGTCTCTCCCTTCCTCTGTCCTGTGTGATTGCTTCCTTCTTCCTCCCAAGTGGGATTGAGATATCCTCATTTGAGACCTTTGTCTTGTTAACTTTATTGAGTTCTATGGAATGTATCCTGGGTATTCTGTACTTTTTGGCTAATATTCACTTATGAGTGAGTACATACTATGCATGTCCTTTTGGGTCTGAGTTACCTCACTCAGGATGATATTTACTAGTTCCATCCATTTGCCTGCAAAACTCATGATGTCCTAGGTCTTTTTTTTTTTCTTTTCTATATTTTTTTTAAATTTACATTCCCAGTGACTTCCTGTTTCCCGGTTCCTCCCTCCCTGAAAGTTCCATAAGCCCTCTTTCTTCTCCCTGTTCCCCATTCAACCCACTCTCGCTTCTCTGTCCTGGTATTCCCCTACATCCAGTCTTTCCAAGACCAGGGTTCTCTCCTTCCATCCTCTGGGAAATCAATTGATATGTGAATTGTGTCTTGGGTATTCCGAGATTCTGGGTTAATATCCCCTTATCAGTGACTACATACCATGTGTGTTCTTTTGTGATTGGGTTACCTCACTAAAGATGATATTTTCCAGTTCTGACTGTTTGCCTAAGAATTTCGTGAATTCATTGTTTTTAATTGCAGAGTAGTATTCCATTGTGTAAATATACCACATTTTCTATATCCATTCCTCTGTTGAGGGACATCTGGGTTCTTTCCAGCTTCTGGCTATTATAAATAAGGCTTCTATGAACATAGTGGAGTATGTGTCCTTATAGCATGCCGGGGAAGCCTCTGGGTATATGCCCAGGAGAGGTATAACAGGATCTTCTGAGACTGTTATGTCCAGTTTTCTGAAGAACCACCAGACTGCTTTCCAGAGTGGTTGTACCAGCTTGCAATCCCACCAGCAGTGGAGGAGTGTTCCTCTTTCTCCACATCCTCACCAACACCCGCTGTCTCCTATGTTTTTGATCTTAGCCATTTTGACTGGTGTGAGGTGGAATCTCAGGGTTGTTTTGATTTGCATTTCCCTAATGACTTAGGATGTTGAACATTTTTTGGTGCTTCTCAGCCATTCAATATTCTTCAGGTGAGAACTCTTTGTTTAGCTCTGTACCCCATTTTTATTGGGTTATTTGGCTCTATGGAGTCTAACTTCTTGAGTTCTTTGTATATATTCAATATTAGCTCTCTGTCCAATGTAGGGGTGGTAAAGATCTTTTCTCAGTTTGTTGGTTGCCGCTTTGTCCTTTTGACAGTGTCCTTTGCCTTACAGAAACTCTGCAATTTTTTGAGGTTCCATTTGTCAATTCTTGATCTTAGAGCATAAACTATTGGTGTTCGGTTCAGGAAATTTTCCCTGTGTCTATATGTTCAAGGCTCTTCCCTAATTTCTTTTCTATTAGTTTCAGTGAGTCTGGTTTTATGTGGAGGTCCTTGATCCACTTGGACTTGAGATTAGTACAAGGAGATAATAATAGATCGATTTGTATTCTTCTGCACACTGACCTCCAGTTTAACCAGCACCATTTGTTGAAAAGGCTATCTTTTTTTTCACTGGATGGTTTTAGCTCCTTTGTCAAAGATCAAGTGACCATAGGAGTGTGGATTCATTTCTGAGTCTTCAGTTCTGTTCCATTAATCTACCTGCCTGTCACTGTACCAATACCATGCAGTTTTTAACACTATTGCTCTGTAGTATAGAGGTCTGGGATACTGATTCCCCCAGAAGTTCTTTTACTCTTGAGAATAGTTTTAGCTATCCTGGGTTTTTTGTTGTTCCAGATAAATTTGAGAATTGGTCTTTCCAACTCTGAAGAATTGATTTGGAATTTTGATGGGGATTGTATTGAATCTGTACATTGCTTTTGGCAAGATGGCCATTTTTACTATATTAATCCTGCCAATCCATGATCATGGAAGATTTTTCCATCCTCTGAGGTCTTCTTCAATTTCTTTCTTCAGAGGCTTGAAGTTCTTTTTTTTTTTTTTTTTGTTTTTTTCAAGACAGGGTTTCTCTGTAGCCCTGGTTGTCCTGGAACTCACTTTGTAGACCAGGCTGGCCTCAAACTCAGAAATCCACCTGCCTCTGCCTCCCAAGTGCTGGGATTAAAGGCGTGTGCCACCACCGCCCATGAAGTTCTTGTCATACAGATACACTTGTTTGGTTAGAGTCACACCAAGATACTTTATATTGCTTGTGGCTTTCGTGAAGGGTATCATTTTTCTTATTTCTTTCTCAGCCTGCTATCCTTTGAGTATAGGAAAGCTACTGATTTGCTTGAGTTGATTTTATATCCGGCCACTTTGCTGAAGTTGTTTATCAGCTGTAGGAGTTTTCTGGTGGAGTTTTTTGGGTTACTTAAGTATACTATCATATCGTCTGCAAATAGTGATAGTTTGACTTCTTCCTTTCCAATTTGTATCCCTTTGACCTCCTTTTGTTGTCCAAATTCTCTAGCTAGAACTTCAAGTACTATATTGAAAAGATATGGAGAGAGAGGGCAGCCTTGTCTAGTCCCTGATTTTAGTGGGATTGCTTCAAGTTTCTCTCCATCTAGATGAAGTTGACTACCGGTTTGCTGTAAATTGCTTTTACTATGTTTAGCTATGGGCCTCGAATTCCTGATCTTTCCAAGACTTTTAGCAAGAAAGGATGGTGAATTTTGTCAAATGCTTTCTCAGCATCTAATGAAATGACCATGTGGTTTTTTCTTTGAGATTGTTTATGTAGTGGATTACATTGATGGACTTCCTTATATTGAACTATCCCTGCATTCCTGGGATGAAGCCTACTTGATCGTGGTGAGTGATCATTTTGATGTGTTCTTGGATTTGGTTGGCAAGAATTTTATCGAGTATTTTTGCCTCGATATTCGTAAGAGAGATTGGCCTGAGATTCTCTTTCTTTGTCGGATCTTTGTGTGATTATAGCTGAGTAGTATTCCATTGTGTAAATGAACCACATTTTCTGTATCAATTCTCCTGATATAAAATTAACTCAAATACATCAGTAGCTTTCCTTTATACAAATGATAAATGGGCTGAGAAAGAAATAAGAGAAACAACACGCTTCACAATAGTACAAATAATAGAAAATATCTTGGGGCAACTCTGACCATATAAGATCTTTATGAAAAGAACTTCAAGTCTCTTACTAAAAAAAAAAAAAAAATCAAAGATCTCAGAAAATAGAGACATTTCCCATGCTCATGCATTGGTAGAGTTAACATAGTAAAAATGGCTATCCTACCAAAGGCAATTTACATATTCAATGCAATCCCCATCAAAAATCCAAAACAATTCTTCAAAGACAAGGAAACACTAATTTTCAAATTCATCTGGAAAAACAACCCAGTATAGCAAAAACAATTCTTAACAATAAAAGAACTTTTGGGGAAGCACCATCCTGGACTTCAAGCTCTACTACAGAGCAACAGTGATAAAAATTGCACAGTACTGGTACAGAGACAGACAAGTTGGTCAATAGAATAGAATTGAAAACCCAATAATAAAACCACACACTTACACACACTTACTCTTTGACAAAGATGCCAAAAGTATACAATGAATAAAAAAAGCATCTTCAATAAATGGTGCTGGTCTAACTGGCTGAATGTATGTAGAAATATGAAAATAAATCCATATTTGTCACCTTGCACAAAACTCAAGTCCAAGTGGATCAAAGACCTCAACATAAAACCAGATAAGGACATAGTCAACAGGACAAGTTAGCAACCTACAGATGGGGAAAATTTTTTCACTAACCCCACATCTGATAGAGGGATAATATCCAAAATATATAAAGAACTCAAGAACCTAAGCAACAAAAAAACCAAACAACCCAATCAAAAGATTGGGAAATAGAACTAAAACAGAGAATTCACACGGAGGAATCTTGAACAGCTGAGAAGCACTTAAAGAAATCTTCAAAGTCGTTAGTGATCATGCCAACGAAATGCAAATCAAAAACGACCCTGAGATCCTGCTTTACACCAATCAGAATGGCATGATCAAAAACTCAGGTTACAGCACATGTTGATGTGGATGTGGAGAAAGGAACATTCCTCCTTTGCTGGTGGTTTTGAAAACTGGTATAACATTTCTTTTTAAACAGTTTTGGTTTTTTGTGTTTTTTTTTTTTTTTACTTAACCCTTTATTAGTCTTGAAAGATAAAATAATTTCTGCTAAATTCCTAGTATTATCCTTGATATGAAAGGGTAAAAAAATTAATTTACTTATTTGCTGCATAATTGTATTGAACCTTCTGTGATAACAAAACACACTATTCTTTAAGTGCTATACTATACAAATCTTCAAATTAAATGCTGTTTTTTTTGAAGTGTGTTCTAATATTCAAACTCCCTCATTAGAGAGTGTCTGCTTTAGCAAAATATTCTTTCACCTGTGTGCCCCAGAAAACATCTTTTGATGTAACTGAATTTCCAAAGAAACCATAAGTTTCCACTTCAAGAATGCCTCCTGCTGACAATTGGGTTAGGCACTCATATATGAATATAACAGAATTTCATTGAGGTGCTTTCTTTTCTCTCTCTCTCTCTCTCTCATCTCTCTCTCTTCTCTCTCTCTCTCTCTTCTTTATTCTAGTTGTGTTTGTTTCTATATGAAGTCTGGGCCATTCAGATCCCAGTTCCTGGCCATAAAGGTAGTGTTGGGTATGGGCTCCCTCTGGTGACTTGGGCATCAAGTTAGGCCGGTCATTGGTTGGCCAATCGCAAAAGCTTTTTACACACATGCAGGACAGGTTGTAGGTGGAAGGTTCTTGGCTGGGTTGCTGTTCCAGGCTCATCACTGAATGCCTTGTGTGGTTACAGAAGCTGATGGTTAAGGTCCATGTCTTCCATTACTAGGAGTCCTCATTAGGGTCACCCTCCTAGGTTTCAGGAAGTTTCAACTACACTAGGATTCCACACAACTCCCAAGAGCACCTTCAATTTCAGTAGCCAATTCCTATACTCTTTCCTCTGTCCCTCCCTCCTCAATATGATTCCTCCTGTTCTCATTCTGATCTGCCTCCAACATCCACAAAAATCTATTCTATTTTCCTTTCTCATCAGGAGAGCCACACATTACCTTTAGAGCCCTCTTTGTTATTTACCTTCTTGGTGTCTGTGATTATAGCATGGTTATCCTTTATAGCTAATGTCAACTTATAAATGAGTATGTAGCAGATTTTTCTTTCTAGAACTAGGCTACCTCACTCAGGATAACTATTTTGAGTTCCATCCATTTGACCACAAATTACATGATGCCATATTTCCCCTAACTGCTGAGAAGTACACCACTGTATATATGTACCACATTTTCTTTATCCATTATTCTTATAGGATGAGTTGGAGAATTTCTATTTTATATCTATAATTTATGAAACTGGAAGATCACTTTGGAAAATACATTGAACCGAATAAATGCTATTTAGTGATTTCTTTGTATCATAGGTCTGTGATGCTTATGATATATTTCTTAGAAATAGTGTTCTCTATTGAATTAAGATTCTGTTCAGTTTTGCCTGTAATGCAAGCATAAAAAGGTTTCAGCTGTTAATATTTTTAAAAGTATAATATCACTTATGTTTAAAAAATCTCCAAAAATATGTTTCTAACCTTTTGAGTAATAATTTTTGTGAATTATAAAAAATCTATTTCACTTTACTCCTTAAAATTCAAATGCTAAAAGATTCCAAAACAAAATGGGGCCATAAATTTGTAAGAGAGATTTTTGTTGCTGCATTTTTCAACCCAATTACCCGGTAAAAGAAATATCAACTCAATCAGTAACAATACAAACTATAAGCCTAGATTGGGCAGATCTCCCACTACACTACTCTATTCCCATCTATATTATCCCATATACCTTGCAGTTTTTCCAAGCCGCAGCTTCTCTCCAGCCTCTATGAGGATCATCCTCTGTAGCTCCTCTCCCTTCCTCCATCGATCCTTTTCTCCTCCCCCAAACTCTCAGCTCCTCCTCCTTCCTCCTGCCCAATCATTGGCTCAAGCCTTTATTTGAAAAGTTAAGGTGGGGAGAAGGTTCACAAGGAAACTCCATGTCTTAGGTCCATCCCTGGAGTAGAATTTACCATCAAAATACATCCCCAGAGCTAACCCCAACAGAGAGAAAGGAGGAGTACCTGGGAAAGTTTGGAGGGAAGAAATGGAAGAGGTGGATGACATAATTTATTTTATAATACAAAAAAATAAGGAAATGAAAAAGTCCTTCACGACTGGGGTTGAGCTCCTGAAGCTCCACAACTATTTTAGGAGCTATTGGCAGTTCATGGTTGCCGGAGGAGGAGTACTTTTGTTCAGGGACATAGTTAATGGTAGGTTTTTCTGTGCCCAGCAGATGATTTCACAAACATGCTTATACAAACAGGGTAAATTGGATACACTTGGTTAATAAAATCAATAACAAATTTTAATAAGACATGAGAAATCAGAGGATGATTATGATAGGAAATTTTTGAAGGGGTTAAAGGTGATGGTTGAAACTTTCCTAAATATACAGTTTAAATATAGTATTAAAACAGATATTACAGAAGATGTTTATTTATTCATGTTTCTCATATATTACATACATAAACTTATGGAAATCAGAGAGTGTTATTAAATATAATTACAAAGTTCTAAGAAACATCTCCATGGTAACTGAAATCTCTGTAAAATTAATATATCCTGTCAGATTATTACAACAAACATTTACAAATAGTTTCTTCTATATTATGACTGCCTCAAGATGCCAGACATAATAATTAATTGAGATAAATTTTAGATTTCTTACCCTAATTTTATACATGTATTAAACTGGCCAGGTAAAATTTCAACTTCTGTTCTCTGTTATTTTCCTGTGCCTCATATTTCTTTCCCAGGCATTCGTCTTTTGCAAAGCTAAATTTTGAAGCCTGTATTACTGTCTATAAGAAACAGAACAAAGTTGGGATTTGTGTTTTAAATACTTTGCCATTATTTTAATGTATAATCTTTTCACTTGTTGGAAACCCCAGATGGAATTAAAGTTGAGTCACCATTATTCTCAAGATTTTATCTAAAGTTGAATTTTGTTAGTGCTGGGGCCACAAAAAAAAAATGGAAATAAGCATTTATAGACTTTGGCCACAAATTACCTGTACTCATGGCTCATGAGAGGGAATCTAGAAGTAGAGACACCTTGCAGTGAGGGCATGTGAGCATGCATTTCTCATAGCTGTTCTTGCTCTAGAGATAAGAAAGTAAATCATTAGTCATTTAACCTCAAAAACCAGGTCAATTTTCTTTATTCTCAGTGATATTATTTTTTATACTTATGAAGCATATCTCTCAGTGTCCTAAGAGGTTTTGGTCTCCGAGTAGTTCAGATGTTTGTGTGCTTCTTTTTAAGGACAATGCTTAGCACATAAAACACTCACCTCATTTAGAGTTGGTGGGGATGGAACTATCCTGGGTCAGGTGAACAAACTTATCTAGAAAGCTTTGCTAAATTCTGGTTTTTTCCTAAGGAGTTGTTTCATTGTAGCCATTTACTGAGCTTTAGTTTGGGAGATAAAAATGTATGACAGGAAAAGAATGAAAAAGAAAAGCTAACTGACCATGGTAAGTATCTGTGAGACAGGAATGTAATGAGGTGAGCGTTTACCCAGACTCAGTCTACACTGATGAAGGCTTTATAAATATTGTTTTTAAACACTTCTATAAAGGATGTGGGACTTTATGCACATGTCTTTACAACTGTCAGTTGTCTCTCTGTATTTTTCATTCACTTACTTTATCACTTTGCATATTGTAATAACTTTAATAAATGCTTGTTTTGAATATATTAATAAACATACATAATTGTACATATTTATGAGCTATAGTATGTCAATAAGTATAGACAATGTGTAATGATCAGATTAGAATGATTGGCATACCATCAATTCACATATTGATCAGTTCTTGTTGTTGAATATAATTAAAATCTTTTCTGTAGCCATTATGAAATAATTAATTATTGTCAACCGAATCAACTCATGGTAGGATAGAACATTAAAATCGTTTTTGTATTCATCCTCAGTCCCTTACCATTCTTGAATTAGCATCCTGGCCCACCTCCCTTTCTAGTTGCCAACAATTACTAGTTAATTTTAATTTCAGTTCTGCCATTCTCTATTAGATTTGTAATCTTTAAATAAAGAAATAGAATAGAATGTGGACATAAAATGAGAGAAAATGATGAACAAAATAGTTAATTTCTTGGTATTATGTGTAAAATATAGTTTTTTCTCACTTTCTATTTCTATGCTTTGTGCTTTTAGAATTTCCAAAATTTCAAGTTTCTATTATTTTGATTTTTCACTCTACAACTTAGTTTCAGCACATCCTACTCTGATGATACTTTCATTGTTATTTCTTAAGTAGTTCTTTGAATGAACTTGTTAAATATATAGGAAACAACATATCATATTATTGCAATCATGATTTTTGAACCTCTGTTCTGCATTTTGATAGTTCTTAAGTTAGAGAGTGTCTGTGTGGCTCACCTCAGCCTCACCCTCCTCAATATATCACTTAAGTGTTATTTTTTATCAAGATTACAGCGAGGAAATAGAACAAATATTGTGTATTTTCTGGTACAAACATTTAATTCATACTGGTGAAAATTTAGAAAATTGTTTTAACCCCCCAGTATATCATACACTACCAAGAACAAGAGACCTAAAGTGTGTTTGTTTTCTTTCTTTTTTTTTTTTTTTTTGGTTTTTGTTTTTCGAGACAGGGTTTATGTGTGTAGCCCTGGCTGTCCTGGAACTCACTCTGTGGACCAGGCTGGCCTCGAACTCAGAAATCCGCCTGCCTCTGCCTCCCAAGTGCTGGGATTAAAGGCTGCGCCACCACCGGCCCGCCCTGCTTGTTTGTTTTCATAGTTTTACTAAGTGTATTAAGTATAGTTTAGATAGTTGTATAAAGCTAAATCAATTAATGACTTAAATTAGATAGAAGATAATTATTTAATATGCTACAATATCATTTTGCACAAATTTGACAGGCTGACTACAAAATATAAAGGAAACTCCCTCTATAATTAAGGCTCCTACCATTTGATTTTAAAACGCTTGAATAAGTATGGTATTTTTTCTAAAGAAAATGAAATTGGTCCTGGAGAGATGGCTCAGTGGGTAAGAGCACCGACTGCTCTTCCAAAGGTCGTGAGTTCAAATCCCACCACCCACATGGTGGGCTCACAACCATCTGTAAAGAGATCTGACGCCCTCTTCTGGTGTCTGAAGATAGCTACAGTGTACTTACATATAATAATAAAATAAATCTAAAAAAAAAAAGATTAATATCTGTGATAATTAAGCTCTT